>CM067311.1:8021499-8138999 GCA_034231615.1 Meghimatium bilineatum | reverse complement strand
TCTACCTAGCTAACACAATATACTGAGTTATGCAAAACAATTTTTAAAATAACACATTAAATGAAGGTATATTGAGAACGTATATTTCATTTCAAACTCAGTGCACATCGGCATTGTAGACACCATGTAAAACATTTTTGTATATATACTGTAGAATGGGAACAATATTGTGCGAATAAATAACAGTGTATGTCTAAACATACATGAAAATTAGATTGTTTTATTTTAGCAGTGAATGCAAACGATCTGGCACTCAATCAAGTTAACGGTGCTTAGAAGATTGAGACAAGGAAATAAAGTGCTCAGTTATCTATTATAGAGAATGTTATTATTGTTACATTGTGAATACATTGTGTGTATGGTTTAAAATAATTCAAGATATATCACCAGTGGAAAGAAACAGCTTAATGGATGATATGTGGATGCTGAAGCAATACGAAGGCAGGGTGAGTATAGAAATAAACAGATTGAATTTGAATCAATTTTAAGAATAACATATATGAACAACAAAGCAAGCCCTGGGGCATATGGCACCAATATTCAGAAACAAACATGTAGATTTAAATACCAAAATAACACTATTCAAAACAATTATTATACCAACGCTGTGTTACCAATGTCAAACATGGACAACGACAGCACAAGATAAACGTAAACTAGTGACATCAAAAATAGCATGCTGACGCAGAATCCTAGGAATATCGCTAACAGACAGATTGAGAAATGAGGACATTAGACAAAGAACCGGTACCATTCCAATCTTGGAATATATTAAGAGACAACAGATAAAATTGTATGCACACATCAGCAGACTACCATCAGACAGTATACCACAGCAAGCTATGCTACACAGATACAGTGAAGGTAGATCTAAAAGCCGACCACGTAAAACAATGTACCACCGAAATAAAAGAGGTGGCAAACTCCACAGCATAGTCAACACATACGAGGACCATCTCCAGAAAACTCTTCTACCCCTGACGCTGAAAGGCAATAAATGGTTTAGCAATTACATAGATAGAACAACACAGCATGTAGAATGGTAGAAGATTGGTAGATGATTAGTAGAGGATTGGTAGTTGATTAGTAGAGGATTGGGTGTTCAAACTCATCCCTACCCTAGGGAATCGTAATGTCATTTATTACTAATTTAGTACAATAGGATGTTTCACCATCTTTGCCCAACTTCAAAATGATCTCTCTCTCTCTCTCTCTCTCTCTCTCTCTCTCTCTCTCTATGTGACATGTCCTTTGTCCTCACTGATATTCTGTAAGCCTCACGGTTCTGTGTGAGCTACCCAGTTTCTTCCAGTGTCATATTCAGAAGGTTTTTTATGTCATGTGTCCATCGTCGTCTTGGTCTGCCTATTCTTCATTTTGATGTATCTCAGCATATAGGTATATAATGCATATAATTGACATTTTTATTGTGAATTTGAAACTGTATAAGGCAAACGAATAAAATATGTCGTTAAAATGTAGCTATTGGTTTTAATTTTTAATTATTCGTGATATACATCAAAGGGTCTACCTGTCAATACATATTTATAAAAATGTTTACAGTCAATTATAAAGACATCACTTACACATGATGTGTCTATCGTAACCTGCCGAAGAAGGATATGTCGGGCCATTGGCGCAAACAAAACGGCGACACAACACATTTCGATTCTCTGGACTACATCCTTTTGGAAATAATAAAAAAATGGTCCTGATACAAGAGATATCCAGCGGGAGTTTGAGAATGTACGCTGAAGAAGTCTATCATAACACTAGCAACGATTTAAGCGTGAAATTAGAATTGTTTTTTTTTTAAATCTAAAACAAGACAGACGATATTTAAGATTCTATTAGGTGTAATGTCTAAAGTGGTTGATTGAGAACCCCAAGAAATTGCGAGCGATTAGCTCTTACTTCCTATGTGCTGTTGGGTGATTTTTTCATAGCTTCTTTCATACCCAGAATATTTCAGGTTTTGGCTAAGTGCAATACCTATTGAAGAAGCCTTCTACACAGTAAGCATAAGGGAGTCCATAATTGTATAGATCTACTAAGATTTTCTGTTGCATGGGTGGTTTGCCTAGTGGAACATCGGTGAGTCCCACAGACGCAACCGCATGCGTAAAGTGGTAAAATTTCTGTTCTCGATACACAATAATTGGTGTTCGTCCGTAGTAATCGACGATGACCAAAAACTCAACAAAAATAATAATATTAATAATAAATAATAAAGATAATAAAGTTAACAGTGCGATTTTATATTATACTTATAAATAACACAATAATTATCATGCCAACACACATCAAATGATTTAATTCGTTTATACTAATAAAAATGGACATAATGAACAAATAGAACGTATATATTTATTGGTCTAACCAAATATCCGCTAAAAATATGCATAGAAAATAAATGTGTTTTCAGTTGTGTGGTATTCAATAAAACGATTTCTCCCTAATAGCAATGGCAAACTACAGAAGTAATGTGCCTAGTAATTCTATTTTGGATATTTTTAAATATCAACAAAATGAAAATACAGTTCTTTATTAAAAACGTGTACTTAAATATTAAGGAAAAAAATATGACAACGGATAAAGTGAAATTGCAACCAAAGATAATAATTGATAATTTTGAAATAAAGGACGTTACAAATGTGAAGTATTTCGGTACAAACATAAATAGCGCAGGCGATTGCGCTATAGATCAAGAGAAGTATCGCAATGGTGATTTTAAAACTCGCCCAAATTAAAATTCTTTAACAAGGTACCAGCAGCATAGCCAAGCTATGTATGAACAGAAAATGCGCATTCTAATTGCCAATTCACAGTTGTGAGGCATGGGCATTAAATAAAACAGTAGCAAAGAGAATCACTGGTTTGGAAACTAGATGCTACGGAAGAATTTTATGCATACCATGGACAGCTAAAAAATACAATCAAGAAGTGTTGAGATTAATACACGTCGAAGAGGGCTGGCTCCTTAAAAATATCATAACAAGACAGCTGATATATCTTCTGGACATATAAAGAGACATAACAACATAAGCTGATCAATAGCGGAATTAAGACTTAATGGCAAAAGGGAAAGAGGGATCCCAAAACGACGACAGTGCAGTGCTATATCAGATGTTAAACATGTCTCTAGCTGCGACATGTAAATTCGTCTAGAATCGTGGACTGTTCAGAAAATCTATAAAGAAGATAACATTCATACAACAAACAAAAAAAAAAGCCTCAGCTTTTTTGTTATGATGCTAAGGACACAGCACTCATCGATATTTGTTGATCTTAATATTGTTTCATTACAATCTAATATCCACTTAAATCAAGTAAGACTGGTTCCATCACCCCTGTGCCCATGTGGGCAGGAACAAGGGACCGCAGTACATATCCTACATGCCGGCTTTACACTAAACCACTTTAGAGTCGAGAATTGACCCACAGAGACCGAAATACATGTAAATCTGCAAGTGACCTTGGTGAAATTTCACATTCAGCAGGAATTATTAAAAAGAAAATACCCCGGACGGTTTTGTAAACTTGTTAAACTGAGAACGATAATAAGAAGAATAAAATACAATTTTAGTCATAGAAATGTTCATTTAGAACTCAAAATATGAACTTTAACTCGACAGTTCCTAGCGCTAAACAGCCTCCTTAGTGCCACCACATATATGGTGAATAGGGGTTACATATAGAGAATATATGTTCACACCAGAGAGTAAATGATGAAAGAGTTACTACATTTCATTGCATAAACTATTTACTACTATTGACGGCAGGAACTAGTTACTACTATTGACGGCAGGAACTAGTTACTACTATTGACTGCAGGAACTAGTTACTACTAGTTCAGTCCATTAGCTACTTATTACTGCTCAGTGCATGAGCTAGTTACTACTGTTAAATGAAATGAACTAGTTATTACTGTTCATTGAATGAAATAATTACTACTGTTTATTGAATGAACTAATTTCTACTGTTCATTGAATTCACTAATTACTACTGTTCATTGAATGAACTAATTACTACTCTTCATTAAATGAACTAATTACTATTGTTCATTAAATGATTTACGTACTATTATTCAATGCATGAACTAGTTACTCCTGCTCAATGCATAAACTGCCTATTAATGTTCAATGCCTGAATCAGTTTGTACTGTTGAAATCAAGTGTACGAACGATAAAGTACTTGCTTTTTGTCATAGTATGAACGATAAACTACTTGCTTTTTTTCACAGTATGAACGATAAACTACTTGCTTTTTTTCACAGTATGAACGATAAACTACTTGCTTTTTTTCACAGTATGAACGATAAACTACTTGCTTTTTTTCACAGTATGAACGATAAACTACTTGCTTTTTTTCACAGTATGAACGATAAACTACTTGCATTTTTTCACAGTTTGAACTATAAAATAGTTACTACTGTTTAGTGTATGAACTATAAAATAGTTACTACATTATTCAGTTCAATTTATCAATGATGTACTAATTATTGCGGACATAGAACAAAACTTAGAAAAGACCGCAGTTAAAAAGATGTGAACAAAACATAGAAAAGACCACAGTTAAAATGATGTGAACAAAACAAAGAAAAGACCACAATTAAAATAATGTGAACACAACATAGAAAATACCGCAGTTAAAATAATATGAACAAAACATAGAAAAAACATTTCACAAGAAATGTGCAATCTCAATTTGTTTCAGATCAAGATTAATCCCGAGTGGAGTATTGGCTTCTGGGATTATAAATTCAAAACACGTGAAAAGTTGAAATTGAACTTCTTATTATTGCAAATCACAATCTTAGACTTGTTAATGAGAAAACTCTTGGGGTTCCTTAGAGTGTCACTGGATAATGGGAATAGACTTCCTTCTTTGTCAATAAATCGTCTTTAAGGAAAGACCGATAATGTCTAAACATCAGTAAAGTTCTTCAGTAATGGAGTAGACATTACGTCCTGATTAGATGTTTTACCGTAAACGACCAAAAACAGAAAGAAATCGTTCGCACATTTAATATAAGCATAAGTTTCATGAGGATATACATAAATACAAACATTAGCCACATGAGGATATACATAAATACAAACATTAGCCACATGAGGATATACATAAATACAAACATTAGCCACATGAGGATATACATATATACAAACATTAGCCACATGAGGATATACATAAATACAAACATTAGCTTCATGAGGATATACATAAATACAAACATTAGCCACATGAAGATATACATAAATACAAACATTAGCCACATGAGGATATACATAAATACAAACATTAGCCACATGAGGATATACATAAATACAAACATTAGCCACATGAGGATATACATAAATACAAACATTAGCCACATGAGGATATACATAAATACAAACATTAGCTTCATGAGGATATACATAAATACAAACATTAGCCACATGAAGATATACATAAATACAAACATTAGCCACATGAGGATATACATAAATACAAACATTAGCCACATGAGGATATACATAAATACAAACATTAGCCACATGAAGATATACATAAATACAAACATTAGCCACATGAGGATATACATAAATACAAACATTAGCCACATGAGGATATACATAAATACAAACATTAGCCACATGAAGATATACATAAATACAAACATTAGCCACATGAGGATATACATAAATACAAACATTAGCCACATGAGGATATACATAAATACAAACATTAGCCACATGAGGATATACATAAATACAAACATTAGCCACATGAGGATATACATAAATACAAACATTAGCTTCATGAGGATATACATAAATACAAACATTAGCCACATGAGGATATACATAAATACAAACATTAGCCACATGAGGATATACATAAATACAAACATTAGCCACATGAGGATATGCAGAACTATATTCATAAATAGCACAGCCTATCCCATAGATCGTTTCTACATAATACACTGAACTTTAGCTGATTGCACAGGCATACACAATTATAAGAGGTGTTAAGTAAATACATATATATATATATATATATATATATATATATATATATATATATATATATATATATATATATAATTCAGCAGTATACCTCATGTCTAGACAACTTGTCCATTGTCGAGAATTTCGAGAATGCAATGTGTATACGTCTGAGATGTAAGAATGGGAAATACTGTCAGAGAAACGTCAATCTAAAGGTAAAAGTATTCCCAACCAACAACAACAGAAAATGTGGATACATAATCGTTTCATTGGCACAAGAAATAAGAGTGACAAATTCGGTTCATTGTTTAGTTTTAGTATTCTGAATCGACGCTTACGTACTCTGGACAAATACTTACGTCTTGTATTTCTCCCTATACATGATGAAGAGCGTGCGCATGCTAATGGTTAATGTAAATCGGTAGTTGGTTTCACACACCTCGTAAACTTTCCCTGATTCGCCTTTGTTTGATCGCCGTGTGTGTAACTGTAAACTCCTTCAGTCGCAATATTATATTTCCTTCAAGTCTTCTTTCCTCATTCAGAAAATATTAGTGTAGAGGTCTTACTATATCATTCTTGTCCATAACTAATTAACTTAGTATTGCAACTTTCGAAGCCTGTGTCTCAGCTCCTTCAATGTTGCGGACTCCCGCATGTCGAAGACAGCAGATTCGTATAATTATTCGTAGACTAGAAGATGCACCGCACTCAATAAGCTCAAGTCTGAATAGCTCGTTTTTTGTTGTTGTATTTTTAAGCTTCGAGCAAGGGTCTGCCACTACTACAGGTCCCAATATTGTTGGGTTTAATACACATTGTAGTGGTGACGATGTAATTTTCTGAATGTCACTTTCACATGCTAGAGTTTGTTTGCCTTCATCAACGGTTCTCAAACTCTGGGTCGCGACCTCTTTGAGGATCGAGCAACTCTTTAAAAGGGGCTGTCTAAAACCATCGGAAAACACATTATGAAGTAGCAACGAAAACACATTATGAAGTAGCAACAAAAACAATTGTATTGTTTGAGGGGGGGTGGTCTGTATTAGAGGATCTGTATAATTTAATATAATAACATAAGGAACTGTATTACAGGGTCGCGGCATTAGGAAGGTTGAGAACCATTGACCTTTATGATCCATTCCGCACCGCTATAGTTCTATCAAATAGTAATGCAAAATGATGTAAAAAGGTTACTAAAACACTTACCTAGCCTATTAATAAAAATATATTTTTAAGAAAAAAAAATAAAAAACATACAATAAAACTAAACAGGACAAATCTCAACGTATCGGCTCAAATTGAACCTTTTTCAAGAGACAAACAACAGAAAACGACAAAATAAAAAAATAAATAGATGTCTATATTTCATCAAGCCCTCGTCTCCATAATAGCGCAGGGATGGCAACGCATCTAGTCAAGGTGAAATATAGACATCTATTTATTTTTTTATTTTGTCGTTTTCTGTTGTTTGTCTCTTGAAAAAGGTTCAATTTGAGCCGATACGTTGAGATTTGTCCTGTTTAGTTTTATTGTATGTTTTTTATTTTTTTTTCTTAAAAATATATTTTTATTAATAGGCTAGGTAAGTGTTTTAGTAACCTTTTTACATCATTTTGCATTACTATTTGTTCATTAGGTTACTGCGGCACCATCCACTTTGTCGGACACCCTCTGGCCATTTGGTTATTTATAGTTCTATCACAAGCTCTGACAGTAAAGTCCCAAATGTATGATTCTGCAAGGAATGCCAGAACCGTCAATGTATATAAGGGCATTATCCTCTGTGATGTCCAAGCACGGATAAACTATATTCACAGAGCAACTACAACAGAGCAACTGTTTTAAGAGAATAATTGTTTCTACAGAGCAATTGATTTTATAGAACAACTGGGTTCACAGAAGAATTATTTTTCAGAGCAAGTGTTTTCATAGGTTTTACAGAACAACATTTTTACAGAGTAACTGTTTACCCAGAATAATTGCAATAGAGCAACTGTGTTCAGAGAACAACTGTTTTACACAGAGCAAGTAGTTTCAGAGAACAACCGTTTTACAGAGAGCACGTAGTTTCAGAGAACAACCGTTTTACACAGAGCAAGTAGTTTCAGAGAACAACCGTTATACACAGAGCAAGTAGTTTCAGAGAACAACCGTTATACACAGAGCAAGTAGTTTCAGAGAACAACCGTTATACACAGAGCAAGTAGTTTCAGAGAACAACCGTTATACACAGAGCAAGTAGTTTCAGAGAACAACCGTTATACACAGAGCAAGTAGTTTCAGAGAACAACCGTTATACACAGAGCAAGTAGTTTCCAAGAACAACAGTGTTCACAGAGTACACTTTTCACGGAACATCTGTTTTCACAGAGTAACTGTATTTACAGAGCAGGTGTTTTCAAGGAACAACTGTTTTCACAGAGCAACTCTTTTTATAGAGCAACTATATTCACGGAGCAACTGTTTTCACAGAGTAGCTGTTTTTTACAGAACAACTGTTTTTACAGAATAACTGTTTTCTCTGAGCAACTGTTTTCATGAAGCAAGTGTTTTCACGGAGAAAATGTTTTCACAGAACAATTGTTTTCACAGAGCAACAGTTTTCACGGAGCAACTATTTTCACAGAGCAACTGTTTTCAAATAGCAACTTTTTTTCACATGTAATTGCACCAGAGCAATAGACAAACTCGTTTTTCCTTATTTATATTATCATCAACATTCTCTGTCAATTTTCACTTCATCTTCTACGCTTCTTATTTTAATGGTTTCCAATGTGTAATATCCATCTGTGTGGTTAAGATCGTGCTTAGATCTGAACCCAGTGTGTATTTAGACTTGATAAGGCCCTAAGCTATTTTCATATATGGGGCCCTTTATAAGCCCAGATATTATATGTCAGTGTCAATATAATTTTGGGGGCCCTAAATTCCGTGGGGGCCCTAAGATATAGCTTGTTTAGCTTATACGTAGATTCGGTCCTGCCTGAATTCAATCGATCTCCGTAACCATGATCGTGTCTTCAATCTTATTATGTTACTCAATGTATTTCTCTAAAGCATAATTTATCATATCGATAAGTATCGTGAGAACACTCATTCGTGTTTGATATTACGTGTCGCTTTATGATAGTCATAGAGAGTCATGTATGAAAGTCATAGTGAGTCATTTATGAGAGTCATAGAGAGTCATGTGTGAGAGTCTACTAAAACCTGTCATATCGTTATAGATCTGACATTTATAGAACTTAGAATCTGTATATCAGGCAGTCTGTTCTCTCTTTATTATTGACTATTTATCCAGCTCCTTGACTCTAATGTTGATTTATAATTATATCGTCTATAAAGCGGATGTACCGAGAATCAATTTGATTAACTTTTATGTGGGCGAATGTTTATGTTATTTTATCAAGTGACACAACGTTGTCTTGATCCTGGATACAATGTCCCGGGCAAGTGGGCCGGCATTGGCCATAGACATGCTCATGCTTTCTTCGGTGTCGCTGGTCCATCGTTTTCTTGGTCTCCATTGGTCTATCTGTCTCTATCCTGCACTCTACCCTAAAGTATCAGCCTTTAGCTGCAATGTTTAAATGTTTATATTAATACATGTATATTTCTTTATGTAGACAAATGTTTATGTTAATACATTCATTTTATATGTGAGATAATGTTTATGTTAATACATGTATAATTGTCACACTTATTCAGACCAACCCACCCCCCTCTCCCAAATATTGACGTAATGAACGACATCCCCTAAGTGTACGATGTAAAGGTATGCCATGTAGGAGACATTCGAGCCACACAATATTCATATTTATATTACAGATCCTTAGTGTGGCAAGCTACACTACATTAATATTTGTATTACTGATTCCTGCTGAAGACGGATGTGTCGTGCCATTGGCGCAAATAAAACGGTGACACAACGCATTTCCATTCTCTGTATTACATCCGCTGGAAGTCTTGTGGAGCCATTATCCTGCTAGAAAAGAGAACCACCGGGAGTTTAAGAAGAAGAAGAAGAAGTATTACAGATGCAACACTGCATTCAGATTTGTATTGCAGATCCTGAGTTTGGCGATCCACACTGCATTCATATTTGTATTACAGATGCTGAGTTTGTCGAGCCTCACTGCATTCAGATTTGTATTGCAGATCCTGAGTTTGGCGATCCACACTGCATTCATATTTGTATTACAGATGCTGAGTTTGTCGATCCTCACTGCATTCAGATTTGTATTGCAGATCCTGAGTTTGGCGATCCACACTGCATTCAAATTTGTATTACAGATCTTGAGTTTGACAAATCACACTGCATTTATATTTGCATTATAGATCCGGTTAAAATGGTGTTGGAAATTAATGTGTTTTCTTTGAGTTCTATTCGTTAAATGGATTTGCTCCTGAAAGCTACGGCAATCTATAGGAGTAATATGTCTAGAATCATACTTCAATACGACACAGACCGCATTCCGATCGCGGTTCGCATAAACACCATCAACATAGCAACATGGAATGTGAGATAAACAAAAGTGCATAAGATAAACTGGAGATAACTGAGATGTAGTTTTTAAGAAGAATGAAGAAAATGCCATGGACAGCCAAGAAAACTAATGTAGAAGTCTTCAGAGATACTGGAGTTAAACGATAAATTATAGCGAAAATTAGAAGCAGATAATCAAGATTTTTAGGGCATGTAATAAGGAAAGTAAATCTTAAAAATTTAGTAACAACCGGAAAGATCAAGGGGAGAAGAGATAGAGGAAGACACATAGAGACATTTCTGGATGGATTGTCACTGTGGCACAAAAATTAATCACCACCTAAACTTATTAACAACACAAGAGGCAAGAGTGTTGTGGAGAACCATGATCGCCAATGCGACTCGGCATGACACTTGATTGATTCATTACAGATCCTACGTATGGTGTATACGGTTGTGAGGTTTATGACTGAAATGCCTACTATAGTAAATATTTGAGCGAGTAATGAAGTAGATAGGAAATATGTTAGCGCGCATCGGTTCTTACTTATGTTCTCTAATACATATTCGTGTTCACCGTACTAAAATCTGTTTACTTCACATGGCACATTCTAACAATTTACTCTGATCTTTAAATGGCTCAGTCGCTTATATTCTTTAGATTTAATGAACCGTAGCCGGAGAGTATAGAAGATGTCATGATAATTCTACACCATTTCTTTGTTGTATCCGGAGAGTATAGAAGATGTCATGAGAATTCTACACCATGTCCTTGCTGTATCCGGAGAGTATAGAAGATGTCATGAGAATTCTACACCATGTCCTTGCTGTATCCGGAGAGTATAGAAGACATGAGAATTCTACACCATTTCCTTGCTGTATCCGGAGAGTATAGAAGATGTCATGAGAATTCTACACCATTTCTTTGTTGTATGTATTCATTCACAAATCACAGAACCATCATAGAAACACTTCTGAGACAGGTGATGAACATTGTTCCAATGATGAAATCTATGTTAACTTTCTGAATCTGAAGCGAATACATTCATGTAAAAGATACCAGAATGTGCACTAACAAAATGGATAATGTTTTATGCTCTATTGATGTTTATGTTTGACTGTTACTGTGTGTCTTACATCGGGAACAGCGACAGAGCATAGCTTAGACAGAGTGTTAAGTGATGTGAGTAGCTGGAAAGGAATTCTAACTAAGCATTGATAAGGAAATAATTTAGATGAATGAGTTTGTGATCAGAGAAAGAAGTGAAAAGCATGTGTTATGTAAGTTTCTGGAGTAAGGTTTAAACAGGTAGAGATGATGAATACATAGATAGACAGGTGTGATCCACGCCGGCAGTTGCTAGAGTTGAAAGTGAAGACTGCTGAAGTGTTACCTTTAATGTCTGGATAGATTGGTTTTGTGACAATGCTAAAGCAGATAGTTTCACAAGCATGGTCGAAATGACAAGTAGTAGTTCGATGGGTGTTGGTGATATTTTGAATGCACATACAGCGTTATAAGAGTCGGATGGTACAGTCTGTGCTTCTTGAGTACATGGACACTTCAAGACCAAAAATATCGCGTGGAGTTACACGAAATGAACGGCATATAGGAAATCAAAATAAGAGTTATCAATCAAAATAAAGCAGTAACCTTCAATTACCATAATGCTGACTAAGAAATCAGAACACATATGGACGTAATATTAACACTGGGGGGTATTGCACGAATGCTGTGGTCTTGCACGATTGATGACGTTTTGCACAAGTGCAGCAAGAAATGGAAAGTATGTGGGGATGGTTATTCCACCTCATAGAACCACAGATCTGTTTCAATTAACTATGAGCTGATATCGCAACACAGCTGTAAACTATCACTCATCGCATTCCATTCTCTGGATGACATCCTGATATTCTGCAGGAGTTTGAGAACCAACGTAGAAGAGGAAATTGTACACTATACATAACACGAAGTATTATAGACAAATATGTTTAAAAAATGATAGAATCAATATATATTCATCAAATTATCAAATTACAGATAATATATACTCGTGACATGATACCATAATATATACTCCTGACATGACACATAATATATACTCCTGACATGACACATAATATATACTCCTGACATGACACATAATATATACTCCTGACATGACACATAATATATACTCCTGACATGACACATAATATATACTCCTGACATGACACATAATATATACTCATGACATGACACATAATATATACTCCTGACATGACACATAATATATACTCCTGACATGACACATAATATATACTCCTGACATGACACATAATATATACTCCTGACATGACACATAATATATACTCCTGACATGACACATAATATATACTCCTGACATGACACATAATATATACTCCTGACATGACACATAATATATACTCCTGACATGACACATAATATATACTCCTGACATGACACATAATATATACTCCTGACATGACACATAATATATACTCCTGACATGACACATAATATATACTCCTGACATGACACATAATATATACTCATGACATGACACATAATATATACTCCTGACATGACACATAATATATACTCCTGACATGACACATAATATATACTCCTGACATGACACATAATATATACTCCTGACATGACACATAATATATACTCCTGACATGACACATAATATATACTCCTGACATGACACATAATATATACTCCTGACATGACACATAATATATACTCCTGACATGACACATAATATATACTCCTGACATGACACATAATATATACTCATGACATGACACATAATATATACTCCTGACATGACACATAATATATACTCCTGACATGACACATAATATATACTCCTGACATGACACATAATATATACTCCTGACATGACACATAATATATACTCATGACATGACACATAATATATACTCCTGACATGACACATAATATATACTCCTGACATGACACATAATATATACTCCTGACATGACACATAATATATACTCCTGACATGACACATAATATATACTCCTGACATGACACATAATATATACTCCTGACATGACACATAATATATACTCCTGACATGACACATAATATATACTCCTGACATGACACATAATATATACTCCTGACATGACACATAATATATACTCCTGACATGACACATAATATATACTCCTGACATGACACATAATATATACTCCTGACATGACACATAATATATACTCCTGACATGACACATAATATATACTCCTGACATGACACATAATATATACTCCTGACATGACACATAATATATACTCCTGACATGACACATAATATATACTCATGACATGACACATAATATATACTCCTGACATGACACATAATATATACTCCTGACATGACACATAATATATACTCCTGACATGACACATAATATATACTCATGACATGACACATAATATATACTCCTGACATGACACATAATATATACTCCTGACATGACACATAATATATACTCCTGACATGACACATAATATATACTCCTGACATGACACATAATATATACTCCTGACATGACACATAATATATACTCCTGACATGACACATAATATATACTCCTGACATGACACATAATATATACTCATGACATGACACATAATATATACTCCTGACATGACACATAATATATACTCCTGACATGACACATAATATATACTCCTGACATGACACATAATATATACTCCTGACATGACACATAATATATACTCATGACATGACACATAATATATACTCATGACATGACACAGATAATATATAATTATGACATAAAGTTAAAATATAGTAATGATGTAACAAAGTTAAAATATAGTAATGACATAATACAGTTAAAATATAGTAATGATGTAACAAAGTTAAAATATAGTAATGACATAATACAGTTAAAATATAGTAATGATGTAACAAAGTTAAAATATAGTAATGACATAATACAGTTAAAATATAGTAATGATGTAACAAAGTTAAAATATAGTAATGACATAACAAAGTTAAAATATAATAATGACATAACAAAGTTAAAATATAATAATGACATTAAAAAAATGGTAGCATATCCTATCCAGGACGTAGCTATCAACCCAGCATTTGTTGGCTGTGGTGATTTTCTAGGCAATATAAATACGTTCAGTAGGTTGCCATTGCTTTCTGAAATAATGACATAACAAAATTAAAAGATACTCCTTACTTGGCATTGATAAACATATATTCAACAGATTAAATATGTAATAGTGGTCGCCAACACAGGTGATGAACGAACTATTCTCAAAGACGTATTCACCCTGTTTTATGTATATTACAACCACCCGAAAGAATATCTCACAGATAATATTACATAACAAATTCCGTTCTCTGGACTTTATCATAGCCACCTGTAGGAGTTTGAAAACTAATGTTGAAGAAGAAGAAGATTATTGAATGTAAGAACATTGCTGAAGCAAAGATGAATAAGTCCAGAAGTCATAGCAGAAACTAAAATCTGTAAAAGGAACTAAAGAAAACAATAAATGTTCCTTGCAGAAAAAAAACAAAAAAAAACAATGCGAAAAGCTAATCGACCATAACAAAACAAATTACTCAAACTGTGCAATGAAGCATAACAGACATATATGCAATTTTGAGGCACAGAAAGATATAATCAATAATTTAACTAAAAATAAGAGAAAAACGTTAAAAGTCAATCAATACTTGCACCAAAATATAATAAAATAAATAGTTTTTATTTAAATATATTTTGCGTAAAATTACAATTCATAACGAAATGACGAAAGTAAAATATATTACAATGTTAATGTAAAATCTCGGATGCAGAGACGGGAATTATTGTTCCCGTTGATTTGAACACAACCATCTCAATATAAGACCCACTGAATAGATAATAGGAAATCTAGCCTTTTAAATTGACTCATTTCAATATTTTATTGATTATCATTGGCTGTCACACAAAGTATACTTATAGTGACGACAGAAACATCTTGGGAATTGTCAAACGAGTAAATAAGAAGGCTTAATTTCCTATTAACCAGTAGGGCGTAAAATATAGGCAGTCACGGTTTGAAACGTCATGGAAGAAAAATACTGAACGCGATGAATTGGATGAAGAAATGTTTTCCAATTGATAAAAACCAAATAAATTAATAATATCGTGAAGCATACAATAACATATCTGATGCGTGACTAGTACTGAGCTTTTCAACCATTGTTGGATTTCTATGCACTATTTATACGCTTCGTTAACCGTGTCAGAACGACGGAAACCTGCTCCAGCAAGTCCGAGTTTCGAAATCCCCTACACAGTTCACGCCTGTTAGGAATATTCAATTGCCTGAATATTGACAAGCAGAATAAGACTAGATTAATAGCAGGTCTTATTGTGTGATTTCTTTTGATCAAGCATGCTCTTATGTGCCAGAGTTCATTGTAAACTATATTCCAGACGGTGAACAGAAAAGACAAGTGCATTTATATAAAACAGGTTGCAACGTACGGCTGACCCACTAGCGATAACTCTATGGACGTTTATCATTAAAATGATGTGTTAAATACACTGAACGTTTTAGTTACCATCGCAGAAGTCGAATATAACGGACCATTTGGGACATATAAAACAGTTACGAAGTGCATCTCCATTCTCTTCACTAATGTGATTTAGAAAATCTTGTAGAATAATTATCTTGCTAGGAGGAGCTGGTTTATTACCTAACTATGTTGACCCTATTTTGATAAAGACCGTTTGAACGAAACGTCTATGTGTGTATTTTTCAGGATAAAATTGTTATTTAACTTTTTCTATATTTGTTTAAACTTTTTAGTTACCTTTCTACAAAGATAGATCGCTACAAAGATAGATCGCTACAAAGATAAATCGCTACAGAGAGACATCGCTACAAAGCGACATCGCTACAAAGCGACATCGCTACAAAGCGACATCGCTACAAAGAGAGATCCAGCAGAAGGTTGAGATTGAACGCTATATTCATCAAATAATGTACGAGATAGCGCCTATAATACACTGACTTACAGCTTCACATATTAAAGTGTTACTGTTCTTTTGTCGTTCCGGTAGCAAATAGATGAATACACCGCTCAGGAGCGAGCAGAATTTCTCAATTAACTATTAATGTCGGTGCCAAAATAAAAAAACATTACCAAGGTAACTAGAGCTATATATTCCGCTCGTATGTTGCTACGTAGCAAAGAATAGTAACATTAATTTTTTGCCATGCATGTTCTAAGAGGCACCTAATGAATCTTTGAAGGTGGAATTGACAGTCCTTTCCTGTGACCTAGAAGCCATGCTGCAATCGGATGTGTTAGATTGAAAATTAGAATATGAGAGCCCAACTGTAAACCATTACCTAATGCCATACTATTATCTCAGTCCAATATCCGTTTACATTTTTTCTTTCCCATTAGTGCCTACATACGTATTGTGTGGTTAATTCATCTAAATAGAATATTAATAAATAATCAAAAATTAATTTAAACAATTTTTTTCAGGATTATGTTTAGGGGTTAGGGTTAGTTATGTTTAACATAATTAGTCTTAACCCTAACCCTATATATAATTATATTTAAATTAATAGATGATACACATAAATTGATAAACATAGCTATGAGAAATCACATGAGGTGTACTTGAGGAGTATTATCTGAGGAGCATTACCTGAGGAGTACTAACTGAGGAGTACTAACTGAGGAGAACCTGAGGAGTACCAACTGAGGAGTACCAACTGAGGAGAACCAACTGAGGAGTACCTGAGGAGTACTAACTGAGGAATACCTGAAGAGTACCTGATGAGTATTACCTGAGGAGTACTACCTGAGGAGTACTAAATGAGGAGTACTAAATGAGGAGTACTAAATGAGGAGTACTATATGAGGAGTACTAAATGAGGAGTACTAAATGAGGAGTATCTGAAGAGTACTAACTGATGAATACCTGAGGAGTACGAACTCTGGACTACATAAGGAGTACCAACTGAGGAGTACCAACTGAGGAGAACCTGAGGAGTACCAACTGAGGAGAACGAACTGAGGAGTACCTGAGGAGTACTAACTGTGGAGTACCTGAAGAGTACCTGAGGAGTACTGAATGAGGAGTACTGAATGAGGAGTATTAACTGAGAAGTACCTGAGGGGTACTAACTTAGGTGTACTAAGTCAGGAGTACCAACTAAGGAGTACCTCTGGAGTACTTCCTGAAATATACCTGAGGAGTACCTGAGGAGTACTAATTGAGGAGTACTGACCGAGAACTACTAACTAAGGAGTACTAACTGAGGAGTACCTGAGGAATTACTAACTGAGGCGTACCTGAGGAGTACGAACTGAGAAGTAAGAACTCAGGAGGACAAACTGAGGAGCACAAACGACATGCTCACAGCTAGATGTATTACGTAATCATCAGTGTCTTTTTCAATAACGCGTCAGTGACCCAGGAACCATGCTGAAATCAGATGTGTCAGGCTAAAATGCACATATATTTCAGTCAAACTGTAAACCAGGACATAGTGCATCCCGTTTTCCTGATTACTTCCTGACAATATGATATGCGTGGTTGCGATAATAAAATTAAAGAAAAGAAAAGAAAGAATGAACAGGATACACTCAGAAGTAAAAACAATTTTCTTCTATGACGTAAGAATAAAAGATGGTTGTGTTGGTGTGGTTGTCTGCAATCTATTGGTGGATCCAATCAACTTGGGTTTATGTGAATCGAATGTCTCGGGCATGCAATAAAGAGAACGTTAAAGCGCTGTAACAACAGAATGGGTTTCATCAACAACGCAAGTAGAAGGAGTTTTCAAAATTGATAAGAGTTGTTGTTTCGTCATCGTCTGTTGAATAATGACACATCAATTCATCAGGAAACTCTATTCCAATTGTGAGAAAACGGAAGACATCAGGAATACTATACGCCAGATATAAGTGAGTATGAGAAACAATGCTACTATAATCGCGGACCAAACGCTGTTTTCATTATTGTTTCCCATTAGTGCCTACCTCCACATGTTTTGGTTAATTGATCTAAATATTATATCAATAATTAATCAATATTTAATTGAAATATTCTGTTTGTTGTATTATGGCTACTGTTACGGGTTAGGGTTATTCATGTTTTACATTAAAAATCATATCCCTAACACTAAATCTAATTATATTTGAATTAATAAATGATAAACATAAAGTGATAAACTTAGGCAAGGGAAATAATCATCCACGTAGGCATAACTTGGCGCAACGGATGATAGACTGCGTTCATAATACCGAAATAAAAATATGAAAAGTTGAATAACGGTTTTGGATGGAACAACTCACAAGTCAAGTATGTATGTTGCTTGAGTTCAGACTGATATTCAAGCCATTTTATATGTGGAATATTCACTTATCGTTTCATTTTTTGGAAATAGTTATTCATACTTCATGAAAACATTATTACCAGTCACATGGCTGCATTGGAAATATTTACTAGCGTTCAACGTGAGTTTTATTTCTGTATAGTCTATTACGTACACTCATACATCTTTCCTGACTGTCCTGCAAGGGATAGTTGAGGTTGGGAGAAAATGAAGGAATAAAAGGAAATTGTGGATTGATATTATTAAGGACTGGACAGGAACACGATTCTTCATACTCAAATACTGAACTGATAACAGAACGCATATGGTTCGTATGTGGGTCTCACCAAAAGCCCACTAGACATACCACCCATGCAACAGAAAATTTTAGTGGATGACATGCCGTTATATTAAGGTTATCTTCTTAGAGAAGCTTCATGGCATGTCATCTATACAATTATGTTGTTATTTTGTTGTTGAAATGTGTTTCATGTTTACCTGAATGTATATGTATGCACCCTGTGTGGTTGGGAGGGAGCCAGAGATGTACTGTGCAGCACTGGGGAGGAGGAAACTGACAGCACTGTTTTTCCTATGGCTGAAACACATCATAGAGGCACGGTGATTTAGGACGTGACAAACCTATTGACTTGAACATTTGGTTGCATGCCTGGAGCAAAACGAAGTTCGGCATAACCAGTAGTCAATTGGTGGTGGGGAATGAGCACAGTGAACCCTATCTTGTCTACAGTGGCTAGGAGCAGTGTATAGGTTGAAATCTACCTTCCTGGAGGTGTGATAGTTATTCTCTGGCTCTGTCCCGGGGGTGGGCCGAAAATCCACAGACTTTCCAGCAATGCCATTTAATGGCATTAGGTCAAAGGGCATGAGCCCATCGACCACTGGATCAGCAACCAACCAACCAACTGATAACAAAGGCACGGTGGGATTTTTGTGTTGATATTGTCAGTGTGATGATAGTATAGATGCTATTAAAGATGGTAGCATATCCTGTTTATGACGTTGATATCAACCAAGCATTTGTTGGATGTGGTGATTTTCTAGGCAATATAAATAAGTTCATTAGTATGTCATTGCTTTCAGAACTTTCTAGATGCACAATTTCCTGCGGCAGGAATCGAATTCGGTACCTTGACCGTCACAGACGCGCTCGTACCAATTCGCCACAGAGCCAGGCATTAAAGGTGCTATCTCATTATATTACAACATCGGCTTGAATATTGTCGCCTTTATATTTCTTTTGAAAGATTATACTCAAATTCTAAGATGTATATTCCCGTTAAGATATTCCCGATACATTACTCTCAAAGACAAATTGGTGATTGTTAAGTTTACATTATTATCTCAGAATATTACTTTCAACGACTAACTTAATAATCATGATTATCGTATTTCCTATACATTATTATTAACGACTAACTTGACAAAAATTACTCTCAACAAATTATCATCAACGACTACTTTGAGAAACATTACTCTCAACAGATAACCAGCAACGTTAACTTGACGAAAATTACTCTCAACACAATATCGTCAATGCCTAACTTGACAAAAATTACTCTCAACACAATATCGTCAATGCCTAACTTGACAAAAATTACTCTCAACACAATATCGTCAATGGCTAACTTGACAAAAATTACTCTCAACACAATATCGTCAATGCCTAACTTGACAAAAATTACTCTCAACACAATATCGTCAATGGCTAACTTGACAAAAATTACTCTCAACACAATATCATCAATAGCTAACTTGACAAAAATTACTCTCAACAAATTATCCTCAATGACTAATTTAACCAACATTAATCTGAACAAACTATTATCAACAACTGTAAATGTTACCACATATCAAAGACATTCTACACTAGAACCAAAAAAAAACATAAAAACACGTATAAACACTAAATTCCAATTTTATCACACGTTGAAATCCAAGCAAAACGATTATTCAATTCTGTACGTCTGTATAAGACACTCATCCACATTCTGAGCCAGAACCAAATGTAGACACAATCAACCATAAACATTTTCCTATATTCAAAACATGGTTCTCCATTTGATGAAGCGTTAAAATTATCTCGTAACTGTCTCTTACTAGTCTTGTTTCAAGACAGCGACTTCTACATAGTTAACTGTATTCGAGGTAAAGCTGCTTACTTAACAGCAGGACCTCAATTTCCGCAGGTTCCATTTATGTTTATAACCACTTTCCACAATTCTTCCAAGGATGTTATGAAACTTTGTATCCGCCATCTAGAATCATTTCAGGAACACAGATCATAGGCGTTTCCTTTATATTGTAATATGGTAATTGAATAGCGCAGATGCCAATAGCACATGTGTCAATAGCACAGATGTCAATAGCACAGATGTCAATAGCCCAGATGCCAATAGCACAGATGTCAATAGCACTTATATCAATAGCACAGATGTCCAGTATTAGTATTGACGAAAAACACAAATAAGAGATGGTTTCGAAATTGGAGCTATGAATGGCAACTCTGTGACCTACCATGCATGTTGTAAGAGGCGACTAATTAGATTTCGAGAAAGGAGATAGCTGACCCAGCTAATAGCTCAAAATATCTCAAACATCATGATGAAATAGGATGTGCTAGGCAGAAAGATATGAATTTCGCATTCACGCTGTAAACCACGACACAACATATTCGAATCCCCAGACTAGATTCTGTTGAGCAACAGGAGTTCAAGAAACAACGCAGAGATAAATAACATCAATATATGAGGAATAGCAATGGACGTTTATATGACCATAAGGAACATAAATCTGATCCTATAAGAGGCAATGGGCATTATTACCGTAATAAATGCTCATATGGCAAACAGTAGAAGACGTGTATAGGACTATAAGTAATGGGCGCTTAAAGAATCACAGACAGTGGTTGTTTGTAGGGCCATAAGAAATGTACGATATAAAACGAATCACACGCATAAATAAATTTATGTTTATTGGACAATCACAATGAATGGACAACCATTCTTTCCTTTTCAGTCTCGCCAACAAACCTCGAGAAACTATTCAACTTTATAGAACACGAAGCAATAATGATTATATGGTATGATGAAATTGGTATCGAAGTATAGTAATGGACTATTGCTGAGCAATAAATGGTGTAGCTTTATTGAACAGACATCATTATCAAGATTAATGGTATGTATGCGTCGCGGAGCGATTACCTGTGTATGATAGGTGATGCGATCCGTGAGGTTACAAAGTATTGGCAATCATTTTTCTGTGTGTTCGTTCGTAGTTTAATATGTTTACACAACAAGTACATTCTGTTGTGGAGATATTTTATGTAGTCATGTTGTGTGATACTATGGTTGCTGATGCCCCTCTCGGCCTGGAAACTCCGACTTCAGCACCAGTGTTTTCTTGGGCAGGATTGTGGATGAACCGAACAATCTTACACTTAATTTCCAGCCTCTTTTAGCTGGATTAAGCCCAATTGCCACTTCCAGGAGTTTTCCTGGATGAGGATTGGCAATCATAGTTAGAATGATTGAATTATTTATTCAATTCAAATCGTAATGTTAAACTGCATGTTTTTCAGTAGAGGAAAAAAATAAGTTCCTAGATATCCTAGAAAACGGGTCCCAAGATATCCAAGAAAACACGTTCCTAGATATCCAAGAAAACACGTTCCTAGATATCCTAGAAAACAAGTTCCTAGATATCCTATAAAACGGGTCACAGGATATCCAAGAAAATAAGTTCCTAGATATCCTAGAAAACAAGTTCCTAGATATCCTAGAAAACAAATTCCTGGATATCCTAGAAAACGTGTCCCTAGATATCCAAGAAAATAAGTTCCTAGATATCCTAGAAAACAAGTTCCTAGATATCCTAGAAAACACGTTCCTAGATATCCTTGAAAACACGTTCCTAGATATCCTTGAAAACAAGTTCCTAGATATCCTAGAAAACAAGTTCCTAGATATCCTAGAAAACAAATTCCTGGATATCCTAGAAAACGTGTCCCTAGATATCCAAGAAAATAAGTTCCTAGATATCCTAGAAAACACGTTCCTAGATATCCTTGAAAACACGTTCCTAGATATCCTTGA
Organism: Meghimatium bilineatum; assembly: GCA_034231615.1. Lineage (NCBI taxonomy): Eukaryota > Metazoa > Mollusca > Gastropoda > Stylommatophora > Philomycidae > Meghimatium > Meghimatium bilineatum. The sequence goes on along the minus strand of CM067311.1, from coordinate 8,115,990 downwards.
AAACAAGTTCCTAGATATCCTAGAAAACAAGTTCCTAGATATCCTAGAAAACAAATTCCTGGATATCCTAGAAAACGTGTCCCTAGATATTCAAGAAAACAAGTTCCTAGATATCCTAGAAAACAAGTTCCTAGATATCCTAGAAAACAAGTTCCTAGATATCCTAGAAAACACGTTCCTAGATATCCTTGAAAACAAGTTCCTAGATATCCTAGAAAACAAGTTCCTAGATATCCTAGAAAACAAATTCCTAGATATCCTAGAAAACAAGTTCCTAGATATCCTAGAAAACAAGTTCCTAGATATCCTAGAAAACAAGTTCCTAGATATCATAAAAAACAAGTTACTAGATTTCCTAGAAAACAAGTTCCTAGATATCCGAGAAAACACGTTCCTAGATATCCTAGAAAACGGGTCCCAAGATATCCAAGAAAATAAGTTCCTAGATATCCTAGAAAACGTGTCCCTAGATATCCAAGAAAACAAGTTCCTAGATATCCTAGAAAACAAGTTCCTAGATATCCTAGAAAACACGTTCCTAGATATCCTTGAAAACAAGTTCCTAGATATCCTAGAAAACAAGTTCCTAGATATCCTAGAAAACAAATTCCTAGATATCCTTTAAAACAAGTTCCTAGATATCCTAGAAAACAAGTTCCTAGATATCCTAGAAAACAAGTTCCTATATATCATAAAAAACAAGTTACTAGATTTCCTAGAAAACAAGTTCCTAGATATCCTAGAAAACAAATTCCTGGATATCCTAGAAAACGTGTCCCTAGATATCCAAGAAAATAAGTTCCTAGATATCCTAGAAAACAGATTCCTAGATATCCTAGAAAACACGTTCCTAGATATCCTTGAAAACACGTTCCTAGATATCCTTGAAAACAAGTTCCTAGATATCCTAGAAAACAAGTTCCTAGATATCCTAGAAAACAAATTCCTGGATATCCTAGAAAACGTGTCCCTAGATATTCAAGAAAACAAGTTCCTAGATATCCTAGAAAACAAGTTCCTAGATATCCTAGAAAACAAGTTCCTAGATATCCTAGAAAACACGTTCCTAGATATCCTTGAAAACAAGTTCCTAGATATCCTAGAAAACAAGTTCCTAGATATCCTAGAAAACAAATTCCTAGATATCCTAGAAAACAAGTTCCTAGATATCCTAGAAAACAAGTTCCTAGATATCCTAGAAAACAAGTTCCTAGATATCATAAAAAACAAGTTACTAGATTTCCTAGAAAACAAGTTCCTAGATATCCGAGAAAACACGTTCCTAGATATCCTAGAAAACAAGTTCCTAGATATCCTAGAAAACGGGTCCCAAGATATCCAAGAAAATAAGTTCCTAGATATCCTAGAAATCGTGTCCCTAGATATCCAAGAAAACAAGTTCCTAGATATCCTAGAAAACAAGTTCCTAGATATCCTAGAAAACACGTTCCTAGATATCCTTGAACACAATTTCCTAGATATCCTAGAAAACAAGTTCCTAGATATCCTAGAAAACAAATTCCTAGATATCCTAGAAAACAAGTTCCTAGATATCCTAGAAAACAAGTTCCTAGATATCCTAGAAAACAAGTTCCTAGATATCATAAAAAACAAGTTACTAGATTTCCTAGAAAACAAGTTCCTAGATATCCGAGAAAACACGTTCCTAGATATCCTTGAAAACAAGTTCCTAGATATCCTAGAAAACAAGTTCCTAGATATCCTAGAAAACAAGTTACTAGATTTCCTAGAAAACAAGTTCCTAGATATCCGAGAAAACAAATTCCTAGATATCCTTGAAAACAAGTTCCTAGATATCCTAGAAAACAAGTTCCTAGATATCCTAGAAAACAAGTTCCTAGATATCCAAGAAAACAAGTTCCTAGATTTCCTAGAAAACAAGTTCCTAGATATCCGAGAAAACACGTTCCTAGATATCCTTGAAAACAAGTTCCTAGATATCCTAGAAAACAAGTTCCTAGATATCCTAAAAAACAAGTTACTAGATTTCCTAGAAAACAAGTTCCTAGATATCCGAGAAAACAAATTCCTAGATATCCTTGAAAACAAGTTCCTAGATATCCTAGAAAACAAGTTCCTAGATATCCTAGAAAACAAGTTCCTAGATATCCAAGAAAACAAGTTCCTAGATATCCTAGAAAACAAGTTCCTAGATATCCAAGAAAACAAGTTCCTAGATATCCTAGAAAACAAGTTCCTAGATATCCGAGAAAACACGTTCCTAGATATCCTTGAAAACAAGTTCCTAGATATCCTAGAAAACAAGTTCCTAGATATCCTAGAAAACAAGTTCCTAGATATCCTAGAAAACAAGTTCCTAGATATCCAAGAAAACAAGTTCCTGGATATCCTAGAAAACAAATTCCTAGATATCCTAGAAAACAAGTTCCTAGATATCCTAGAAAACAAGTTCCTAGATATCCAAGAAAAAGGTTCCTAGATATCCTAGAAAACAAGTTCCTAGATATCTGAATATTTAGGCTTTGTAAAACTATTCTAAAACACAAACTAGTTTCTTTACTGCTTTAAGATCGGTTAAACTCATCTCAGAAAAAACAGTAAATACATAGGAAAATACTCAACAACATTTAACTAACTCACGTGTGAATATGCACACAAAAATCACACTCAATTTTATTTTCTGCACAAATGCACGGAAACCATAACAAAGGCGTAGAAACCTTAGCTTGTGGTCTATGTGTGGTATATCGTTGGCAAACTTTTCTGGCAACTTGAATGAAATTTGAACATCCATTACATGATAGTATTTGTGCTAGACTAGTAGACATAGATACACCGACTTGATTGTGACCTGAAATCTGTGCTGAAGCACGACCGATTACAGTAAAGACCTGTTAAGATTATCATGCGCATATAGACTTGTCACGTGACCGGACGGGGCCCTACTTTTGGATTTCGTATGGTCACAGCATGTCAAAAATAACAAAAGTGATTCCACGTATAGAAAAAGTAAACACAAAAAAATCTTTAGTTACTGCATGTTTTCCTGAAGAGTAATGCAGAGGAGCTATCTATGGGTTATATAAATAATAACCAACCAAAATCACGACAATAATAAGACTCGTAACGAGTGCGTTCTTATTAATTATATTGAAAGTTCTTAAAAGAACTGTAGAGGGTCATGGCTAAAGAGAGTTATCTTCATTTTTTGTATCTGGGCACGTGGATGTTAGGGGGAATAAATGAGCAGACAGTCTTGCCAGGGTGGCGAAAGTGACTAATGGTAGTTCAATGGACCGTGTTGATGTTTTGAATGCAATAAATGAGTTAATTGTATTCAAATTAGGAAAATGTGAGTACCTTTTTTCTTGCTTGTCCTTGCTTAGAATGCAGAACATGCGAGTGAAGTGTGGTGTTGCATCAAACAAGTGGTGTATAGAAATCAAAATAAGTCGCAACTTGCTCCGTGTTAAATAAAAATCTCTCTCTGCTAACTACCGCTCCAAGTAATCCAATGTAGGTCAGACTATCAAGACTTAGGTCATGAGAGGCGTTACATTTGCATATTTCTACTAACTCATTTACATAATTCGGAGTAATCGAGACAACACACTTCTTTTCCTAGTAGCCCCCAATAATAAACTTTCGTCTCGTGTGCTTACCATTTCCTTCCAGATCTTGTCCACTGAAATCGGTTTTAGTTCAGCCATCGTTAATGTCTGGAAATGAGAAATTCTAAATTGCATTGAGCTTATTTGGTACGAGAAGTGAGTGACCTGCTCATCTGTAAGGATAGTTGATGTTTTATTGGGAGGTGAAGACGATTTTTTCTGCAGGAAAAAAATAACAAAATTACTGTCCTATTTTAGAACATTATTTATTTATATTTTGTAGAGAAGAAAACACATTTAAGCTAGTTCGAAAAGGGAATATTGCTTTACATATTTTAACAAGCAAATAGAACATTGTTTTCAATGTTTTATCAAGAAAACGGAACAATGTTTCAGTTTTTCAGTGTGCTACCGAGGAGAGTTAACCTTGTTTCATTTTTTTCAGTGTGCTAGCAAGAAGAGTTAACCTTGTTTCAGTTTTTCAGTGTGCTATCAAGGAAAGTTAACCTTCTTTCAGATTTCAGTGTGCTAGCAAGGAGAGTTAACCTTGTTTCAGTTTTTCAGTGTGCTAGCAAGTACAGGGAACATTGTTTCAGTTTTTGAGTGTGCTAGCAAGTACAGGGAACCTTTTTCAGTTTTTGAGTGTGCTAGCAAGTACAAGGAAGATTGTTTCAATTTTACAGTGTGCTAACATGGACAGCTGTTTCGTTTTTGTATATGTTCCCCATGCCCTGTGAGCAATAGAACACCTTTATCCTATAGTGCAATTTGGAGGAGAGTCATAGAAGATTTACTTCAAACGCAAAAGTCTCCAACTCGTATCACGGTGTACTGTAGCTATGAAAAAAAATTCCATCTCCTTTCATTGTGTACTGCTCTGAGAAGCTTTTACCCAGCTAATTCTTGAGACCAACAGGAATTGAAGCAGTCCGTTCTGACGGCACAAAATCGCCGGGCAACTAGGAGTAAACAAGAGTAAAAGTAGAGTTTCCGTGCTTGACTAACCGCACCTCAAAAAAAAAAGTTGCGTTTTGTTAAGACATTCAAACTGTGTACTCCAGTCACTTAGAACGGACCAATCAGACAAGGATAATTACAATAACAACGAACACCCCGTACAAGTATTATTGAAGTAAATATTTCCAGCAGCACTCACATAAACATGTTTCACATATTTCCAGCAGTTCTCATATAAACATGTTTTACATCTTTCCAGCAGTTTTCATATAAACATGTTTCACATATTTCCAGCAGTTCTCATATAAACATTTTTCGCATATTTCCAGTAGTTCTCACATAAACATGTTTCACATATTCTAGCAACTCTCACATGAACATGTATTTCCATCAGCTCTCGCATGAACATGTATTTCCATCAGCTCACCCCTTGAACATGTATTTCCAGCAATTCTCACATGAACATTTATTTGCACCATATTGTATTTTAATATTACTATTTTTGTTGCTATAATAGAAATGCCTCGACACTCAATGAAACATACAGTAATAGAGGAATTACATGTGCCTGTCACTCGTTTGTGCAGAAAATAAACGTACGTGTATATTCAAATCCACTTATCAATTTCTTCTTCCTCAGCGTTTATTCTCACACTCCCGCTGGATTTCCTTTATAACAGAACCGTGGTTATACTAATTTCCAGCAGGATCTAGTCTAGAAATGGAAATTTGTTGTGCCGCCATTTCTTGCGAAAATGGCCCGACATATCCGTCTTCAGCGGGAACTATCAATTTGAAATTATCGAACCACGCTGAAGTCATATACGTAGGTACGAAAGGTGCAGATATTGCAGTTTTGCAATATCACAATAGAAGACGTGGCACAACAATTTCTGTTTTCCGGGAGAAATCCTACTAATCTCAGGAGTTAGAGAACTAAAAAAGAAGAATAATTGTCACTTATTCCTCAAATTTAGCATAGCACTTTACACAATTATATTTACGCACAGTAATCATTACACTCACTACGCAGCGTCACCTTTTATCTAATTTTAGTAATAATTTCTGCTTTTCATTTGAAGAGAACATCTAATTTTTTATAACTGGTTTCTCACAGCATTTCAATAACTGACTTCTCACAGCAATTCGATAACTGCCTTCTCACAGCAATTCGATAACTGCCTTGTCACAGCATTTCAATAACTGCTCGAATGATCTTCACCACACGTGTACACAAAAAAGTAATATTGCAGGTTTTATTCTTCCGTAGAAAAAAATGTACAGATTTAACAAGTTTTTTTTAAAAATACATTAAATTCTGGTTAATCATGGACATGCAAATCTTTGATTTTCACACATAACCTCACAGATATACATACACAACTGAAATGGCACGCTTATGCAGAATCTTAGGAATATCGCTAAGAGACAGAGTGAGAAATGAAGACATTAGACAAAGAACAGGTATCACCCCGATCTTGGAATATATTAAGAGACAACAGATCAAATGGTTTGCACACATCAGCAGACTACCATCAGACATCATACCGCATAAAGCTATGCTACACAGATACAGTAAAGGCAAACCTAGAGGCCGACCACGAAATCGATGGACCACTAGAATAAAAGAGGCGACAAACACCATAATATACTCAGTACTCACGAAGGTCATCTCCAGAAAACTCTTCAACTCCTGACGCTGAAAGGTAACAAAGAGTTTAGCGAATAGATAGATATATATATACACATACAAAGGCATAGACTGACATACCGCTAAATATTAAAATTAAATTGAAATATAATTTTTATCCTACTCGTACTTCTGCTATTTCGCTTTCTACAAATTCCTTCCCACAAGAAAACTAATAATTCTGCGAATGTCTTCACTGACAAGCTATACAAAACGACATCAATGACAAGCTATACAAAACGACATCAATGACAAGCTATACAAAACGACATCAATGCAGAGTCTACAAGCTTATTATGTTATCAGCATCGTAAACCCACGTTACAAAATGAGAAAACTGAGCTGAATACATGATTTCATAACTCGGTCCGTCACTAATCAATGGTTTTGTATAGGATTATATCGTGGTAACATAAGAAACGAACAATGTTGACGTACATATAATGGTGTATGTACTTATTACAGTATTAACATACAACAATATTTGCAGATATAGACAATAATCATCTCTTTACCTATCACCCTTTACCTATCACCCTTTACCTATCACCCTTTACCTATCACCCTTTACCTATCACCCTTTACCTATCACCCTTTACCTGGATCTTGTCTCAATACTTCCTAATTAGTAATAAATATTCTTGCTTGTTATATCAAGTGTTTATTATAGTACTTGGATATCAAGTGTTTATTATAGTACTTCGTTATCAAGTGTTTATTATAGTACTTCGATAGCAAGTCTTTATTATAGTACTTCGATAGCAAGTGTTTATTATAGTACTTCGATAGCAAGTGTTTATTACAGTACTTTCATATCAAGTGTTTATTACAGTACTTCGACAGCAAGTGTTTATTATAGTACTTCGATAGCAAGTGTTTATTACAGTACTTCGATATCAAGTGTTTATTATAGTACTTCGATATCAGGGAAATATTATAAGTAAATCCGTAGATTGGGTATTTAATGGATATATATGCCATAGATAGACCCTACACGGTGTTTAAATAACATGTCACTAATGTATTAGTTGTACACTGATGGGTCACTAATGTATTAGTTGTACACTGATGGGTCACTAATGTAGTAGGTGTACACGTATGGGTCACTAATATAGCAGTTGTACACTTATGGGTCACTAATGTAGCAGTTGTACACTATGGGTCACTAATGTAGTAGTTGTACACTGATGGGTCACTAATGTATTAGTTGTATACTGATGGGTCACTAATGTATTAGTTGTACATTGATAGGTTACTAATGTATTAGTTGTACACGGATGGGTCACTAATGTATTAGTTGTACACTGATGGGTTACTAATGTATTAGTTGTACACTAGTGGGTCACTAATGTAGTAGTTGTAAACTGATGGGTCACTAATGTATTAGTTGTAAACTGATGGGTCATTAATGTGTTAGTTGTACACTGATGGGTTACTAATGTGTTAGTTGTACACTGATGGGTTACAAATGCATTAGTTGTACACTGGTGGGTCACTAATGTATTAGTTGTACACTGATGGGTTACTAATGTATTAGTTGTACACTGGTGGGTCACTAATGTATTAGTTGTACACTGGTGGGTCACTAATGTATTAGTTGTACACTGGTGGGTCACTTATGAGATCTTCAGTTCTACCGCATGAAGGTGTGCTCATTTAATCCACACAAATCACACAGGAATAATTTCCACTACTTTATCTTTGCTTCAATTGAAACAGCAAATCTCACCTGTACCCGCCGTTGTCACATCTTACTAACGGTAACGTCGGTATTACTGTTATTTATTGTGCTTTCGATCGGAGCAAAACGAGAGATCTAAATTCGCAATAGAACTAAAACAACCATGGAACAAGAACCACCTTATGTTATGAGCATGTATAGCAGGGGTTCTCGACCTTTCCTGTCGGCGACCAACCCACACATGTAATACTGAGTGTGCGAGCACTGTACCATATAATGGGATTCTCGATTCTTGATTATAAACTGGCTTCACAGCACTCGGGACATTCCCATAAGTGCTCCGCCCTCCGCTCCAGCAGCCATCCCAGTGTATGTAGAGTCCCGGTCAGGTGTTGATTGTGTGATCTTCGGGACTTTCCAAAAATATTACTTTTCCTCTCCTCACCTCTGAATACTCCCATTTATAACATTCTTTGTATGTGTACGTTCTCAACCTCATTGACATCATCTGCATCTTGAAATGAATTTATTACTTCCTTCATTAAGTCTGCTTTATCTCTTCTCAGCAATGTGCCGTCTATCGCCGCATTGCCTGCCAATAAGTCGGCTCTCTCGTTTCCTCTGACCCCAGCACCATATAATGGGATGAAAGGGAAAGTGAAAATAAAAGTGAACGCGAAATTAGAAATATAACCTTCTTCATGGCACCGTTCAAAAGACCACCTTGTCCGTTCCTTTCTCCGACAATCGTGGATAGTAACACTGTTTTCTTCAGTCTGTACAACAACGCTTAAATAGTTAAGGAAACTGATGATCGTTAGTTCTCGTAAGCAATGTTTAACTATCATGGTAACCAGTGGCGTATACTAAGCATAAGCAAGGCAAGCATTGCATGCCTTCAAGAGTTGCGAAAATGATAAACCAGTCAGTGATCTATCCCCCATCCAAACTTAGCCCTTGCAGCATTGCTCAAAAATATATTTTAAAATATTTTTCTCACAAATCTGAATTTTTCCGAAAATTAGTGCTGGCAACACATATGAAAGTTGCAAGTGGCCACACTGAAGCAATTTTAAAGTTGCTTTCGTTAAAATAGTCCCTTTACATATAAGCGCAGTGATATACTGTGTGTTTTTTTTAAATCCTTGTCTCCAGAGTAAGCTTGCGATGAAAAAAAAAAATAATACATTTTATGATTCAATCACTATTATAACAATTTAGCACTGGCAAATAATAAATTGATTGATGAACAATTATTTACTGGTGTGAAACAGTGCAATTTCTATGTTCTAGTACTTTTATTTGAATGTTAAACTAATGATAACAATGCAAGCAATTTAAATCTTGATTGCATACACACACACTTGTTTAGTAAGCTATTTCTGGTCACTTTTGGTACACGTCACGTGATCTTACTCAACACACACGCACATTTACACAGCGATGTAGTTTCGATTTCAAAACTTCAAACGTGATTTTAATCAGCTGATATTTAATATTTTGTGTTTGTACAGAAACATGTGTATTGCTATTGTTAATTACTAAACTTAGTATATTTGTTTACTGTGGTGGTTATTATGGCTGATTCTATTAATGATGTTGTAGATTTATTTGAGCGACCGTTTCAATCGCGAACATTTAATGAAAAATTGGACTTGGTAAAAATGGGCAGACCGATTCCTGCGTTAAGCAGTTTGAAACGAGAAGGAACAAAATGTGCCCGTTCATTTAACAATGATTTATATAAGAAAGTCGTTTGGCTTTGTGGTTCATAGATTTCTTTTGAACAAAGGACTTCACAGTGGTCTTCCAGAACTTCATAAACTTTGTGAATTAATATTGACAATTCCTGCATCGTCGTCTTCAGTGGAACGTTCGTTTTCTGCATTAAAACGCATTAAAAATGTCATAATGAACTCGCAGGGGCAATGTCGTCTTTCTGCTCTATCAATGATGTCAATTGAAAAAGACCTTCTTGTAGAGATGAAAGGCAATGATGACTTTTATAACAAAGTAACAGAGGACTTTAGCAGAAAGAGCCGCAGAATAGAACTGAACTTCAAATAACTGGGTGAGTAGAAAATTATCATTTTTTAAAAGTTGCATGCTCTCTTTCAGACCCCAGGATACGCCACTGATGGTAACAGCACCACATGTCATTGCTAGGCCTCCCATGATGATCGCGAACGCCTGGTTGAGAACAACGTGATGTACCACTATGAATCGGTACTGATTACATCATTCAATACTTACGTGCACATCTATTACATTTTCGTGTACCATATTTTTATGAAGGAAGGAAAACTGAGTTTAAAGGCATCCAGAACTAATTTCTGGCACTGTTATTCGACATCTAACTATCATAGTACATCGTATAAGATGTTCCAATCTCTTAACACTATATTGTAATCATTTTTGTATAACAGATATGCCCTGGTTTTGTTTGTTTTTTTACATATTATTACTTCATTCTTAATTATCGGTCGTGTAATGATATGACGAAACGAGCATGACCGACTTTATAGCAAATAAGACCTGAGGGAGAACACCTGATCGCGTCACAGCCCTTGGCTCATTCGAGTGATTCTGTTTGTTTGTTTTTTTCTTTGGTCACTTTTTGTAGTCAACCAAAACTAAGTCAGAAAGAGTAGTGAGTCGGTCATGTGTTAGATCACATTTTCTATTTAATCTAGAGTCGGTCTTGAATCGAGTGTCATCCCAGACTTGCAGGAATGTGAAATTTAAGTTACTGTCATTTTTCTAAACTAAAAAAAACATGCAGAAAACTACACAAAAACTCGTGTAATTATTTCGTAACGTGTTTCATTCAGATGATCTGAACTTTTTACACGTTGCTTGTGGGGGTTTTTTTTGCCCTAACCATAGAACATGAGAGACAGAGGGAAGATAATGAAAAAATATTATAGAAAATAAAATGTCTGCGAAAGACAAACAAAATGAAAGTGAATAAAAATGAGAAAAATGCTATTTTTTAAATTAAAAATTATTCCTGTGATGAAATTCGATGTATGGGGACCAAATGCGCATAACCTCATGTGGAAGGTGAGTGTGTGTGGCTGAGTAAGATTGTGTGGTACAGAGAAATTGTTTCAGTGATTAGTTTCTATAGGAAAAAATAATAGAAAGAGAGAACGACAAAAGAAACTCAATGAAAGATAAAGAAAGGAATGGCATATTAAAAAACTTAGATTTCGTATAGTGTTTATTACACAAATCCTTGATGTATCTCTCTTGTAGGAGAACAATTGTTACGCTGAGTCTCTCTTGTAGGAGAATAATTGTTACGCTGCATCTCTTGTAGGAGAATAATTGTTACACTGAGTCTCTCTTGTAGGAGAACAATTGTTACGCTGAGTCTCTCTTGTAGTAGAACAATTGTTACGCTGCATCTCTTGTAGGAGAATAATTGTTACACTGAGTCTCTCTTGTAGGAGAACAATTGTTACGCTGAGTCTCTCTTGTAGGAGAATAATTGTTACGCTGAGTCTCTCTTGTAGGAGAATAATTGTTACGCTGAGTCTCTCTTGTAGGAGAATAATTGTTACGCTGAGTCTCTCTTGTAGGAGAATAATTGTTACGCTGAGTCTCTCTTGTAGGAGAATAATTGTTACGCTGAGTATCTCTTGTAGGAGAATAATTGTTAGACTGAGTCTCTCTTGTAGGAGAATAATTGTTACGCTGCATCTCTTGTAGAAGAACAATTGTTACGCTGCATCTCTTGTAGGAGAACAATTGTTACTCTGTGTTTCTCTTGTAAGAGAACAATTGTTCCGCTAAGTTTCTCTTGTAATAGATCAATGGTTCCGTGGGTCTCTTGTGTAGCGGGACTGCATTGTGTCGCAGTTTTATGCGCACCAATGACCTGACCCAACTTAGGAGAGTGCTTGTCATCGAACAAAGACCGGTCAATCGTTGTGTAGTGGTGAATACACTTAAGTGGAGATTTGAGAACATACGGATCTTTCCGGCGTGCAGTCATAATGATCAGACGATTAACTAACTAATATTTCATAACTAGCTCAAAATAGACTTCTGGATCAATAAACTCAATTGATAAACATTAATAATCAATGATACATTTATGTCAAATATATCGAGCATTTCATGAATTTTGTTAAAGTTAAAACAACGAAGTGATAGTTTATATAGTAGATGATTGTCAAGCTAACGCCTGTTATACATGAGCGTAACCTTTTAGATGGGTGTTAAGTAACGCGAAATGTGAAACACTATTTTTAAAACTTTGATAAATGGTCGCAGAACTTAACCTCTTATTGGGGTGTAAAATAAAGCGAAATTTATGACACTATTTGTAAAGCTGGGACAGATAGTCGCCATATTAATTCGCACGCATATGACTGGTGTATGTTTTAATGTGTCCCGTTCTGTCAGATGTTTGTTTAAGAACAAAAGTACTTGCTTTGTATCAACACTTCACACCCCACTGAAAGGTTACGCATGTACGGGACGACTGTTAACATTGAAAGAATCATCCATTATTTATACTTATTTTTCTTTAAATTATTTTTACAGATCCCATCCTATTCAAAATTTGATGGTGTTTTGTAAAACTTAGATTACTGGAACAATAATTCGAATGTACCAGCTGAACTAACTGAAAAGCGTTGACACGATTCGATCCAATAGACCAAAACTGTTCAATTCCCAGCGCAAAATTACCACATTCATTTTCCGTTGCTTCCAAAACAATTACCTGTAGTGTCTTGGGAGAAGTAAGTATAAAGCATGATCGTCGCTAATATTCATCAACTTCAGTTTAATTCATTTTAAAACGGGAGCTGTGTACTGTCTCCGTGATTTGTGGAAGTTTGTAACTTACATTCATGATAACATGTTTTCTGTATGCAAAAAAATATAATATAGATATTAAAATATTGCACATACTTTAAACAATAAATAAGAAAAGATGGTGGAGTTTAGGTCTACAGTATAGGAAGAGCGTATTGCCGTTTGGTTTGAATGCCGTTCTCAGACTCTTCAGTCCCGCGTTTAATCCACGATTGGAACATGATTTTTTTTTATTTCGGAGGTACAATAAAAATCCTTCTTGTAAATAAAACAGCCTTTATTTCCATAACCCATAGAAAGTATCCCTGCACTCCTTCACAGGAAAACAATCGTAACGAAAGAAAGGTGGAGTTGTACCTGACAAACACTGTACAATGAAAAAACAATAGACTGCCACTACGTGTGTCAGACATGCAATTTACAATGAATGTCAACAGACTGCCGCTATGTGCATTAAAATGGGTACCAAAAAAGGAGGAAGTCAGAAACCTTTAGTAGAGCAACCATCCCGTGTACCTTCCCGAGTACCTTCCCGTGGTTCAACCTGGAATCAGACTGCTTCGAAACACGTGCGACGCTGTCTGGCTAACGCTGTATGAATTGTGCGAGGCAATGCAGACTGACTTGGAATGATAATTGCAATTGACAAGCAATATCATTGAATAAGGAGAATCTAGAGGTGAGGGAAGGAAAGATAAATTTTTTGTCCGGAAGATCCCGAAGATCACACAATCAACATCTGACCGGGACTCTGAGTCTAAATACACTGGAATAGCTGCTGGAGCGGAGGGCTGAGCACTTATGGAAATGTCCCACGTGCTGTGAATCCAGTTTCTAGAGGGCAGCGCTAGATGGCAGCACTAGAGGGCAACGCTAGATGGCAGCTCTAGAGGGCAACGCCAGGTGCACGAAAACGTAAGAATATCGAAACAAAAATCAATATTTATGCTCGACAAAATAAGATTTCAGTTGTCTGCTGCAAGTTGTGTGAAATTGTAGGGACACGATACCATACGGTACTGATGCAAAGAAAATGTGGGTAGAAGTTCAGACTTGGACGAGGTGTACACGATCTAGATTATCCAAACCTCGGCTAAGGGGACGTACTAACCCTAGTTCAACTTTACAATTGTAGTAGTTACCTTGACTGGAAGAGGAGAAATGACGTATAGTTTACACGTGGTAAGATCTTTAACCGTGGAACATTCCGTGCGAAATGAACGCAGACGACACAGGTCTTAATACATGCTGAACGGCTCTTCAGAAAATGTCGTCCAGGCACACGTTTTGAAATACAAAGTAAAGGAACGAAGTGGATGATAAAGTGTCACGGCGTCGAACAGATACTCACTCGTTTTTGCCTGGCAACAGGAAGAGTGTCACTTATTCGGGAAGCTCACTTGAATTAAAAGCATGCCGAAATAGTATGTGTTAGGTTAGCAGCTGATTTAATGCTAAAACAATGTAATTCACCTTTCCTGGAGAAAATCACACGTCGTCCATAATGATTATTTGAAAGCGAAAGCGGAAGAAAGAAAATAAGGCGACATTCTTGAATACAGTACTAGAAGAAAAATAATGTTCTCTTCCAAATAGTTTATGTTATCTAATTATGTTTATGTTGCCTCCCTCGTACTTTCTCTCTTTATCTTTCTCTTTCTCTCTCTCTCTCTCTATAAAACGGGAGCTGTTTACTGTCTCTCTCTCTCTCTCTCTCTCTATATATATATATATATATATATATATATATATATATATATTTATATATATATCACTGGCGCATTTAAAGTATACAAACATATACGGGCTATATCGAGGATACAAAGTTCATGAACATATCTAATACAGAGGACCGATTAATGGAATATTATTTCTATTTCTCTACCAAATATATGGCCTGAAAGGATAAATGATTCAACGGGGAAAATGTTCCTCTCATCCAGATTTCATCTGAATGACCAATAACAGGAATCAGAGAGGAACTGGTTGCCGCTTGATGCGGGACTGAGACAAGAGGTCAATGACGCATTTATGAATCTCAATTAGCTGACTCATACCGGCCAGGATGATAATTTTATAGTGTCAGTGACCTTGCTGCATGTTACCAAGGAATCATCATCATCATTAAGTGCCATCTCCGCAAAGAAGATTGGCTGCAAAGTATCTCCAACATCTGTTTCTTGTCATGGTTGTGCACTCTGCTAGACTGTAACCTGTCCATCGTCTGATGTTACTCTCCCACTTGTATCTCTGCCTACCTCTTGCTCGCTTCCCTTTGACTTTACCCTCAAGTAGGTCTTCAATAGGGTGTCATGTCTTTTAATGTGTCCAAAGTATTTTATTTGCCTGATCTTTATTTCTCTTAGTAATACTTTCTTCATATTAAGTGTTTTTAGTACCTCTTTATTTGTTTTCTTCTCTTTCCATGATGTTCTCCCTATTCTTCTATATACCCACATCTCAAAGGCATCAATTTTGTTTTCTAATTGTTTATTTATTGTCCATGTTTCTGAGCCATACATTAATATAGAATAGATGTAGCATTTTATAATTCCCATTTTTAACTTGTTTGTAATTTGTTGAGATATTAATAATTTCCTCATGTCATTGAAGGTATTTTTAGCCATTCCTATTATCCTTTTAACTTTTTTTCACATCTGCCATCATTTGTGACTATGTGTCCAAGATATTAATGTTTTACTTGTAGGTACATTTACCAAGGAATACTTTACGATTATTTTTAACGCAATGGAGAGTAAATGACAGTACAAATTCTGAAGTAGTTATTTCTTGTTGTCATTTGTATATGCTTTGCAGGCTAGCGATGGCGATCTTGTATCGTTATTTCCACAACTCTTTATTTCCTGTATCGTTTATCAAGATCAGTATTGACTCTCTTCAATGCCTGAAAGTCATATTATCTTATATTATCTCACGTTGGTCTCATAGATCTGTCTTTGCTTCTATTTTACCTGTTGCAACTCTGTAATCCAGACTTCTCTGTCTCTGAAAGTGTCCAAAAATAAAGATTGTCTCTTTCTTATATAACTAATTAACCTCCGAAGCTCATTTTATTCTTTCATCGCAACGTTAGACTTTTCAGTGTCCATGATATACATCCACATCTCTCCTGCCTGTAATGTTACACTATCACATTTCATCAACTAACTCCTCAGGGATGTAGCGGTACCGTTCTGGGATCACCAAAACACTCAGGGCTGTAGCGGTACCGTTCTGGGATCAACAAAAACACTCAGGGCTGTAGCGGTACCGTTCTGGGATCAACAAAAACACTCAGGGCTGTAGGGGTACCGTTCTGGGATCAACAAAAACACTCAGGGCTGTAGCGGTACCGTTCTGGGATCAACAAAACACTCAGGGCTGTAGGGGTACCACTCTGGAATCAACAACATAAATCTCCTGAAATGTCTCTCTATTCTCATTTCCTTGTTTAAGTGAGAGAAATGTTATTCCTGTTCGGTCTTTCATATTATCATTACAAACTTGCGTTTTCCTCGTCTTCTTCTTTTACCCTCACCGGTTCCCTGAAGGATAATTTTCGAAACGGATGCGTGCCTAATCGTGTAGCCAAAACACACCGGTGCAAATGTTCACTACTACCAGGGGATGTTCTTGTTGATCTGTAATATATCTCCACTTTCTACTTATTCTGCACTTACGTATGATATTTAACTTGGACATTGCCGCCAAGGCTATTTAAAGTCTAGTATGTTTTTCCTTGCTAGTTCCCCTATCGCTGTTATGTAACACCCTGAGTATTTGCTAGTTCCCTTATCTCTGTTATGTAACAGCCTGAGTATTTGCTAGTTCCCCTATCTATGTTATGTAACACCCTGAGTATTTGCTAGTTCCCCTATATCTGTTATGTAACACCCTGAGTATTTGCTAGTTCCCCTATCTCTGTTATGTAACATCCTGAGTTTTTAAAGATAGCCATTTCTTCTAGTGTCTGTTTATTCACCCAGATGTTCCCGGGAGTCGTGTAGTCATCTTTGTTTGCTATTATTTTGATTTTCTTTTCAATTTTTATTTCTTTACCATTAGTTTTGCCAGTTTTATTTTCAAATTTCGATTACATTCTGATTGTTATTTCTCAGTACCAACCATAAGATTAATGTATTTTTCAAACCGCAAGTTTCAATGCGGCCGAGCACAAATTGAAATTGTTGTTTCCTGGTTCTGTATAACACTATACACCCTTATCGAGCATATGCAGTTATTTGTATTTTTTTAAACCCCACTACACCATTACTAAGAACAGAAATAGTTGTTACTTTGTATAGTGAGTGCTTAAATCATTTCTATTATAATTCTGTTATAATAGAACATTCTCACAATGTTCTAATTATTCTGTGTATTTGTTATCCAATACTCACATACGTATGTTGGAAACGGTGTTATTTCTCTCTTCCTCACCTCTACTCACACGCAGTGTTATATTACACAGAATATTCTTCATTTTTATGACTGTTGCCTTTGCATGCCTTATTATATTTCTTATCTTGTGAATTAAGTTGTTTTTTTATAGAAATAACCATCACTTCTGGATTGTTATTTAAGAAACGGCTTTTCTCATTGCTTTCTGCTACAAATGTTGATTTGTTTTTGAAAAACGGCCTTTCTCGTTTCTTTCTGCTACACATATGTTGATTTGTTATTTAAGAAACGGCCTTTCTCGTTGCTTTCTGCTACATATATGTTGACTAGTTATTGTAGATTTTTCTTTCTTTTGAAAATCAGAACAGTGTAGGCCTAATTTGGTTATTATATTATTGAGGCATTCTGGCACTTACTAATGTTAAACTTGTGTTTTTTTCGAGAGGTTTACTAATATGTGCATCGTGTGTGTTGTTGTTGTCGGTATTTCAATCGACAGGTCATCCAAATTCATAGACGCTTATGAATATACATCTTGAAAGTCGAATAAAATAGCATATTTTTTGTCAGGGATTCAATGTGGTTGAAGACAGAAGACATGGTGACCCAAAGTGCCGGGCGATTGGGTTCAATCTGAACTAACATTGTTCGAATTCTGTTTTCTGCATTATTTTTCCTTTGTAACTTTAGTAAAAGGGAAGTGACTGTAATCGTTCACACTTTAAATGGTTCACACTTTTAATGGTTCACAATTTAAATGGTTCACACTTTTAATGGTTCACACTTTAAATGGTTCACACTTTAAATGGTTCACACTTTTAATGGTTCACACTTTAAATGGTTCACAATTTAAATGGTTCACACTTTTAATGGTTCACACTTTTAATGGTTCACACTTTAAATCGTTCACACGTTTAATGGTTCACACTTTTAATGGTTCACACTTTTAATGGTTCACACCTTAAATGAGATTGATAGTATAGGTAGGATTGTTAGGATTGGTAGAAGTTATTCAATTTTAATTTTACTTAACAAAGATATTTTATTGATACGTCCACTTTGCTGACTTGCCGTACTACATTGTTGCAAATGATATACTATTAACAATCAATCAATAAACCCGTAACCCTTCACGGTCGTAGGGGTACCACATTGGATGCCTCAGCACACAGAGTCCTCCAGCGAATTATATCCTCAGCGACTCGGATGAGTGTGGAAATATCTTGCCCTGTCCATTCCTTGATGTTGTCTGTCCATGCCTTTATTTTACCTCCTCTGCTTCTTCCACCCTCGACAGTTCCCTTCAGTAGTTATACTATACCTTCATCGGAGTGTAATTGAGAAATGGGAATAAAGAGTAATAATATTGTCATTTACCATGCATGTCATAAGAGTAGACTAGGGCATTTGCTGTGGAATGTATTATAACACCCCCCTTTCCCCTATGACCTCCGTGTTGAGGACGTCTGATGAAGAACTCATATCGAGATTGTGGCGGGAGGGGGGAGAGATAAATCAACCCCTTTACCTACAGTACGTTTCGACATTTCGAGAAGGAGACATTAATGTTGATTTGGGAGCATAATACTGTCAGCTTGTGACATTTCACCCTAAACCCACACCGAGTAAAGCTGGCATATGGATCTCGATAAGGATCTGGAATTCTCTCCTATAGAGAAAATATATCTCTTAGAAACAGGAATCTAATCCTGAAAGTGAAACTCTACAGTCTGGCATGCGGAACAAGATTGATAAAATCGTACTCATTCGGGATTATATCACCATCATCATCTTACATCTTGTTTGCATACCTTCTGCATTTACTCTCCTTTTATCCTGTACCTGCTAACCTGTTCATTAAATCCAACATTTTTGAAAACGAGTTCTGGAGGTACAGACTCAATAAATACTAGTTTGTCCTCAATATTCTTTTCTTTTTTTTTTGCTTTTATAATTCCAGGGATATTTTTTGTGGCATATCTTTCTAGAGAACGTTGCGCAAAAATAATTGTGTTCCATCCAGGTGCATAGTTGCAAAATATTCGTGTGCCAACATCCCTCTTATTTCTTCATAAGAGGCTGGGATCAGTAATCATTCCGCCGTTTATCGAAATACCAGTTCTGGCAATTTTGTAGATTATTTTTTATGTGGTCTAATTTACTTTTTACCTCTGGTGTAGCCAAGTAATTAGGGCGCTGTCAGATCCAAGTAGTGAGAGAGCTAGGCTGAGCCAAGTGTTTTGAGGTTACATGCCTCGTTAAATGGTTATATTTTCTGGCGTAGTCAGAAGTTACAACGAGCGTACGTAACGTGGTTGAATCCTTGGTGTAGTATAGTTATTGCTTTCTTCATAATCATACGGTTATATTTTTGGAGTGGTCAAATTGCTACAATAGGAATAGTGTGATTTGTGAGACGTCTAGCGTAGTCAGTTAGATAGTCTGGGTATGACAAACTGTTAGACACATACTGACATAGTAGCAGCCCTGGTAAATGAACATGCAGACGAATTAGCAAAAACGGTAGCCTACTTTCCGTAGACGCGCGACCCTCAATGATTGAGGAATTAAAGTCTATGTTCCAACAATTTATGGGACTTTAATATTGTGAACTCAAAATCTTCAACTCCTGCATAATTACAACATTAACATATGAATGCGAAAGTTGGCAAGCAACATCAAAATTATAGGAAAGACCTTTGAAAATAAATGTTTTAGAAGGCTACTGAACATACATTGGTCAGACTTCAAATCAAACACAGTTGTCAGACAAGAATCAAAACAAGAATATGTATTCAGCTATAGTAGAAAGCGTAGCTCGAATTACATCAGACACACACTACGAATGAATACTGAAAGACTCCCCTGTCAAGCTTTGATGTAGTCACCAAAAGGCAAGAGAAAACAAGGAAGACCAAAAGAAACTTTACGTAGAACTACTACAAGGGAACGTTTCACCATCGGTATCAGAAACAATGAAGATCTAAAGCAAATTGCAATGAAACGAGAGACATGTGACATCCGCCCTATGTGCCGTCTTTGGCCCTAGAGGAATAACTAACTAACTAACTACCTAACTAAGTATTGTGAGCTAAACGAAAGCTAAATTCTATATTATAACATTATATGAGACTTTATATTAGACTACGTAATATCTGGACATCAAACACACTCAGAAACATCACAAAACTCAGGTTGTTTAACTCCAAAATCATCCATATTCTATCATATGGATGCGAAAGTTGGAAAGCCACAAAAGTCACAGATATGAGACTAGACACCTTTGAAAACAAATACCTACGTACCATTCTTAACGCTAAGCGGAGGGACTTTAAATCTAACACTACTATAAGAGAGAAAAGCAAACAAACCTATATATCTTCCTTTATTAGACAAACGCGATGGACTTACATCGGTCATGCTCTCAGAATGAACAGCCTAAGAATTCCCTATCAGTTATGAAATTGGGTGCCACCGGGAGTAAGAAGAAGAGGGAGACCTAGAGAAACTATGCGAAGAACCATTAATAGAGAAAGCATGTCAATGAACCTAAACAACATCCAAGAACTGAAAGACCTGGCAACACAAAGACAGAAATTAAAAACTATGGTTTCTGCCCTATGCGCCGCAGATAGCCCTGGGGGAACATAGCATAACACACCATGGGACTTTAATATTGTGAACTAAACGAAAACTAAATTCTATATTATAACAATCTATGGGATTTTTGTAGAGTGAAATAAACGACAACGATAGCCACAAGCAACATAATAACTTATGGAACAGAAATGTACACGTCACAATATTTCGAATGAGAACTGAACAATGCAGCCTAAATACACACGAACACCGAATCGAAATCAGGAAATTTACGGGGTCTGTATCTGTGGAACAGAAACACAGACATATTCTACAAGACTGTCCCTGTTTGCTGATCACACAGAACTACAATATTGTCCACAAAAGCCTCTCTTAAAATTGAGTTGTAGGTAACTCAAAATGACCTACAACAAACCACTCTATAAATGACCAAAATCGGACTGGATGTTTAACCATTGATCACCGAAAGAGAAGATAAATTTAGGCATCTATGGTAATAAAATTACCAATGTGTGTGTAGTGACGTGGTTATATTTATACAGTCGAAGGTCAGATGAGTGTTTACTGAGTATCGTAGCATGTTATGAAGCACAGACATTGATTTCCTTTATGGACCTGTGTTTTATGTTCCCAGTTTCTATAGACATTCTTTCGACCCTGTCATTAATTAGATTCCAAAAAGGGAATTTTTCATTGTTGAGAGCAAGTTGGGGGTCTATGAAATATCCGATTGTAGCAACTTTGCCCACAGGAAACACGATATCTGAGGAATCTTCCAAGCGTGGTATGAAGCTGTTCGTCTTGTGTTCAAGAGTTCGAATTCGGTCCGTGCCGTCGTGTTTACAAGGTGGATTTTTTCAGAGATCCCTGTGGATTATCGATTGAAGCTACGGAGCTACGTGCTAGAAGTGGTACTCTCAGCAAGCAGTGTGTACTTCGTTGAGAGTGACGAGATACATATGGGAAACCTAGTACAGTCACTTCAATCCTCTACGACTTTTGAACCATTTTTGGGGCTTAGAACACGATATCATAGAAATCTAACAGTGAATTAAAATAGTATCATTTATCTAAAATAGTACTCACGTGTAAAACAGGTAATGAAGTCCTACTGAATGATGACTAAAACACTACACACTATCACTAACGGATGTAGATATGATACATATAACAAAACAAAACACAGAATATAATCTACAGATGACAGTACACAGGACAAAGTCGACGTTTCGGACCAATAGGCCTTTTTCAAGACACGGACATAACATACAAACATAAAAAAACCACAAGTAAAAATGAATGCTATCCGAGTGAAATGTGGTACTAAGATAGATACCGGAAGCATACGAACAGGAAGTACACAAAGACGATAATACAGGTGGAACGAGAGGAACAAAACGATGACGTAACAAAGACCAATACGGCCGAGAACTAAGCGAAAGAGTGGTCGGAATTGAGTCCAAATGGCTTGATGGTACCCAACTCGAAAATGAGACGATTTTCGAGGGCGTACCTAGATCTATCATCGGTGGTGCAGGATCTGATGGCAGTGACCTGAATGTCAAGGACACCACGGTGGCCATCGCCGTTGAAGTGATTGGCCACAGGAGTGGGTGTTCTGTGTTTGATAGCATGCAAATGGTTGCAGAAGCGGTCGCTCAGTCTAAGACCAGTCTCACCGATATATTGCTTTCCACAGCGTTTACATATGATCACGTAAATAACATTACGGGATTCACATGTAAAGGCCTCATCGATGGAGAAGCTGGCCTTGGGGAATGAGATGGAGCGCATCTGAACCACATAAGGACATGTGAAACAACGACCGCGTGAGCACCGCACGGTACCAAAATGGTCAGGTGCAGAGGACCTGAGGTGGCTGTGGACCAAGATGTCCTTCAGATTTTTGTCGCGCCTAAAGGCCACCAGAGGTAATTTGTGGAAAGCTTCACGGGTGTCAGAATCAGACTGGAGAAGGGAATAATGTTTAAGTAGAATACGACGGACAGTCGAGTTATGGGGATGGAAGGTAAGAACCAGTTTAACCCTATCAGAGGAGGAGGAAGAACCCTGGGAATTATTCAAGGTATCAAGGCGAGATAGCTGGCGTACACGGAGCCAAGCCAATGAAAGAATGCTGTCAGGGAAGGAGCGTCTACGAAAGAACTCAATCATCTCAGAGGATTTGTCGAGAAAATCGTCGTCATCGCTACATAAGCGACGAAGGCGAAGAAGCTGTGAGTAAGGTAGAGAGTTACGACAGGCGGGAGGATGAGAAGAAGTGTAGAGCAGAAAGCCATGTGCATCAGTGGGTTTGTAGTAGACTGATGTGCTGAGGTATAGGGGATGAATGGTGACAATGATGTCCAGGAAATGGACAGAGGTGGTGGAAATGGTAAATGTGAATTTAATAGCGGGGTTGAAATTGTTGATGAAGTTGATGAAGCGAGACAGTTCTGCTTCTGTCATGTCAGTAATGCCTATCCCATCATCAATGTATCTGTGGAAAAGAGATGGGAATGGGCCATCGTAGGTAGACCAAACTAGATGTTCTAGATGTCCCATGAAAAGACAGGCATAGCTAGGCCCCATCTTAGTGCCCATGGCCACACCACTGATCTGATCGAAGAAATGTCCATCGAATTCAAAAGAGTTGAGTGTGAGCACCAGTTCAGCAAGGCGGATAAGGGTAGGAGTAGATACAGAAGGATGTGGACTCTTGTCCAGAAAGAACTGCAACGCCCTAAGACCATCGGCATGTGGTATAGACGTGTACAGAGAGCAAACATCAAGCAAGAACAGACGATAGGTGCGATCAGAAGACAAATGCACAGAAGAAAAAATAGTGAGAGCATGCTTGGTGTCTTTCAAGAATGAGGGCAGTGCCTCGACTAAGGGCTGCAAAATACTGTCGAGGAAATCAGAGATGCGCTCTGTAGGACAAGAGCAAGCTGAGACAATAGGTCTGCCGGGATTCAATTCCTTGTGTATTTTGGGCAACATTCTTGGACTCCTAAACCTGGTGCATCCGAGGCTCTTGATCTTTATATCAAGAACACCCTCCATGACATCCAATCACTTCATCACAGCCGCATCAAACGCTCTAACATCACTCCTGACGAATCTCGCGCCTTGGCGAATCTTCGCCGCCGGGATGATATTGTCATCAAACCAGCTGATAAGGGTGGGGCCGTTGTTGTGTGGCGCAAGGACCTTTACCTCCAGGAGGGCCACCAACAACTCTCTAACCCCTCTTTCTACACTGCTCGCACATCAGACTCGACGGTATCTAACCAGAAGGTGGTCAACAACACTGTGAACACCCTCATCCAGGACAACCATCTTCCCACCACTGCCAAGGCTCTTTGCATCGATAAAAGCTGTTTAGGCAGACCTGTCTTCTATATGCTGCCCAAAATACACAAGGAATTGAATCCCGGCAGACCTATTGTCTCAGCTTGCTCTTGTCCTACAGAGCGCATCTCTGATTTCCTCGACAGTATTTTGCAGCCCTTAGTCGAGGCACTGCCCTCATTCTTGAAAGACACCAAGCATGCTCTCACTATTTTTTCTTCTGTGCATTTGTCTTCTGATCGCACCTATCGTCTGTTCTTGCTTGATGTTTGCTCTCTGTACACGTCTATACCACATGCCGATGGTCTTAGGGCGTTGCAGTTCTTTCTGGACAAGAGTCCACATCCTTCTGTATCTACTCCTACCCTTATCCGCCTTGCTGAACTGGTGCTCACACTCAACTCTTTTGAATTCGATGGACATTTCTTCGATCAGATCAGTGGTGTGGCCATGGGCACTAAGATGGGGCCTAGCTATGCCTGTCTTTTCATGGGACATCTAGAACATCTAGTTTGGTCTACCTACGATGGCCCATTCCCATCTCTTTTCCACAGATACATTGATGATGGGATAGGCATTACTGACATGACAGAAGCAGAACTGTCTCGCTTCATCAACTTCATCAACAATTTCAACCCCGCTATTAAATTCACATTTACCATTTCCACCACCTCTGTCCATTTCCTGGACATCATTGTCACCATTCATCCCCTATACCTCAGCACATCAATCTACTACAAACCCACTGATGCACATGGCTTTCTGCTCTACACTTCTTCTCATCCTCCCGCCTGTCGTAACTCTCTACCTTACTCACAGCTTCTTCGCCTTCGTCGCTTATGTAGCGATGACGACGATTTTCTCGACAAATCCTCTGAGATGATTGAGTTCTTTCGTAGACGCTCCTTCCCTGACAGCATTCTTTCATTGGCTTGGCTCCGTGTACGCCAGCTATCTCGCCTTGATACCTTGAATAATTCCCAGGGTTCTTCCTCCTCCTCTGATAGGGTTAAACTGGTTCTTACCTTCCATCCCCATAACTCGACTGTCCGTCGTATTCTACTTAAACATTATTCCCTTCTCCAGTCTGATTCTGACACCCGTGAAGCTTTCCACAAATTACCTCTGGTGGCCTTTAGGCGCGACAAAAATCTGAAGGACATCTTGGTCCACAGCCACCTCAGGTCCTCTGCACCTGACCATTTTGGTACCGTGCGGTGCTCACGCGGTCGTTGTTTCACATGTCCTTATGTGGTTCAGATGCGCTCCATCTCATTCCCCAAGGCCAGCTTCTCCATCGATGAGGCCTTTACATGTGAATCCCGTAATGTTATTTACGTGATCATATGTAAACGCTGTGGAAAGCAATATATCGGTGAGACTGGTCTTAGACTGAGCGACCGCTTCTGCAACCATTTGCATGCTATCAAACACAGAACACCCACTCCTGTGGCCAATCACTTCAACGGCGATGGCCACCGTGGTGTCCTTGACATTCAGGTCACTGCCATCAGATCCTGCACCACCGATGATAGATCTAGGTACGCCCTCGAAAATCGTCTCATTTTCGAGTTGGGTACCATCAAGCCATTTGGACTCAATTCCGACCACTCTTTCGCTTAGTTCTCGGCCGTATTGGTCTTTGTTACGTCATCGTTTTGTTCCTCTCGTTCCACCTGTATTATCGTCTTTGTGTACTTCCTGTTCGTATGCTTCCGGTATCTATCTTAGTACCACATTTCACTCGGATAGCATTCATTTTTACTTGTGGTTTTTTTATGTTTGTATGTTATGTCCGTGTCTTGAAAAAGGCCTATTGGTCCGAAACGTCGACTTTGTCCTGTGTACTGTCATCTGTAGATTATATTCTGTGTTTTGTTTTGTTATATGTATCATATCTACATCCGTTAGTGATAGTGTGTAGTGTTTTAGTCATCATTCAGTAGGACTTCATTACCTGTTTTACACGTGAGTACTATTTTCCATTATGTTCTACTAGCAGTACCACCTTCTATTGATTATCATTTATCTAGTGTAGTGCCTGATATTGCGGATTCAATCAAGAGACATTCCATAAATAACGTTAACAAGTATGGGGGTCAGGGGACGGGGTCTGGTAAGGTTTAACGGTTGTTTACAAGGTGGAAAGGGGGTTTCACAAAACTTGACCCCAACACTGGTGCTTTTTGTCTACACCAATTAAACTTTTAGAATTTGAAACATTTTTATTTTTAATGTGAAATAAATAATATAATTTTTTCGGTCTCTTTCTGCTTAAAAACATGATTTCTTAATACGCTTGTTGACATAATTTACCAGTTCCCGAATTCCTGGCAGCTGTCGACAGCTGGTCAAATTTTGTGGACATAATTTATAGACATCCACCACCCACCCCCCCCCCCCCCGCAATTAGTGGTTAAATTGCAATAAATTTATATTGTTACGCGTATGTACACGCTAAAATTGTTACGGCATACGTACAAGCTAAATTTATTACGGCTTACGTGCAGGTTAAATTTGTTACAGCTTACGTGCCCACATCAATCGGTGGTTGGGACAGGATTCTTCCTTTCGGAGGTACAATCAAAATCCTTCCTGTACTTGTCGGGGCGAAGGCTATGGCAAAGCGGCCTTTATTTCCAAAGTCAATAGACAGCGTCTCTGCGCTCCTTCTCAGAAAACATGCTGTAACGAAAGTTAATGTAGTCTGTTGTATTTATATTACGTATTCTTGAGACTAATGGGAATTGAACCAAATCCGTTTTAGCGGTACTGAATCGCCTTACAACTCGAGTAAACAGATTTTTCCGTACATAACTAACCGCATCTCGAAATAAGATGTGATTTTGCCACGACATTAAAATTGTGTACTCAAGTCACTGAGAACGGATGAATCGAGATAAAGACTAACACAATAACATCGACAACCCCATACAAGTATTGAAGTACGCTCAGTAATACAAACATATAACATCCGTATTCGTACTACAAGGGCCAATAGGTCTTCTTGTAAACATAAATACAATAGAGAGAGGACAATGTTGCTGAAAATAATAGCTTATACAAGCAAATTCAATTTAGAAGCATGTGACATTAATGTTTACCGAAGAAATGTGATTAGAATTTAAGAATATAACATAATCACAGACGTAAACAGCTGTTTTATGTTTCCTAATTGAATTTACTTGTGTATTACGTAGAAACGTGTTAGACTGCTAATGTAGTCAGTTGTATGTATTAGTTAGTTAGTCGTCGGATCAGCATCACTGGAAACTGGACACGCCCATAGTTGCTTCGATCTCTCCTTGAGTGTATCCGCGATTACACTTCTGCTGACAGTACCGGTCATATACTAGTTGACCATCATTCTTCTGCACCCTCCAAAATGTTCATTTCTTGCAACACCGCATTTCAATCCCTGATCTTTAATCCTGGCCATTGAAAAGGAATCATCATCCACATTAGTCTCACTCTCGCGTGCTTCTTAAGGAGTTCAAAACGTCAGCACCACCCATTGCTCCATCGACCTGTACCACAATTGTGCATACCGCCAGTTGATCCGCTGTTTCATTTCCTCAAACACCCACATGTCCCAGCACGAACAAAAATGAAACCACTTTTAGCCTCACTTTTCTCAAGGCCTCAATCCACTATTCGCGAACGAGACTCACTTGTACCTTCCTAATCTTACTCATAGAGTCACTCAAGATGCAGACCTGCGTTATTTATATGTGCATACCCACTCAAATGCCCTTGTCACCGCCAGTCTCCATGGTCATGCTACTCGTAGTGACCACAAAGACACCACTCTCCTCCCAGATAGTTTTACCTGCTCGATGAGCTGTGAAGGTCCAAGTTGTATGTGTATTACGTAGAAACTTGTTAGATTTCCAGTTTTGTTTATTACGTATTGTATATAATCAAGTTATTAGATTGACAATGTAGTACATTTTTCACTCAAGACATCAGGAGGGTACAATACGTTGAAATATGTTATGTGTGTCTGGCCCACAAGTCTGACCCAAACAGAGTATATACACTTCACCTGCTCTACACTTCACACATTAGGGAAGTTCTTAGAACTACAGATCTCCCGTGTGTTGCCGGGGCCCGAAAGGGTAGCAAAGAATAGCAACACTGTTTACCTTCCACGCATTTTGTGAAAGGTGACTAAGGAGGTTATGGGATGGAGTTGGCTGTTCCATCACATATAGGGTCAGTGACCCAAAGCCTTGCTGAAGTCGGATGTGTCAGGCCGAAATGCGCAGATATCGCAGCAATGCTGTAAACCATGACACATCGCATTCCGTTCTCCGGACTACATCCTGCTAATCTGCAGACGTATGAGAACGAACGCAGAAGAAGAAGAAAAGAACTACAGATGAGTCTGGCGTCATACTACGAAAACAAAATGTGACCAATCACGCGGAAATAAAACGGCTGTCATCGTTTACACAAGACGTAGTCAAGTGGCTAGAACGTGTATCAAAAGAAGCTGGAATAACTCATAGTTAAACGC
The DNA here is from genome assembly GCA_034231615.1 of Meghimatium bilineatum. Lineage (NCBI taxonomy): Eukaryota > Metazoa > Mollusca > Gastropoda > Stylommatophora > Philomycidae > Meghimatium > Meghimatium bilineatum. The sequence continues at coordinate 8,087,368 of CM067311.1, read as the reverse complement.
TTTCAATTGGACATTGCTAAATTAAATGACAGAAAATGGAATCTCGTAAGATTATTGTAAATACAGACGAGATAAATCGGAATTTCCACTTAAAGACATGTAAACAAAAAGAACAAACAGTAGAAAATAGAACAAAAAGTGCATTTGTTGTAGAGACAAACAACACTGACAGGAAACATATGTCTATAATTTCTATAAAATTTCTAAAAGCACTTACATAATCCTATTGTGATCTTGTCAGTTATTGAAAACTAGAAGCTTATCCCGGATTTGTCCGGATGAGAATAAAACAGAAAATAAAAGAAAATTCAGAATATTTATTGAGAACAACATTTCTCCTCGTGATTAAAACCAACAAAAATAATATATATAATTAATAGGCCTATTAATTACAACATGAAAATTAACGTACAAAAAGGAAGAAATTATGAAAATTAACAAGTCAGCAACATCAGTGGATATAACAATAGAAAACACCAAAGTGAAACATGCCAAAGAATTTAAATATCTAGGCAGTATTTTTTTCCGATAATATACAATCACATTATCTAAGCTCAACGATAACATACAATCAAATAATCTAAGCTGAATAATAACATACAATCAAATAATCTAAGCTGAATAATAACATACAATCAAATAATCTAAGCTGAATAATAACATACAATCAAATAATCTAAGCTGAATAATAACATACAATCAAATAATCTAAGCTGAATAATAACATACAAACAAATAATCTAAGCTGAATAATAACATACAAACAAATAATCTAAGCTGAATAATAACATACAAACAAATAATCTAAGCTGAATAATAACATACAAACAAATAATCTATACTAAACGAAAATATAACATATAATTATTTATAAAAATTATAAAAAATACTCTATGCTAAGCTACGATAAAACTGTTCTGTAAAATATGATCAGGGGCGGTAGGGTGGGGGGATGGGGAGAAGTGTCTAAGAAAATATTTATTATCCTTTTTTTGTAGGATTTTCATATTTTTTTAAAGAAAAAAATTGTCAGGTAGGGGAGGTGGTTACCAGCTATTTTGCTATCACTAAATGTCATGTTCTAATTTCTTTATAAGCAGAATACTTGACACTTCATTGCTCACAACCTCCTATTTTTCAGTCTTGAATCAATGTATTCTTTATCCGAAAAGTTGAATATGGAGTCGCTACATTATTTTGATAAATGTGTTTCTCACATAATTTCTAGTTTTGAATAGTTAGTTAGTTAGTTATTCATCATATTAATCACCACTGCAAACTGGGCACGTCCATAGTTGTTCCGATCTCTCCTTGAGTGTATCCGCCATTACACTTCTACTGACAGTGCCTGTCCTATGCTGGTTGACCATCATTCTTCTGGGCCCTCCAAAATGTTCACTTCTAGCAACGCTGTATTTCAATCCCTGATCTTTAACCCTAGCCATTGAAAAGGAATCATCATCCACATTAGTCTCACTCTCGCATGCTATATCTCTTTAGGAAATATGAAAGTTATGAATATCTTCATTTAATAATTATAGCAACACGGATTAAGAAAAATGAAGAATCCCTTCTTTTAATCCTAGAATTTTTAATTATTTTTTTCAACAAATTTTTTCATCACCCAACGTCAACCACAGCGTCAGATTAATTCAAGAAGAAAAAGGAACTCCTCACTAGATTAATGCTCTCGTTTGCCAATACATTTTATGCAATGTGCAGGCCAGTAGTGTCATATGGCCATTACCATAAACATCCGGTCAGAGATACAGACATGGGGGTTCAGCTCGTGCACAGCTCAGATAAAACTGCCGACATGGTGATTTCCCCATGGAGTCCTTGAGCATTGCCTCTTAATTATGGTGTTATTTTCACATCACTCGTTCATTCGTGACGGTGGCCGGTGTCTCTATTCTGAATAGCACGTCCATATATTTATTTGAACATTCCAATGGCTATCTCACGCACGAAGGAAACAATTCTTAGAATCCTCTTAGAAAGTTGCCTTTATGTTTTAATTCTTTGTTCTCTCGGCTCGTGATATTTGTATAACAAACATAGAATTGTCTGAATCATGTCAGCAAGCCGATTAATGCAATGGTACACGCCTAGAGTTTTAAAAATAACTAACGGTGTAAAAACGATGTGAATCCTGCAGAAGGCAATATATCAGCACTGTTGAAAACTGACAAATATCAACGTGTGTTTACATTTTATTGCGCATGTAAACATAGCCAATAATTTAACTCTGTATCGGCATAGAGATTTTTGCACGCCTTTTCTGTAATATGTATGAGATGTAAGCTACGACATCGGTAATATGTTTGAGATGTAGACAATGACATCTGTAATATGTATGAGATATAGACAATGACATCTGTAATATGTTTGAAATGTAGACAATGGCATATGTAATATGTTTGAGGTGTAGACAATGACATCTGTAATATGTTTGATATGTAGACAATGACATATGTAATATGTTTGATATGTAGACAATGACATCTGTAATATGTTTGAGAAATATACAATGACATCGGTAATATGTTTGGGATGTAGACAATGACATCTGTAATATTTTTGGGATGTAAACAATGACATCTGAAATATGTATGAGATGTATACAATGACATCGCTTATGTGTGATATGTAGACAGTGACATCGGTAATATATGTGAAATGTGGGCAATGACATCTGTAATATGCAAGAGATGTAGACAATAACATCTGTGATATATATAAGATGTAGACAATGACATCTGTAATATGTATGACATGTAGACAATGGCAAAGGTAATATGTATCTGATGTAGGCAATGACATCTGTAATGTGTGTGAGATGTGTGAAATGGCATCTGCAATGAAAAAGAAAATATCAGTATTTGTAATTAAATGTTATAGAATGGTTTTAAGAACATCATGTACAGAACGACATTCTCAAAAATCTGAACATAGAAGAAACTGTCTCCTCAAATCTCTATGCCTTCTTATTCTTCTTCTTCAGCGTCCATTCTCAAACTCCCGCTGGATCTCCTTTTTAGCTGGACCATGGTCGCATTAGAGCAGGATGTATTCCAGAGAATGGAAATGCGTTGTGTCGCCGTTTTATTTGCGTCAATGACCTGACACATCCGTCTTCGGCGGAAAATCTATATAAAAATGCAGGCTAGCATATTTCGGACATATGAAGAGATACAATCGTTTAGGAAGATTAATATTGAAGGGAAATGTTACAGGAAAGAGAACAACGCAGACTACGACTACGATGGATAAATGACATCGAATAGATTCTGAAAATGACAGAAGGAACATGGCAGCTTGCACAGAATCGAGAAGCTTACAGAGTGGCAGTGAGGATAACGTTCTGTCAAAGACACGTTACATAGATCAATAGATGGATAATTGTCATATATTAAGTAATGTGTTACTTCTGCCACCTGTCTCAAACTTATGACATTCTACAAAGATTACATAGGTGAAACTTAAGATAACGACTTGTAATCTAAGGTTTTCTGTTGCATGGGTGGTTCGTGTAGTGGGTCATTGGTGAGACACGCAGACTCAAACGCATGCGTGGGCGACGAATAAAGGGTGACATTGTCATGTATCATGTTACAATACTTCCGTTGGTGGAGGGTGTTTCTCTAATCAAGTCTGGGTCACTCCGTCAATCGTTGGATTAATCAACTAACATCGTAAAGTCCAGACCGATTTGTGTAACAGGAGTCAGTTCATTCCTAAACACTCAGAAGGACAATACTTAGAGAAAGTAAAACAACCAATATTCATACTATTCAAGAACTGCACAGAATATCTTTGAACAGACAGAATTGGAGAGATCTGACCTATGTCATATGCGCTAACTTCAGCGTAAAAGGAAAATTAATGAATGAATGTTACACTACTAAATGAGCCGTAAAACAGCTACAAAATTGTATACTTCAATATACCATGTTACTTTATATTGGTAAACAGATACACTGCAATCAACCTTACTACCAAGACATTCCAAGTTATCACATAAAGGGATTAGAGTGGAAACGTCATTTTTGTGTGTTTTTCTCATGTGTGCTTCCACGTATTCATGAAACTTGATTCTTAAATGTTTCTTTTTTTCATCTGTCGAGTCATAGTTTAGCTACAGTTCTACCTATTAGCTATATTGGCGTTAACATTAAAAAATAACTTTCGGTCAATGCACATCATCTTCTTCTTCTTTCCTTCCTCTTTTACCCTTTACGGGTGTCGAGGGAGATACCGTGTTCATGTTCTCGCGTTTCTGGCAGCTTCAGATAATCTTATTTGGTGATCGTGTAATGTCTCTTTGATGTTGTCGATCCAGCTTACTCTAGGTCTACCATTGGAACTTCTTTCTGCTTCTCCTCTCTTCATATATGCTTTATAAACTAATGAATCACACGGCATTCTTTCCAGATGACCAAACCATTGTATATGTTGGTTTCGTTGCCGCCATTGTTGGAATGTTCTCCACATGAAATTTATTTTAGTGAATTACTTGTTATGAACAGAATAAATCATCTGCCGACTCACTAGGTCTGTCGTAGAGTCCTCTTTATTCTGAACATAGAAATATCCTAATGGATCACATGTAATAACCTAATCCAGATGAAAACATGAAGTACACATCTCAAGAGTCACGAAAGATTGTTTTATATGTACATATCCTATGTAAATTGTATTCTTGTACTAGACGACCTTTATTGAAAACATTATAACTCTACACTGACTCCCATTTATAATTTATTTTGTGATAAGTATTACCTATTAATCAATTTTAGAATGTATCAAGTCACTAAGTTTTCACTTAGTATTTTCGACAGCATATAGTTCTTTAACGAGTACAAATTGCACACGAGAACCTTGAAGTTTTCTAAAAATTTCTGATAGAACTAGAAATGTAACGATAACACATCCTCGATCTTGGAATAGTTCAAATCTAATTTTGCCGAAATTTTTCTTACAAATATAAACACACCACTTACTATATTGAAATCAAGTAACATACCAAATCTATTGTTCCGGGCCATTGGTATAAATAAATTAGCGACACAAAGTATATCTGTTCTTTTGGCAACATCCTGCTGGAAATCTGTTACGAAGATTAAACTCCTGCAAGAGTGTTACATCAGTAGATATTTAATAACGAACGGCAAATAAAAAAGAATCAAGTATCGAACTTTAGACTAACAATATCATTCACTTTGCTGCAGACACTTTCATATAATTCAATGTAAACGAGCACCTAATGCTCCCATGAGTACATAAACTTCTATTTCATTCGGTTTTCCAGAGCTATTGGACATGAAATGTTTTGAATTACTATTAGAACAAATAGTCGTTTCGAAATTCCTCTAGGGAATTCTTTCTTACAATCGTCTCTGTTGTTACTAATCACATTTTCTACACCATACGGATATAGCCACTTACATTAATACGACTGGTCATCTATGCTTTCGTGACATTCAGATCATTGCAATACTGCTGTGTTCTGTTGGAGCTAGCAGTCGATTTTCACCAGAAATCGCCATATTTATCTACATAATTGCATTGCTGTTCCAGCATTGTGGGATGCTATGGTCATCTTTTTGTACATTAACAATACCAAATAGACATGTTTGCTAAGTCGGATGAGTCCGGCTAAATGGCGCAGATATCGCAGCTAAGATGTAAGCAATGGCACAACGCATTCCTTTCTCCGAACCACGTTCTGATAATCTGATGGAGTTTGAGAACGAACGCAGAAGAACAAAGAAGAACAGATATGTGTCTGTAGTTGTCCATGATCAGTGTAGCTGCGGCGAAGATCCGTAGTGATATAGTATCTGTAAATATGTATTATGTTTACGAACAATATATTTTATCCTTTTATCGTAGGAAATTAGTTTCACTCGGCAAACAATTTAATTCCATTCTATAAGAGAGTTTTAATTGAGATTTACAGTCTAGTAGTAGTAAAGTTACCTGTAGTGCACGGGGGATGTGGGTTCGAAATCTAGCTTGTTTACGTCTTGCTTGCAGGTGCATTTTATCCGACGATGTTTCGGATTATCACTTCAGCAATGAAGTTACTTACTATGTTCAATATTATCCAGGTGGTTGTAGCTCTGTTCCAATTATAATTAGTTATGAGTTATTCCTTTTCATTTTTTGTCACACTCTGATATATCCATTCACTCTCGCTTGTCATTCATAAACACACACACGCATATATATATATATATATATATATATATATTAAGGTTACATAAAGTTTAAAATGTAAACTTGTAAAATAACAGTTTTATGTAAAGAAAATAATAATTGTAACTAATCAACGCTTCAGTCGACATGTCTAACCAAGATTAGGACAAACACAAAATTGTGATTCGAGCTTTAAAAAGTCCTTTCGGTCGAAATGTCGATTTGATTTATCGTGATTATCTTTATTTATCTTATGGAATTATCTTGAATTTGTTTTCCGTAAACCTGTTATTTAATCCATGTATATATTGTGTAATATATATATATATATATCTTCCCCAATATAACTAAGTTAAATAGAGATTAATTAGCAACTGATCTGTAAGTTAGTACATGCGGGATTAATTAGCAATTGATCTGTAATTTAGTACATGCGGGATTAATTAGCAATTGATCTGTAAGTTAGTACATGCGGGATTAACTAACAGCTGATCTGTAAGTTAGTACACTCGAAATAGTGATCTGTAGCAAGGTTAACAAGGAGTGAGTAAAAAAAAATAAAGTTCCGTCTGCTACAAGCATTTGGAAGAGAACATTAACGTCCGGTAAATATAACCTCATAAGCGAACATCCCATGGTTCAATAACTACGAGCAATAAATTGCGTTTGTGCATGCAATAATGGACGACAACAAAACCGTTTGTCTGAGACTAGGGCATCCGTACATGTAACAAAAAAACAGCCGCATAAATCAAGAGAAGTGTCATGAATATGGTTATTCTGTACAGCCTGACGCAGTTACTGCACGGTTCTGTTGTAAAAGTCTAGTGTAGGGAAGTGAAGACAGTCTAGACAAGTCAGCATATTCTGTTGTAATCATGAATTATTAGAATGTCTTAATCTGTCTTAATCTTATATTTATACATTGCATTATATCTCAATTGCACTATTATTTTCTTTATGAACCACTTCTCGTCGATAAATAAGGAACATGTCAAATAAGGAACATGTCAAATGAGGAACATGTCAAATAAGGAGCATGTCTAATGAGGAGCATGTCAAATAAGGAGCATGTCAAATAAGGAAAATGTCAAATGAGGAACGTGTCAAAGGAGGAGCATGTCAAATGAGGAATATGTCAAATAAGGAACATGTCAAATGAGGAACATGTCAAATGAGGTACATGTCACATAATGAGCATGTCAAATAAGGAACATGTCAAATGAGGAACATGTCAAATAAGGAACATGTCAAATAACTGTTAGTCATCTACTCGTCCTTCTATATTTACACATAATTATAACAGACAATTTGTATAAAATAGTTCATACCCACAAAAGGCAGTAACACACAATTTTTAAAATATATTAAACAAGAAAATATGGGGACACAAGATGTGTTTACAGAAAAAGTCCCACATGACAACAACACACAGTTTCATGGTCAGTATCCTTTCAAAACGTCCAAATTTAATAAAATTTGATATAAACAGACTAAAACGCAAATTATTTCTATACATATTTTGCGCCACCACTACCTTCTTTGTAAATTGATTGACAGAGCATACCTCACACCACTTCTTGTTCACCAATACTAACACAGACTGCCTCGGCAGATGGCGAAGTGTATACAAGCTGGTTTGGCTGGCTAATTATAAACAATCATTCTAATGTATTCGCCTGTCGACATACGGATCAATTGACCACATGTAGCGGATCTTATTTTTATTCATTAGGTTAAAGGTTAGTAAACAGACGTCATTATAGTCTGGAGATAACCATATGTGTTGAGTCTCCTCCAGCATCTGTTGAAGTGTTTACAAGCATCAGCTTCCTTCAACTAAACTGTAGAATACACGTTTCACTCTATCCATCAGATACAGTTTTACTCGTCCGCTTTTTCAGGAATGTGGAATAAAACATGTTAACAGGTTAAAAAATTTCAAATTCTAATGTTCGGTCAATGTTTAGCGCACGGCCGTAGATTCGGAAGGGGTATGGTGTTTTGGGTTTCCCCTGTCAACTTTAGGAATCAGAAATGATATTTCTAATAATTTAGCGAAAATGAGGGGAAATCTTCCCCCTTCCCAACTTCAAGGATTTTCTAGAAAAAAAAGTTACCAAAAATTTTACGAGAATTGAAGGTATTAAAAAAGTTACCAACAATATTACGAGAAATGAAGGTATTAAAAAAGTTACCAAAAATTTCACGAGAAATGAAGGTATTAAAATGTTACCAACAATATTATGAGAAATGAAGGTGTTAAATGGTTACCAACAATACCATGAGAAATGAAGGTATTGTGCAGGAAAAAGAGATATCGACTTCCTTTTTTTAGATAAAGACCTCTTCAATGGCCATGCTAAAGTTAAAGATCTCACGCATTCAGGCGCATATATCGCTACTAAGCTGTCAGCTATGACGCAACGATTCCGTTCTCTAGACTACATTCTACTACTCTGCAGTAAGTTTGGACACAGAAGAAGAAAGACAATATACAGCAAGATTAGGTGTATGTGAAACACCGGGCAACATGGGATACCACCAAATAGTTGCAGGCTTTCGTGTAATTTGATGCTTGTATATAGATGAACATGTCAACCTCCAGACTCCCTTAGGGTATTGAAACTTTTTTTAAAGTATTACAAACCACTTTAGAGTTGGGAGTCTTCTAAGTACAGAGTAAAGATCTGTGGAACCCCATTTAATTGTGTATGCAAAAATATTTGTATAGGAAGCAATAGCTTTACCACTCGTAATTCAGAATATCAAAGCAGAAAATAATCTCGAGTGTAGTGTTCAGTTACGACCATGGTCAAAATAAGACATATTGACTAATTGGAAATCTAGTCTGCTGAAATGACACGATTGAAAATTACCTTGAACTTCATTGGCTGCCACACACAGTATAATCATTGTGACCAAATAAAATAACGGGGATATCAAAGGAGTCATTAAGAAGGTTTGGTTTTCCATTAGCTAATAGGTCTTATAATGTACCTCAGATGGTCTAAAAATATGCAGACAGCATGCACTGCACGCATGTAATCGGTGATGTTCACTAGCACTTTTCAACTCACATGGCGTGAGTACTTGCCCTTACCAGATCACTAAAACCACCATCACTAGATAGAGAATGCATGTACATGGCCACGGTTAAGTAGTCCGTGAAATAACCGATACACGTATAATAAAAATAGCCACAGACGAGTATATTTTTATCACAGAGAAAACGTAAACACGGTATAATGCAGTCGGCAAAACATTATGATAGGCTAAGTCTACGTTTCGACCAAAACAACTTTTAACATGCAGGTGACATGCACAGTTATTTAAAATTGCTAACTATGTACGAAGCAAAACTGAAATAGTTGCAAAGAAATGATAAAATATCACAAAACAAGTGATGAAATAATAAAGAAAGGGGGGGGGGGCGGAAGTAAAGTAACAAAATGAGTTGATAGTTGCTAAAATCATTACGAGCAGGAGTATGATCCTAAATCAAAACGTCGCAAAGTATCATAATTTTACTTCTTTTTTTCCATCATATAAATAGTGGCAGATGTGAAGCAAAGTCAACAGGACAATAGAAAAGGTTAAAAGTATGTTAAAAAACATGACGAAAATATTGACATTTAAACAAACCACAAACAAACTAAAATAAGAATTATAAAATAATATATTCATATATTCATTACTGTATGACTGAGACAAGTATGGATAATAAACAAACAACTACAAGACAGGATGAATGTTTTTGAGATGTGGATGCGAAACTAATTTATCATAAGATTATAGATTATGTGATTTTCGCATATTGCCAGACTATAATCAGATAGTGTCCCTCAAAAAGCATTACTATACACACACGATAGATACAAAGCCAGAGACAGACTTCGCAAATGATGGATAACATAAATAAAATAGTCTACGAAAACAAATACATATGAAACACACAAAAAAGCTATCTATAGAATAATTCTTCTTCCATTACCGCTGCAAAACATAAAGAGATATAAAGCGGAAAGAAATAATTAAGAGATGTGTATATATATTAGAAAATGGGGAACTTTATGGAAGGAGGGAAAAAACTAAGAGGTTCTGACAAAAGTGTCTAAATAAGAACTATTAAAGGAAATAAAGATAAAACAATATAAATATATTGCACACATTAAACGATATGCCACTTTGATGAGGACCTTACTTGAATGGAAGGGCGACGAACAAGAGATAGGCAGATGTACATGTGGGACAGAAACGTAGCGACATATACAGGATACAGTCTAGCTGTGTGCAGGCACAAGACCGAGAATGTTGAAATTATTTTGCAGACAACCTTCGCTGCAGAGACCATATTTTATTATGATGATTAACACGTGAATGATATACATCCGAAAACAGCAAGATAACCGTCAACATAAATTTGATGATACATATATGATAACAACAAGATAACTGTGAATATAAATTTGATGATACACATATGATAACAACAAGATAGCCGTGAACATAAATTGGATGATACAAATCGTATAACAACAACATAACCGTCAACATAAATTGAATGATACACATCTGAAAACAACAAGATAACCGTCAACATAAATTGACTCTCGCAAAAACGGCAGCTCGTCTGGCTTTAGAACAACAAATGAGATTCTCTCACCTACACTTAACGGCAAGTGTGGATACTAACATCAATAATTCACCTGGTAAACCTAGGAAAGACGCTAGACAATACACTGAACGACGGATGTCTGTAACCATATCGTTACTATTGTAAACCAACCGTATGATATATCTTCTATATTAAACTTGTGATGTTTGATAATTTTTGATACTTGGTTACATCAATGAATTCGCCTTTCAACATTTGTCTCAATCTACAGTCGTGTAGATATACACAAACGATATCCAGACGATTTGTCTCAATCTACAGTCGTGTAGATATACACAAACGATGTCCAGACGATTTGTCTCAATCTACAGTCGTGTAGATATACACAAACGATGTCCAGACGATTTGTCTCAATCTACAGTCGTGTAGATATACACAAACGATGTCCAGACGATTTTTCTCAATCTACAGTCGTGTAGATATACACAAACGATATCCAGACGATTTGTCTCAATCTACAGTCGTGTAGATATACACAAACGATATCCAGACGATTTGTCTCAATCTACAGTCGTGTAGATATACACAAACGATATCCAGACGATTTGTCTCAATCTACAGTCGTGTAGATATACACAAACGATATCCAGACGATTTGTCTCAATCTACAGTCGTGTAGATATACACCTACGATATCCAGACGATTTGTCTCAATCTACAGTCGTGTAGATATACACAAACGATATCCAGACGATTTGTCTTAATCTACAGGCGTGTAGATATACACAAACGATATCCAGACGATTTGTCTCAATCTACAGTCGCGTAGATATACACCAACGATGTCCAGACGATTTGCAAATATGCACGATTATGTCATTCAATGCTATTCTGTTTCTGAAACATATTTTTTATTTTATTTTAGCAATCGCGTACATAAAAGAGAAACAAGCATTAGAGGGAATTTGAAATAGATACAATGGCCGATATATATGATAATGCATGCAGGACAGGACTTAACACTTAAGAACAGGATTTATCAAGTCGGTCAAGATAACCTAAGGCATTGAAATGTACAGATCAGTGCTTCCCAACCTTTTTTTTACCATGTCCCATCTACGTCTTTCTACAATGATGTTTCCCCCGTATGTAACGTACATATATTTTTGAATCTCCCTGGCGGAGTGGTTAAGCTGTTCGTCTTGTGTTCAAGAGGTCACAGATTCGAATCCGTCTTGTGTTGTCTTGTTTATAAGTTATATATTTTTCGTGATCCCTGTGAATTATCACTTGAAGCTACGGAGTTACGTGCTATCAGTGGTACTCTTGACAGGCGGCGTGCCGCTTCGTTGAGAGGGACGGAGTACATATGGGAAACCGAGTACAGTGAAGTCAATATTCTACGGCTTTTAAACCCTTTTTCAACATATATTTTTTTATAATCAAAAATTGAATTAATCCCTTAAATTTTGTTAGAAATTGTCCCCCTGATCAATCATATTGCCCACTCCCCATGTGGTGCCTGCGTCCCACGTTGGGAAACACTGGTATAAACTGTATACGTCTAACACAGAAAGAAACTGCATACGTCTAACGCAGGAAGAAACGCTTAAAAAATTCTTTCTTGAGATTGTTTCAGACATTTTGTTCATTATACCCAGCTGTTCTTAGTGAAGTAGAAATGAGTTTTACACACATCTACAGAGATGTGAGACTGGGAAATGGTTTTAGGTGAATACAGAGATAGAAAAATGTTACGGATATGTTACTGATAAAACTAAAATAATTTTGTGAATTTTTTGTGGGATTGTGAATATAGGTCGAGAAATAAAACTTTAAAATCTGATCGACTGACATGGTCTGATATATTTTACGTAAATTTGGCTGTTAAATTTTAATTATTTTCAAAGCCAATCCGGTTTATACGTGATTACCACCGGTCATTGTATATCACACATTTTTTAAATTAAATTTCCCATAATTTCCAATAAAACTTCGTGTCAACTCATACTTTACCAAACTGCTTGCTGCAATCGCATTATTTTGGAAACATCTTCCTGCCCTCTCATCATTTTCCACAAACCTTCTTGTCAGACGCTGATCACATGTACATCAACTCTACAACATGAATACATCGCTAGAAAATGCAAGCCACATCGCCCAAGACAGAGAGAGGTTCAGAGAGTTTATTGGTAAGACAACGTATTGGAAGGATTACGTCACATGACAGGCCGTACAACATCTTCTTAAATGTGTTGACATCATGATGTCTTATCCCGAGTCATATTAGTCGGTTCTTCTTCTTCTTCAGCGTTCATTCTCAAACTTCCACTGGATATCTTGTAGCAGGTTATGGTCCTAATAGATTTTCAGAAGGATGTAGTCCAGAGAATGGAAATGCGTTGGGTCGCCGTTTTATTTGCGCCAATGGCCCGACACATCCGTCTTCGGCGGAATTTGTCGGTTCAATCTTTGCTATCGACTGTACTACAGAACATCTAAGTGAATTAATTAGGGTCCCATTCCTTACGTTTGTTATTATTCTTAAGATTCTTATCGGTCGCTATTTACATACTTGGAGTTGCATGCCAAAAATAGTCAAGGTCAACCAATAGATCACACGCAAATCGGAAGCTAGTTCATGCCTACGTTTTACTAGACATGTCTCCTTTTATGACGGTCGGTCACAGTTTAGTAAATATTCAGCAATCCTCGCCAATACAGTGTAAACCTCGGTTTTCGTCGGTAATCCGTACAGGAACAATCGGGGAAATCCAAAACCGACTACAACCGAGGCAATTATTTCCATATGAATCTATGTAAATCCATTTAATTTGTTTTAAACACTCAATAATAAATACCAAAAACAATAAGAAATTAATATAAAGTGAATATAAAAGACTTATATAATGAATAAATGAAGATTTAACACGATATTTTCTTTTCTACAGACTCTTCTTGGAGCATGGAAGACAGGAACGGAGGGAAGGTTTTATTATTGGGAAGGATAATCCCCTCCATAAGGACCTTAAGTTTTAAAGCACTATCTGGGGTTACTTCCTTTTCTTGTGCTTTTGGAACCAGGACAAGCTACAAATTCTATAAAATTCATGGCAACTGACGAAATCCGAGACAAATGTTTCGAGGAACAATCGGCGAAATTCGAAAACAGCGATAGCCGATGTCAACAACACCGATTTACTTCGTTATTACTGTGTAGTTGTGTCTTTCTCTTCAACAGAATGCAACAAATTATGTTTATGCCATCACAATTCTCTAAATTTTCAAACATCTTTCCCAAATTCTTAACAATCTGCATAACAAACTTACTTTACACTTTTGGTTCGTTAAAACATGTTGTTTTCCTGCTAGTTTTAATGAATTTAGCAATACTTAACACACACACACACACACACACACACACACACATCTTTTATATCATCCAAGTATCTTCATGAAATGTTAGTAAATTTCAAAGATTCAAGTGCTATGGTCTATGTAGCTTTTTTTCTGTGCAAAATGCTTCTACTTTACAACCATTATCACATAACTTGTACACGTTATGTTTATGCGTTTCTATAATATTGTTTCTTTAGAATTATTATGCTGTTTGTTATAATGTATGTTTTCCATGTCATTTAGTTAGTGCTCTAACTTGATAAACTGCATGTACTTGTTACAGATTCGTTTCTTTAATTTAATTCTACACTTTCTTAGATTCCATATTACGTTTCATTTTGAAACTGTGTAGAAAGGCATAAGATAAATGACGAATAATTGTATATGCTTGTGACTCTTAACCTTCATTAAAAAACTCAAAAGGCGATTATGAAGCTGCTCAGGTATAATCCAATCAACCTATATTACTGTAAATCCGAGTCAGATTCGTATATTATATACGGGTATATGAATCGTATGTTATATTAAATATAACGCATTTGGTCCTACATCGGGCATGTTCTACGCGCAGACATCAACAGAATACACCACCAATCTCTTCAATGGATACCTACAGGCAAAAGAGCAAGGGGTAGACCAAAATAAACACTTAGAAGAACAATACTTCGAAAAAGTAAAACAATCAATGTTCATAATATTCAAGAACTTCACAGAATATCTTTAACCAGACATAATTGGAGAGATCTGAACTCTGCTCTATGTGCTAACTTTAGCGAAAAAGGAAAATGAAAATGAACGATATATGGGGATTTAGAGAGAAATTATGTTTATTCCATCACAATTCTCTAGATTTTCTCTAGATATTATACCGGGATTTAGAGAGAAAGTATGTATAGTATATTATATGGGGATGTAGAGAGAAATTAGGAATTGTATATTATATACGGAGATTTAGAGTGAAAATAGTAATTGTGTGTCATGAACACACAAAAAATGTATTTATTCTGTTGATTCTTCTTCTTCTTCTTTCGTTCACTTTAAACATGTCTATATCTGTAATTCTGTCTCCTTAATAAAACTCACTGTCTTTTGTAGTTCATACAGTGTCCCATAGAGCTTTGATGCCAGTGTTGTTTCCTCTGGCCAATATATCTGCCTCAGCGTTTCATGCTCAGAACACTCTTGAAGTATATGTTTGGCACTCTGTGCTGCCTGTCCACATGTACACATGGCCGTGTTGCCAATCTTGAACTTTGTATACATGTGACTGCGGAGTCGGTTGTGTCCTGTTCTGAGACGTAGAATTATAACTTGTTCTGATCTGTTCATAATGTGATAGTCATCTTGTGTTGGTGTTTGTGGCTTTCTTATTGACTTGATCATCTGTTTTTTCTGATGGTAGGTGATTGGTATATCTGGTTGGTCTTCGGCAGCACCTTCCTTAGCCAGTTGGTCTGCTTTTTCATTTCCTGGTATTCCACAGTGAGAGGGTATCCACTGCATGGTTACCCTATACTGGTAAGACAATTCGCTAAGTAGTTTTTTTAAGTCTGTTAGTTTTCCATCGAGACCAGCACCGTGCAGAGGTGATGGGGCTTAGTTCAGCCATCAGGGGCTGGAAACTAAGACTGGTCTGGCAGTCCCACTCGAGCAGGACCATAGTCCTGCCCTAGTAAGCAGAGTGCTGAAGACGGAGGCATCCAGCCAAAAGGCGCACAGATAATCAGGATGCCACGCACAAAACACAATGGAAACATGTCTACATTCTGTTGATGTTTTACAAAACACTTATGTTTCGTACCATATTCTGTGAATAATAATAGTTTATTCTCCATCATAATTTCGTCTTCCCTCCATTCTCTGTTTGTATTTTCATTTGCTATGGTAACTTTTTTCCGTCAGTATTTTCATATACTTTGTCATTGATTTTGTGAACGGTCCGGGTTCACAACTATCTACGTCGAGGTTTGAATCTGATACCTTGGCTGTCACAGCCATGCTTTGTACCAATTAGCAACAGTAATGGAAAACTGAGAAGAAAAGTATTATTTTAATTCACCTATAGAACAACACAGACAAATATAGCTTTCGTTTTGCTTCATTATAACAAGTGACAATTTTGTCACATTCGGCCAGTGTGAATTATTAAACACAAGAACATCAACATTTTATTACGCCATGTATTCTGCACTTGATTGCAAAATACTCAGCCTTTTTAGAAAGTGATAAACCGATTTATGACGCTGATGACCAAAAAATCTCTTTAACTGTGGGCAGGTATGTATCTTTTGATAGTCAATAGAGTTTGTGACTGCATAGGTCCACCTCAGTTGAGTAACCGAGGTGTGACTCGAACTCTATAAGGTGCGTTGGGTTTAAGAGATGGTTGTGTGTTGGGGGTTGAGGATTTGTTAATAGAGGCATGCTTAGTTCCCTAAGGTAAGTATTGTGTGTAATACATCACACAGTATGGAATATATCACATAGTATGGAATACATCACATAGTATGGAATATATCACATAGTATGGAATATATCACATAGTATGGAATACCGCCCGTTTGTTGCCGGGGCCCGAAAGGGAATCAAAGAATAGCACTGTTTACCTTCCACGCATGTCGTAAAAGGCGACTAAGGAGGTTATGGGATGGAGTTGGCTGTCCCATCCCATATAGGGTCAGTGACCCACAGCCATGCTGAAGTCGGATATGTCATGTCGAAAGGCGCAGATATCGCAGCAATGCTGTAAACCATGACACAGCGCATTCCGTTCCCCGGACTACATCCTGCTAATCTTCAAGAGTTTGAGAATGAGCGCAGAAGAAGAAGAAGAAAGTCATCAATTGATGTTGATAATGACGAAATAATTGTTTTTTACCTACCATGGGCAGGTAGTTCCTGAGGGCAAGTATTGTGTATAATACATCACATAGTATAAAATACATCACGATGTGTATAATACATCACATAGTATAAAATACATCACGATGTGTATAATACATCACATAGTATGGAATACATCATATATTATAGAATACATCACACTCTGTGGAATATACCAATTTGTATGAATTACATCACGATGTGTTCAATACATTACATTTGTATGGAATACATCACACTGTGTGGAATACATTATATTGTATGGAATACTTTTCATTGTGAAGGCTACATTACACTGTATGGAAAACATCACATTGTGAGAAATACAAACATCATATTGTACGGAATATATCATATTGTGTAGAATACATCACATTGTATTGAATAAATCACATAATACGTAATACATAAAGAGATCATATATAAAATGTTAGGAAATGGATATAGTTTTCTACACGTTACATATGATTGTATCACGCTAGCTATCATATAGGAAACGCTAATAGACAGCTATAGCAGAAACTATTTCACAAATTGCAGTATGACACGAGATTGCAAGAACTAAAGTGAAACACTTGACTCACGGAGCTGAAACCTGTAAATCTTCATGAGATGGCATAGTACCGAGTACAGGAAGATCAACCTAAACTAAGTTATTCCAAGTAATGTGCATGATTCACTTCTCTACAGCTCTTTACAACCTCTATTAGTTTAGCAGTTACATACCTTACATTTTACAACCGTAAATTGTTGCTGTACTTAAATTGTTTACATTTTCTTCATCCACTGTTTTTGTTTATAATCTTCTTTCATCTTTCATAATCACAAAATATGACGGATTGTGTTTGATCTGTATGTTACGCTCCTTTTATCACATTTCATTACATCATGGTCACCACAAAGCTAAAGAAAGGCTCACCAATGGCCCACTAGACAAACAAACAACCCATGCAACAGAAAACCTTAGTAGATGAAATGCCGTTATATTGAGGTTATCTTCTTATAGAAGCTTCATGGCATATCATCTATACAATCATGCTTATTATGCTGTTATTTTGTTGTTTAAATGTGTTTCATATTTACTTGAATATATGTATGCACCCTCTGTGGTTGGGAGGGAGCCAGAGATGTACTGTGCAGTACTGGAGAGGACGAAACTGACAGCACTGTTGTTTTGTATGGCTGAGACCCATCATAGAGGCACAGTGACTCAGGACGCGACAATCCTTTTGACTTGAACATTTGGTTGCATGCCTGCAGCAATAGAGAAGTTTGGCATAACCAGTAGTCAATTGGTAGCGGGGAATGAACACAGTGAACCCTATCTTGGCTACAGTGGCCTGGAGCTGTGCATAGGTTGAAACTTACCTTCCTGGAGGTGTGATAGTTATTCTCTGGCTCTGGTCCGGAAATCTAAACCGAAAATCCACAGACTTCCCAGCAATATAATGCCATGTAATGGCATTGGGTCAATGGGCATGAGCCCATGGACCGCTGGATCAGCAACCAACTAACCAACCTACACTGACAAAACTAACAGAGCAACAGTGATACTTTGAATTACTAAAAACCTAAAAAAGAAAAACGTTAGGAAATTTTCCTGAAAGAATTATAAGGAAAGAACGTGGCAAGAAATACACCGAGACTGAGGGGGAGTGATGACAGGAATAAATCTCCAGACGTGTGTATTTAGATAATCTTTGATCTATGCGCAATCTATCACATAATGTACATGCATTCAATTAAATAAAACGGTTTTAAATTAATTCGATAACGTTTTATTTTGTCATTTATGATTAGGTCCTTGAACAAGATCAGTGGCGTGTGGGATATTTATTGCTAATTATTTTTTTCTGTAGAAAACATATAGAACAATTGTCAACATGTTTCGCTCGAGGTTTGTGAGTTCAGCTTTGACATAGAAAATATTCTCAGATTTAGCGAAGTTTACTAATTATATCTTGTATAGTGATCAAATTTCCGACAAGATAACTTTAGGACGCTCGTTCGTTCATCCCAATGATGTCTACAAACTGGAAGATGAAGTTATATTCTTCTTGACTTCACTTAAATCCAGATTATGCATGTGTCATCAATCAATTCTCCCCAAGAAACCTTATCATCAAGAATAATTATCTTATTTTCTAATCTATTCACTATTCTTTGTATATTTGTAACACTACTTTCCATTTTACATTTATTTATTTTTCTGCCCATTGTTTTTTTGTAGGTCTGAATCTGTTCTCAGTAATCTCTGCCCATTGTTTTTGGTAGGTTTGAATCTGATATCAGTAATTTCTTCCCATTGTTTTTGGTAGGTTTGAATCTGATATCAGTAATTTCTTCCCATTGTTTTTGGTAGGTTTGAATCTGGTATCAGTAATTTCTTCCCATTGTTTTTGGTAGGTTTGAATCTGATATCAGTAATTTCTTCCCATTGTTTCTGGTAGGTTTGAATCTGATATCAGTAATTTCTTCCCATTGTTTTTGGTAGGTTTGAATCTGATATCAGTAATTTCTTCCCATTGTTTTTGGTAGGTTTGAATCTGATATCAGTAATTTCTTCCCATTGTTTTTGGTAGGTTTGAATCTGGTATCAGTAATTTCTTCCCATTGTTTTTGGTATGTTTGAATCTGGTATCAGTAATTTCCTGACGATACTGAATAACGTGAGCTCACAGTCTTTGCCGCATCTATGTCAATTTCAAATTCAGAGCTTCTTTTCCAACATTAGCCTGCCACATTATTTTCTATAAGCAACTGTCTAAAGTATTTTCACCTCTCGAAAACAGATGTGTCGGGCCATTGGTGTAAATAAAATGGCGATACAAAGTATTTCTATTCTCTTGACTACATCCTCCTAGACATTTGGTAGGACAATTGTCAAACCTCACGCGTAGCACATCTAAACATGACTTTTAGTACTAGGAATGTAACTAAAAGATAGATAAAAACCTCTTCCTTAGCGATTTCTCACATACACCTCTTAACAATGAGATAAATATCTATCCTTAAAGTAATAATATATACAGCCCTGAGTTGAGACATGCAGAAATGTATCGATTTCGAATACAGTGGTTTTATAATAAACAGAAATGGGGGGGGGGGATTGTTATGAAGACATCATCGGGAGGTTGGTAATTGCACCAAATAAACTGATGAAAATGAAAAATATATGGTTTCGCTGAAACACAATAACACAACTAACTTTCCTTAGAACCTGCATATTTCCAGTTGCAGTATATGGATGAGAATCTTGGACACTCATAACCACCACTGAGACAATCAACATACAACTTTTTGTTACAAACAAAATTTCTGAATTTGAAACAAAGTATTGCAAACGAATCCTCAGAACACCATCAACAACAAAAATCACCAATAAGGAAATTCTGAGAGAACTGAAAGTGAAAGAAAACTGGGTAAACAATAAAATGCTCTATAGGAAATTACAACAATTTGGGCATATAAAACGGCAGGACAACCTAGAAATGTCAATAATGTGGGAGATGATGCCAGACAATGAAGATGATGGAAGCAAGATATCACATAACACCTGAACATTCACAGAAAAAAGAATATTTGTTTAAGATCCACAGAAACAAGAAGATTGGTTCAAGATCCACAGAAACAAGAAGATTGGTTCAAGATCCACAGAAACAAGAAGATTTGTTCAAGATCCGCAGAAACAAGAAGATTGATTCAAGATCCGCAGAAACAAGAAGATTGATTCACGATCCGCAGAAACGTTACATCTACATTTTGTTTTGTTTGTTGAGTACTGGATTCGACTAGGCCATCTCGGGATGCCTAGTCATGTCACTTTCAACCTAGTCCTAAGAAGGACTTTTTGGTTATATCACGACGCTGGGTGCGGACAGGGAACTGACGAAAAGTTCTTGAGCCTTGGCGAAAATGACGAAAAGGCTGTCAAAAGTTTGCTGAAACTTGCTTTTAATCCCGGGACGTACTGCGGATAAGAAGAGTCGTTTCTCTCTTGGAAGTTTCCAAGTCCACAGCAGGTTCCCACCTCAGCTGGAGATCGTTCGATCCTTGATAACTTGGCCAGATTTCTCTGTTGCCCGGGGTACTCCACGAGGAGGAGTATCAAGGTCTGAACCAGTATGATTCCTGGTCCTGGCGAGCGAAGCGAGCACAGGTGCTCGCTTCTTCGTCTCTGCACCCCTTTACATCTACATCTTGTACATGAAATGATGCTTTGTGACGATGAGTCGAGTACTTTCTGTCTAATTACCACACTCTACTAACAGAAAAGAGATGTACCAGTCTAATTGCTACACTCTATAACAGACAGAGATAGACCAGTCTACTGACCACACACACTCTACTAACAGACAGAGATGGACCAGTCTACTGACCACACACACTCTACTAACAGACAGAGATGGACCAGTCTACTGACCACACACACTCTACTAACAGACAGATGGACCAGTCTACTGACCACACACACTCTACTAACAGACAGAGATGGACCAGTCTACTGACCACACACACTCTACTAACAGACAGAGATGGACCAGCCCAATGACCACACTCTACTAACAGACAGAGATTGGTCAGTCTACTGACCACACACTCTACTAACAGACAGAGATGGACCAGTCTACTGACCACACACACTCTACTAACAGACAGAGATGGACCAGTCTACTGACCACACACACTCTACTAACAGACAGAGATGGACTTCCATCATGTCTCCTGGAATAAATGAATAATTATTTCACTGAATTTTGACTGTAGAAGTCAGAAGTAAACGTATCTGATGGCTTCGCCTCCAAGTGTTGATACCTAAGCCTGAAATATTTTAAAGTCTGAACATCATCAAACTATAAACATGTGACTTTCTTATAAAATATTAGATTATGGAAGTAATAAACAAGAGTTCGATGAGAATGCACTGACGAAGACGGATGTGTCGGGCCATTGTCGTAGATAAACTGAAGAAACAACGTATTTCCTTTCTCTGGACTATATCCTATTGGAAGTCTAGTAGGACCATTGTTCTACAACAAGAGAAACTCATTGGGAATTTGAGAATGAACGCTGAAGAAGAAGAAAAAATATTAGACTATAACTTCTTCACAATTTTTGCCTATTGACTATTCCCAGGTGAATGATGGTTGCTCGTATTCACACTCGCCGTTAATCGTAGGCGTGGGAGCTTAAGCTGTTATTCCAAGGTCAGATGTGTCACTGTGGTTGCATTTAGTCAATGTCTGTTCAAGTTTATCTTGATGTTTTCTATCCACAGTTTTCTTGGTCTAAATTTTAGCTTTACGCCCGGATATTCTTTTGTTATATGCTTTTATTGGTATTTGGTTTGGGTTCATTTTCATAAAGTGACCGAACCATTTACTTGCTTTCTCTCAATATGTACATTACATGATATTATAACAACTATTTTCCTAATGTCTTCATTTCTTATTTTAACGTTAAAGACCTTGTTAAAGACCATGTTTGACATTGGTAACAGAGTGGTGGTATACAATTGTAGCTATTGTCTGGGGTTTTTTTTTATTTGCACCTTGTTTTTTTGGTGAATAAATAATGGTGGAAGTTGGTAGGTCATTGTGTTAGCTTTCTGACACCTTGTTTCTATTTCTCTGTCTAGTCTTTCATTTTCAGAAAAATTGCTTCCTAGATATTTAAATTCTTTACAACATAAATAAAAAATATAGAACATAACAAATGCAATCATCATACAAAAATGAAAGGTTCTATTCAAACTACTATATACACCAAACAAGAATCCTGTCTTCATATTTTGTATAACTCTGGACATAATGCAATCAGGTTTTTCTAAGATATCTCAAACTGTCACCCTGGTTAATGTTCTGCGTATCAAAGGTGGCGCCAGTGACTTCATATTCACAATGGAACTCTACAAAAGTATGAAACATGCATACATTTATATGATAGACTATTTAGGAAGATATATATAATTCTGGAGGTAGTCAGGGCTTTTAATATAACTTGTCTATCTTGCATCAGACTATGTATTAGTAGTCTTTGCAGGCGTCTGTGATATCGTCTATAGAGACCCAGACAGAGATACAACGGTAAAACAACGATGAATATGGCCTCTATTCTGATAGGAGACAAAATGGTTGGCGTGTTGAATGAACCTGATCATAAACAGGGCGTTCTTCTTCTTTCGCTCACTTGAAACATGTCTATATCTGTAATTCTGTCTCCTTAATAAAACTCACTGTCTTTTGTAGTTCACACAATGGCGTATAGAGCTTTGATTCCAGTAGTGTTTCCTCTGGCCAATATGTCTGCCTCAGCGTTTCATATTCAGAACAATCTTGAAGTATATGATTGGTACTCTGTGCTGCCTGCCCACATGTACACATGGCTGTGTTGCCAATCTTGAACTTTGTATACATGTGACTGCAGAGTAGGTTGTGTCCTGTTCTGAGACGTAGAATTACAACTTGTTCTGATCTTTTCATAATGTCATAGTCATCTTGTGTTGGTATTTGTAGCTTTCTTATTGATTTAATCATGTGTGTTTTCTGATGGTAGGTGATTTGTGCATCTGCTAAACAGGATGTATCAACAAGCAAGTCTACTGGCGGTATGGTCATGTCGGTCCACTGTTTACAGAAATTAGTAAAACACCAAAGATATACATGTTACCACTGAAATCGGGTTATCAATAACTGTCGCAAATAGAATTTTCGCAAATAAAACATCAAAACAACTAAACTCCATCTCTGGAATATATCCTGCTCTAAATCTCGTAGGAACATTGTCATATACGAAAGAAAGAGATATAACAGGATTGAAAGAATGAATTGAAAACTGTATATATTAGTAGTGTATCCATTCATCTATGACCCGTCTGAAACGTATGGGTAAAACATAGGAACGCGTCAACATATATAATTCTTCAGTGATTTTTATCCTCAGCGACAGATGTATGGAAAAATATCTTGACCTGTAGAGTCTTTGATATTTTATGATCATAACCTTCTTTGTCCGTCTTCTCTTCGTCAACCCTCAACTGTACTAATCACATTACTATTTTAATCTTATACTTTCTATATATATCTAACTATGTGGCGTATCCTTTACAGAACGTTGCTCTCATTGCCACACTGTAAGGCTCTCGGTTCTGTGCAAGCCGTCCAGCTTCTTCTTGTACCATGTTCAGACGGTCCTCCCTGTCATGTGTATGTCGTAGACTTAATCTGATTCATGTTATCTTTCTTGAAACTTTTCCCTCCATGATTAATCTTTCTAAACCAGTGTGTTTCTTTATATGTCCGAAATAAGTTTGCATTGGTGGTTTTTGTTTTTGGACAATTTGGACAAAAAATTGGACAATTTTGAGGAATTTTTATTCTTCTATGATTAGGCCTTTGCGGACTTCTACGTTGTTTTGTCTTTCTGTCCATGATGTTCTTAGAACCATTTCTATAACATTTCATTTCCAATACCAATATTTTCTTTTCATTGCAGATGGCATTGCCCACATCTCACAACCATATGCTGCCAACTGGGAAAATGTAAGCTTCTTAATAATTGTAACTGTTTTTATGTTTGTCCCTTTGCCATAGATTTTCCATTGTACTGTTTTGTTCAATAAACTAACGCATAATAAATCAACAAGAGTTGAATATCAGTCAAATACAGGATCAACTTTTCTAAGTATATTCCATTGAATATAGTCAGATTAAACACTCGGTTTTGTATGTCAAATATCAAACACCGTATTTGTATATTTTAATTATTCTTGTTTACGTCGTATTTCCTATATGTCTACGTTTAGCGAAGTCACTATACTATAATGACAAGTAGTCATATAGCTTCGCCCGTGTGTTTCCGGGGTCCGAAAGGGGAGCAAAGAATAGCAACATTGTTTACCTTCCACGCATGTCGTAAAAGGCGACTAAGGAGGTTATGGGATGGAGGTGGCTGTCCCATCCCATATAGGGTCAGTGACCCAAAGCCATGCTCAAGTCGGATGCCTCAGGCCGAAAGGCGCAGATATCGCAGCAATGATGTAAACCATGACACAACGCATTCCGTTCTCTGGACTACATCCTGCTAATCTGCAGGAGTTTGAGAACGAATGCAGAAGAAGAAGAAGTCATACAGCATGCAAAAATAAAGAACGTTTGTAGTTACGAAAAATAAAATGTGCGGTGCATAATTTCTATGTGCGTGAAGTGACTTTTATTTTTGTGCCGGGATATGCGGGAGTCCGGGGTAGTGAGAGATCGGATAAGTTGGTCGCTCACGCTGCTACTACGGCTGTTGGTGGATCGATGGATCGTGCAGACATTTTCAATGTCTTACTGAAAAACGCACGAACAAATGATTGTACAAGTGACGATGACTCTTGTTCCATGACTAGAATAAGGGAGCTTGGTTTGAAATGTGGTGTCGCTAGAAAGGAGCGGTTTCTTGGGCGAGAATGAATGATGGTCAATCAACGACGTACTGGGACCGTCAGTCAACGTATAATACTGGGACCGTCAGTCAACGTATAATGCAGGATACACTCAAGGAGAGATCTGACCACCTATGGACTTGTCCGAAGTGCAATGACGACAATACAACGACTAACTAACTAAAAGTGCTCAATTGGAGCAGATAACTGACCCCACTATAATCGGATTTTCCCCTATTTTAAAAATTATGTCTTCATGTAAAGTAGTAAACCCTTTCAACCTTGGACACAGTCAAATTTCATTATATAAGAAATGTGAACATCAAAACTACTGATCGTCATGCTTCAGGTAGTAGTCCTGCCCACCACGATCTTTGATTAGTAGTTTGCACTTCGTTACTCTCAGCAAAGACGCACACCTCAAGTCTGGACTTCCTCAAAGGTTGTAAATCTGTAAACTCAAACCATAATTAATCGCCAAAGAACAAAACTCTATTGTTGAATAGAAGGCCTAGAATGAAACTCAAGTCTTCGTGACTACACAGCAAATATTGCTACACGACGGATATCCTCCGGATACTATTCCCATCATGTATGTAGAACTCATGCAGTGGTTACTGAATTGTGCAGTATCCTCTTCAGATTTATGCAATAATCGAAAATAGTTATAGTGCAAATCATGTTTCTTCTCAAATTAGTATTACAGAAGACCATTTGGTCATATTTTACAATTTAATGATTGAACTATTTGCTGTAATTAAGGGAGCGTCCAGTTATTTAGCCAGTTATTTTGCTATATGCGTTAATCAACTGAACGATCATGTCTGTTTACAGTACCACCTAGTATACAATACCACCTAGTCTACAATACCACCTAGTTTACAATACCACCTAGTTTACAATACCACCTAGTCTACAATACCACCTAGTTTACAATACCACCTAGTCTACAATACCACCTAGTCTACAATACCACCTAGTTTACAATACCACCTAGTTTACAATACCACCTAATCTACAATACCACCTAGTCTACAATACCACCTAGTCTACAATGCCACCTAGTCTACAATACCACCTGGTCTACAATACCACCTAGTCTACAATACCACCTAGTTTACAATACCACCTAGTTTACAATAACACCTAGTTTACAATACCACCTAGTCATTACATATCTATGTCACATCTGCTAGACACATTTAAATATCGCAATGGGATGTAGAGAATGCATTTATTTTTTAAAAATCAAATCAATTAAATACTATAATTAGTAATTACAATCGAAGAGAGAATGAACACAGTCGTTCTGGACATGGCAATCAGTACAAAAAGATTGCAAATTCTAATTGGAAGCCTTACATCAACACCCGAATACTTAATAAACTATACGAATTCAACATCGCAGCAAAAGACCAAACATATTAGTGATCTTGAATCAATATTTCAAGTAGATCTGGCAGATATCTTAATTTTGGCGGACATTGCTGGGTATAACAATCGTTTACTATAATATTGGCAAAAAAAAAGCAAACTGGTAGTTTATAATATTCAGGACCTAACTATTAACCCAGCATTCTTTGGCTGCGGTTATTTTCTAGGAGATATAAAAGCGCTCAGTAGTTTGCCATTGTTTTCTGACCTGATGCACAATTGCCTGTGGCGGGGATCGAACTCGATACCATGGCCGTCACAGACGAGTCTGTACAACTTCGCCCATAGAGTCGGACTGTAATATTATCTAATAAAATTATAACCAGAAAATTGTGCCAATATTGGCTCATCAATATGTTAATTGTGTTCCTTTCTGGCAAGTATGCAAGTTGTGATTGGTCAAACCCTTTTTTTCAGCACAAACATTGCATATATTGTCGGAATATGTTTTCACACAGACGCATTCATCTTCATTGGGAAAATAAATTGACTCCGTTACATGCATTCAGATTAGATGCTGATTCCTATCAAATTCTCTCGCTAGACTCAGCCACAAAAATGAATTAACGAGTTAGGAAATGACTATTTAATGTCCTATTGAAGTATTTATTTGACCCAACACGGTACGTGACAAAATTACTTGATGCCAGATCATATATATTTGCAAATAAACAACTTAGATTAGATTAGCATTTCGTACATCAGAGGCCGACTGTACTGAATTCATATCATGTGTTTCATTTCTTGTGATATTGATGTATGCTTGTGTGTGTCCATCGATCGAAGCTTCCTTACAGAAAATAAGAAAAGCGGCACCGGACGGCATGATTCCGGAGGAAATAATAACATACAGCCTTGACCAGGATATAAATATTCCAATGTATTTAGATACAATGGTCTCATTCACTTGGGAATCTATGAGCTTATGCCCAGTTTTTATACCATCAGATCTTGAGAAACGCTCTCATTAAATTAGTATGGTTTGAACTATTACCTCTTTTATCTCTGCTAACAGTATGAAAATGGAAAAAAAAAACAAGATACAGAGGAAGACGAAGAAAACGATGGATTGAGGGAGTTACCAACATTCTGAGAGGTCACACAATTACTGGGGGAAAAAAATAAACCCACCAAACTTGTTATAGTCCGAAAACCAATCGTCATTCAATTCTTCAGCGTATTATAGAACAAAACAAACCCATATATCTTCTTTCATTAGACAAAGACGTTGGACTTACATCAGCCATGTTCTCAGAATGAACAGCCTAAGAATTCCCCAGCAGTCACTATATTGGTAGCCACCTGGAGTAAGAAGAAGAGGGACACCTAAAGAAACTCTACGAAGAACCATTAATAGAGAAGGCATGTCAATGAACCTAAACAACACATACGAATTAAAAGACCTGACAACACAAAGACAGAAATGAAAAGCTATTGTTTCTGCCCTATGTGCCGCCTATTGCCCTGGAGGAACATAACATAACATTACATCATAAGCAGAGAAAAGACAATATATGGATATATAGATCTCCGCAATGCCGATGTAGCGCCACTTGGAGCTAAAAACCGTGTCAAGAAACTGATAAATATTTTCCATTATTATAGTTAATCATAATTATAATATATACAACCAGGGAAACCCATACATACACAATCCATTTGTATAGTTAATCATTATTATAATAGATAGAAACAGGAAAACCCGTACAGACATAAAGGATTAACATAGTGTAAAAAAAATGCAAACACTTTTGTTCTGACAGGAACAGAAAAAGGAGCAAAATGTAACAACACTGTAACTTGCCTTAAATGTTACATAAAGTCACTAAGGACGTAAGAGGGTGAAGTTGGCTGCGATATACCATTGGTCAATGTGATTCAAAAGCCATGCTGAAGTTAGATTTGTCAGGCCAAGAAGAACAGATATCGAAACAAACTGCAGACCAGGAACAAACACACTTCCTATCTTCATGAACAAAATATGTAGAAGACAGACAAGAAAAAATATGTAGAAGACAGACAAGAAAAATAAGTAGAAGACAGACAAGAAAAAATATGTAGAAGACAGACAAGAAAAGATAAGTAGAAGACAGACAAGAAAAAATAAGTAGAAGACAGACACGAAAAAATATGTAGAAGACAGACAAGAAAATACTAGAGAACATAGACTAATTGATAAGACAAGAGTATAAATATGTCTGTGCTTTTCTTCGTAGTTCTCTATGTTATGTGGTGAAATTTGCAGTTGTTTCTCAGTTGTTGTTTTGTTTCATATAGTGTATTCCGTTTGTCCAGTTTTGGAGGAATTCGACCAAAATTGAGGAAGATTTTTCCAGCATGCAGGACAAATTAAGTATTTTATATTGTATCGGGTAAAAAGGTTTGTGTTTAGTCGTGTAAAGTTCTAAAGAGAGTGAAGTACTTCCCGCCGAGAACCGGAAACAAGCTCAGGGGCCAGTGCATGTATATTCATTTTCAATTAGTCAGATGGAGTAATACAAATAACTTTGTAGGGAAAATTTGGGCCAGGAGTTGTATTTTGCCCACCCAATAATTAGACCAGTAGGGCAAATTTGGCCGGGAGTTGTATTTTGCTCACCCCAGAATTAGACCAGTAGGGAAAATTTGGCCCGGGAGCTGTATTTTGCCCATCCCAGAATTAGACTAGTAGGGCAAATTGGGCCGGGAGTTGTATTTTGGCCACCCCAGAATTAGACCAGTAGGGCAAATTTGAACCGTAGTTGTATTTAGCCCACCCCAGAATTAGACCAGTAGGGCAAATTTGGACCGGGAGTTGTATTTTACCCATCCCAGAATTAGACCAGTAGTAAAATCATCCAGCTGATTACATGTGAAGATTTGGTAACATATTCATGGTTGTGTTGACAAAGACATTCATCTACTCCAGTGAATTGAATCCAGTCCAGTGATTGCCAGTTTAACCTACATTTAAGAGAAGAATGGAGTATTATAAACCACAATTGATTTCTCCTTGTCTCTTCACAAGCTACTTTTCTCCCAAAACTTGCAAGTAGTAATTCGACACCAAACAAACTGATTGCTTTGGGTACGGTAAACACCGAGAACATCTGAGAACTCGCAAATAACGCTGGGAGACAGGATATGAGAGGTTGGTCCAGAGATATTGAATTGACGTTAATCAATAGGTCACTTTGACTTCGGTACTATTCAAACGAACTTAGTTCAGGTTCCAACTGGGAGAGTTGGTTTTAACTGTTGATTTTTAAAACTTTTTTTAGAAGTAAGGGTGTTTCACAATGTATGACACTGAGACTATTGGGAATTGGCAGTAGCGAAGTAGTGATGTTATTTTATCAATAAAGCCTTCACTAGTTTAGTCCTGCAACCTGATTTCAAACTGCGTCACTAATCTTGGCTAATGCGACTGAAAACTGTTAAGTCTGAGTATACTGTGTGCCACCAGCCAATGAAAATGTTGTTAAAGTCCGGTCAGCCAAGATGAGTGTTGTTGGTATCGGTCAACAAACAGGACAATTCTGGAGAAGAACTTGCTTTTTTAGGTGAAGCTCATATGCTTTGTCAGTACTTGGTAAATATTATGTGCTGTTGGAGAAATGAGTATGTTTGAGACTGTGATACATTAATGGTGTATTGACAACTTTATGACATTTTTTTATTGGCTTTTTAAAAGGATAGTGACACTGAAATTTATTTTGGCCATTGTTATGTTTCTTGACCATTTTGGGTATTTTTTAAAACGTATCTACTTTCTCATATACATTGTTTAAAATTGGCTAAAATGTAGATAAATGTGGTATGATGTTATGTTAGAAGTCAGCTCATTCCAGTTCTTTTTTCATTCAAAGAAATTATTTTGTGTTCACCACCAATCTCTTGAATGGATACCTACAGGCAGAAGAGCAAGGGGTAGACCAAAAGAAACACTCAGAAGAGCAATACTTTGAGAAAGTAATACAACCAATATTTATACTTTTAAAAGACTGCACAGAATAGTTTTGAACAGACAGAATTGGAGAGATCTGACCTCTGCCCTATGTGCTAACTTCAGCGCAAAAAGAAAATGAATGAATGAATTATGTTAACTTTTGTGGATATTAAATAATTTATGAACAATGCCTAATCATTTATAGATATACATAGAATAAATAATAGGTGTATCAAACAGGCGTTTGATAATACTTTTCTGGTGAAGTCTAAGGTAAAGCTTTCCTAAAATTGTTTCTTGATTCTTGATTAGAAACTAGCTTCACAGATATGGGACACTCCCATAAGTGCGCCGTTCTCCGCTCCACCAGCCCAGTTTATGTAGACTCAAGAGTCCTGCTGAGGTGTTAATCTTCGAGGCCTTCACAAAAATTACTTTTCTTTCCCTCACCTCTAGATACTCCCATTTCTAACATTCTCTCTATGTGTACTTTCTCAGCCTCATTGACATCCTTTTCATCTTGAAATGAATGTATTACTGCCTTGATCAAGTCTGCCTTATCTCTTCTCAGCTTTATGCCGTCTGTCGCCGAATTGCCTGGCAGTAAGTCGACTCTTTCGTTTCCTCTGATCCCAGCATGACAAGGGCAGTATATCCATGAAATACTCAGGACAATTGAGTAATTCAATAAGTCCTACCATTCTTTTCTTAGCATGAAATTTATATCTTGCGCAGCATGCTTTGAGAGTCTGTGAGTATTACCGAGTGTGTTAATGTATCAGTTATCAACCAATTAAGTGCTGCTGCAACACCCTCTGTCTTTATCCTCATGTTCTGGCAACATCCTACGCAAGGATAGGCAAGGGATATACCAGGGAAAAAATGTTTGGGACTAACTGCACTATAACAACCAAAATACACTAGTAAAAGTTTAGTAGACGACCGTGTATGTATTTTGAGAGTTTTCTCTTGTGTAAATCTCCCAGAACTTCCTTTATAAAACATAAGTGTTCAACAACTGGTGGTAGTACAAATCTTCTCAGCGCATTGCTTATTGCTGAGAGTTGGCGTCTTGTATGTATGAAATACGGTTTTAGAGAAATGTTCACATTGCACAAAAGGATACAAGAAATTTACTGTTTGTAATTTCTGGTGGATGAAAATAATAAGGAACAATATATGGAATTAACCTGAAGTTATGACCGACATGTGAAATCATTCTCAGACAGAAAATGTGATAATTTTATTTATTTAGTAATAATACCCATTTAAAAATTGAATGTTTGTATATTAGAAATAGGGGAATACATCATTACCATTATGATTTGCTAAGTTGCTCACTTCTATAGCCGTCGTTCGCTCTTTTTGGATATCTCAACATTGATTGTTGTGTAAGTTCATCTCAATGAAGACTCGTTGATGTCCACTTTAAATATTTTCTCAGATGTATAACTGTCTTTCATTATATTTACTTACTCGCAAATGTCAATAGTAAATACATAAATTGTTGGAAATGTTTAAAATCTCGTTCGTTCATTAAATAAAATATATTTCTTGTAGACCGACGTCGAAAGCTCAGAAGTCGTAGTGGATTGATCTTCTTGTACTCGGGTTATCCCTTATGTATACAGATCATTCCAACGTTTCGACATGACTGTTTGCCTAGAGTACAACCTGTTGCAAATAGCTTTGTAGCTTAACACGATAAACAAATGGTGTCTCAGAAAATCTTCACTTTGTAAACAAAACGTCGCGAACCAAATTAGATCCTGCGATCTCTTAGTGCAACAGATACAGCTTAGCCACTGCGCCATGGAGTATCCAACTCGTATAGACTGATGCGGGCTAAATGAATAATAACTTTCAGACCCATATACCGAGACCATCGAGTGTAAATACCTCTGAACAGAAAGTAAACAAGACTTCATTCGTAGCAATTCTGATAATTGTCGTGTTTTTATTGGTCACTATTTATATACTTGGAGATTCTTGCCAAAAAACTAATGTCAAGGTCGGCCAACAAATTGCACGAAAATAGTACAAAAATCAGCCTGTTAGCTCATATTTTCTTTCCGTACACAGGTCTTCACTGGTGCGCGGTCATGCACATATCTTTATGATAGAGGAGGTAGCCACTTTAGAAACATAAACGCATGCCACTCCGTACAAGCTTTAAAATATGTTTAAAATATGGAGAAACTTAATCATGTCCAATCTTTGGTATTATCAATACATAATTACTGTTTACCTCTTTTTCTTCTCTCATCCTCAATTATGTAGTAATCGATAATCTTGGAAATGGAATCATGTCTCATCACGTGCTCACAACACGAAATATTTCAAAGCTTCTCCATTGTTAGATGATTGTCTTGTTGATATGTAATAGAATGTATTTTGTTTCTTATATGCACATGTGTTTATGTTCTTTATATTTAATGAAAAATACTCTTCTGGAAAAAAGATTGGATTTCTTCAGCCTTGTGGTCCAGCAATAATGGTTTCACGGGCCAGATATGTCCCTCGTGCCATCAGTTGTTATTTCATTCACTATAAACTTCTTTTGTGTCGCTGTTATCCACCACTAATAGTATGACTAGTAATCATTCATCTAGAGGCCAATGTAGCTCAGTGTTTAGTGCACTCGATTCCTAATCCGATGATACACGGTTCAATTCCCTGTTCAACTGAAAATGGTTTTTAAATCAACGGTGAAATAACGATCAACGTCAGTTGATCGACCCGGCCTAGGATATAGTTACCAGGTCTTCTGGGAAACTAAAGGCATCCAGTGTGATCCTAAAATCACATCATCCGTTGTATGTCGTTAGTTTTAAACAAAAATACGGGCATAACACGGTATTATACGATGGAATCAGAAAGGGAAGCTTTGCTTTTCTTTGACTAATTCTTCCGGACTTCAGCGCCCAAATATCTTAAATTTGATCATACTTGTTGCTTTTCTATATCTGTTACTAGTTGTATATATATATATATATATATATATATATATATATATATATATATATATATATATATATATATATATATATATATATATATATATATATATATATATATATATATATATATATATATATGATATAATCTTTCCAGAACGTTGTATTCCTCGTGATTACTCTGAACGCCTCTATATCCTGGGAAATCAGGCCTGTATTGGTCAAAGACATGTGCATATATTCTTCCCATCGCCTTCTTGGTCTTCCTCTTCTTCTCTCGTCTGGCACTTTGCCCCATAGAATTAGCCTCTCGATACCATTATGACTGTATCCATTATTAATTTATATGCACTTTACTTCCGTAGATTTATGTTTCTAGTAGAATATATTATTTAAGAAGTACAACACACCAAACATGTTGATTATAATGATATATTTTCTAAGCAATATGAGTACATTCACGAAGCTGCAATTGTTGTTTTCTGAGCGGTCTCCATGTACAATTCCTGTTTCAAGTTTATACCTGGTATCTTTATCATCGGAAACGTGCTCTGTATCTCTATGCCACATAGTCGCATCCTTCATGTCTACACGACAAAAAAATCCATCAAAAGCTCTGAAGTTGGCAGATGGGACTTCAACCAGGTAAGTTCATCCGACAGCTACTCGCCTCGCAGCTTGAGTCAGCACGTTTTCCGAGCTCAATAACACAGTATTTTCAAAATAAGATGAGATTTTAATCAAGACATTCAATTTCTATACTCCCTAGTTAATATGAATATAGACCGCGCTCGATTTGCACACAGACATGAACAACATACGCACTACACATGCATATATATTTGTTGAGAACCGCACACATTCAACAATAGTACATCTCATCATGCCCCATTAATTTCCTAGTAACGTAAGAGTATATACGTTGTCAGGCGGGTAAAATCACATCCTTTTTTAGTGATTCCGTGTGTTAAAGTTAGGGAAACATGCATGAGGATAGAGATAGAGGGAGTTACAGCAGCACTTAATTGGTTGATAACTGATACATCAACACACGCGGTAATACTCACAGACTCTCAAAGCATGTTGCGCAAGATAGAAAAGTTCATGCTGAGAATATAATGGTAGGATTTATTAAACAACACAATTGGCCAGAGCATTACATGGATATACTGCCCTGGTCATGCTGGGTCAGAAGAAACGAGAGAGCCGACTTATTGTCAGGCAATGCGGCGGTAGACACATTACTGAGAAGAGATAAAGCAGACTTAATGAAGGCAGTAATACATTCATTTCAAGATGAAGATGATGTTAATAAGGCTCAAAACCCACACATACAGAGAATGTCAGAAATGGGATTATCTAGAGGTGAGGGTAGGAAAATTAATGTCCCGAAGATCACACAATGAACATCTGACCGGGACTCTGAGTCTACTTACACTGAGATGGCTGCCGGATACGGAGGGCGGAGCACTTATGGGAATGCCCCCCACCCATGCTGTGAAGCTAGTTATAATCAAGAATCACGAAACATGTTGAATCAAGTTGCGAGACGAATAGGTGGCCTGATAAACGAACCAAGTTCACAGTATACGATCACGTCATATAACAAAATATAAAGTTGTATTACTTAGATGTATTGTTTAACTTCTTTAATAGTTCATTTATAATATGTTCTAACTATGTTATTCACTTATGTTCTAGCTATGTTGTTCAGTTATGTTCTAACTATGTTTTTCAGTTATGTTCTAACTATGTTGTTCAGTTATGTTCTAACTATGTTTTTCAGTTATGTTCTAACTATGTTTTTCAGTTATGTTCTAACTATGTTGTTCAGTTATGTTCTAACTATGTTGTTCAGTTATGTTCTAACTATGTTGTTCAGTTATGTTCTAACTATGTTGTTCAGTTATGTTCTAACTATGTTGTTCAGTTATGTTCTAACTATGTTGTTCAGTTATGTTCTAACTATGTTGTTCAGTTATGTTCTAACTATGTTGTTCAGTTATGTTCTAACTATGTTGTTCAGTGATGTTCTAACTATGTTGTTCAGTTATGTTCTAACTATGTTGTTCAGTTATGTTCTATGTTGTTCAGTGATGTTCTAACTATGTTGTTCAGTTATGTTCTAACTATGTTGTTCAGTTATGTTCTAACAATGTTGTTCAGTTATGTTCTAACCATGTTGTTCAGTTATGTTCTAACTATGTTTTTCAGTTATGTTCTAACTATGTTGTTCAGTTATATTCTAACTATGTTGTTCAGTTATGTTCTAACCATGTTTTTCAGTTATGTTCTAACTATGTTGTTCAGTTATGTTCTAAACATGTTGTTCAGTTATGTTCTAACTATGTTGTTCAGTTATGTTCTAACTATGTTGTTCAGTTATGGTCTAACCATGTTGTTCAGTTATGTTCTAACTATGTTGTTCAGTTATGTTCTAACTATGTTGTTCAGTTATGTTCTGTGAGTTGTATATCCAATCTTCCATTTATTGCGGTACAAAATGCTAAATCTCACAATTAATAAATCACAATAGTGTTTAAATTGCATAGATATATTTGGTCTAAGAAACACATCACAAACGACATAGAATGGAAATAAATTGTATAAATAGTGCTTGTGTCATACAAGTTGTGTAAATAGTTATTGTGTCATGCAAGTTGTGCAAAGTGTGCTTGTGTCATAGAAGTTGTGTAAATAGTGTGTGTGCCGTACAAGTTATGTAAATAGTGCTTATGTCATACAAGTTGTGTAAATAGTTTTTGTCTCATACAAGTTGTGTAACTAGTTCTTGTTTCATCCAAGTTGATTTATGAGACTTAAACATTTTTTACAAATGTTCTGCTTTATTTTCTTATCCCTTATCTTCAACAGGTGACAGAAAAACATTTCCAGTCTTCAAACTTTCAAAAATGCGATGTGATTCTGCTATGCAGAAATACACTTCAGATAATACAAATATGTGGTAATATCGATGGAACCTATACATCTAAACCCCAATGGCGATGATCAATGTTTTCAAATCTTGTTGAGTCCCTTCATCAACTCTTCCTAATATCGTCTTGAGTTCTCCTAGAAAAATAAACTCTACAACAGCGAATTGTACATTACATGACAGACATCAGTGAGATCAGTAATGACTGTCAGCCGCACTTGTGCAGTGTTTAATGTTCCATATAATCGTAATTGAATAAATATCTTCAGACTACATCTCAAAAAAACATACGAAATCCACAAGTTCTGATGAGGTCATCGGAATTGTGAGAAGAGAAATATTATCTTTGAAAAAAGTATATTTAGTGTTTTGTGAATGTGGCATTGCAATAAAAATAATCGTTGAAAATGTTCATAGTTTTGTGAATGTGGCATTGCAATAAAAATAATCGTTGAAAATGTTCATAGTTTTGTGAATGTGGCATTGCAATAAAAATAATCGTTGAAAATCTTCATAGTTGCATTATCTTTTCTGTGCGCCTCTCAAATGCGGTAAGCTCCAGCACCTGAGAAACATACTAAACATCAGAACGAGAAAAAAAGAAGTGAAATGTACTAAAGAAAGTAACATGGAAATGTAATGAGTTTAGATATGAAAAGGTCGAGGAGCTGTACAATAATGTAGAACAAGAAGATAATGTATACATGAAGACGATGAAGTTTCACATCAGGAAAACAAAGATAGTTGTTCAAACCACCAAAGGTGAAAATAATTTGACAAAAATTGCCTTGATTCATTCATGATTCATGATTATAAACTGGCCTCACAGAACGTGTGGCATTCCCATAATTACTCCGCCCTCTGTTCCAGCAGCCATTCGACTAGATGGTGTTTTGAGTCTAATGCTGCCGAAACAGACGTCGACATCAGGGTACAACTCTGGCCCTTGCAACAGGTTTCTTTGTTGTTCCGCCCACCCACACCGTGCCCGTAACTAGTTCAAGCACAATGTCGGCCTGTCGGAACAACATGGTAACTGTTATTTAAGGTTACGACTACGGGAAAAATTGCCTACCACTATCTATAATGTGAAGAGGACAGGATACGAAAGACTAATTGAAAACATGCATAAGAGTTGACTGCTACACCACTGTTCATTTGTAGAACAGATGAACAGGCGTCTGAACATATCCTGCAGAACTGTCATCACTATGATCAAGTGAGAAAAGCATACTGGAGTAATTTCTTATTTTTGTAATTCATGATTTATGAAATATATACTGGGGTAATTTCTCATTTTTGCAATTCATGATTTATGAAATATATACTGGGGTAATTTCTCATTTTTGCAATTCATGATTTATGAAATATATACTGGGGTAATTTCTCATTTTTGCAATTCATGATTTATGAAATATATACTGGAGTAATTTATCAAATTTGCAATTCATGATTTATGAAATATGTGCTGGGGTAATGGCTCAACCTTACAATTCATGATTTATAAAAGCAAAGAATTTCAGATAAAACTTTATATTTCATTCTGAAGGCTTGTCTTTCGATGCAGACATAAATCCAATAAACAAACTAAAGAAATCATTAGGAAGAAATATACAAATAAAAATAGTACAAAAAGGAATAACAGACATAATTTGACAAGAAAACTTGTCCAAGACTCGCATCCATTTGTTAATATAGGACTTCTATATCTCTGTTAATTGTGGTGAAACATGGAGTTCTAAGTTATACATAACCAATTGTATTGTCTATTGTCTTTCCCCATGTGGTTTGTTCTTCACTCTTGCCGTTAAGCGTAGGGGGTGACTGGAGCTCTATCGTGTGCTCCAAGGCCTGATGTGTTGCATCCGCTGTATTATGATTGTGGTTTTTTTTCAATATGTCCCTGACGTTTTCTGTCCATCTTTTCCATGGTCGTCCTTTTGCTTTGTACCATAATCTCATTCGGTGATATACCTGTACGGGAAACTAGTCGTGGTGCATTCTCATACTGTGGCCAAACCACTTAATATCCTGCATTTCTATGTATTCTGTGCAAGGTATTATACCTATTCTTTCCCTGATGTCTTCATTTCGTAATCTATCAAGCGTGGTTACCGCTGCAGCTTTCTTCAAGCATTTTATCTCACATGTCACTATCTTTCTGTAATGTGAAGATAAGAGAGACCAGGTTTGACACTGGTAACATAGTGTTGGTAGTAATATACTGTACATCATTTGTCAGAACCAATTCTGATGGATGGAAATTAATGTTGGGCAAATAGTAGAATATGGAACATTATATAGATACATAAGAGATGTGATTTTTATAGAAGAATATTAAGAGCAGAATTGATGAATAAAACTCGTGATGAAGACATCTTAAAAGAAGCTAATTCAATAAGAGAGATAATCACTCACATCAGAAGAGATATTTCATATTTCTGGGACACATCATGAGAAAAGAAAATGGATAACAATGTGACAGCTTAAAATGTGAAGAGAAAGAGGTGTATGGGAAAAAAACAAGAAAGAAGATACTATATAGACACTCTGGCATTGTCTCATGGCAGAACATCAGAATCGAAAGTTATTGCCAGAATCACATAGAAACCAATGCCACAAAACATGGAATATAAGAATGCTCTTTCATCTAGATGACATTACACAGATTTTTGTTTCAACATTTTCTGGAATGTATATGCATTTCAGAATGCACGCTATTACTTCTGCATAACGGATTATATGTTACTGTCTACAAAAAAATTCCTTTTGTTAATTTAAACAAAAAAACAAATTACCTTTATCTAATACCAGCTCAACAAATCAATCTTCGCCTTTGCTGACAC
The DNA here is from genome assembly GCA_034231615.1 of Meghimatium bilineatum. Classification (NCBI taxonomy): domain Eukaryota; kingdom Metazoa; phylum Mollusca; class Gastropoda; order Stylommatophora; family Philomycidae; genus Meghimatium; species Meghimatium bilineatum. The sequence continues at coordinate 8,047,739 of CM067311.1, read as the reverse complement.
ATTTTCACATCAATGAGGTAGATACACACCAATATTTGACAAATTCCTGGTGCAAACGATTAAGTTAGCCGACGATTACTAGCTTTTATTTAGAATAATATTTAGAATAATATTGTTCTTGTCACTGCAGGCGGGTCGACGAATGAGTTCGTAAACAATCAGTTATTAATTGAGCAAACAGACTGTGTTATTTTTCGTCAAAACGTGAAGTAGTTTTGTGTGTTCTCTGTATTTATATTTCACACCTGGTGACATTTTTAAATGATTAGGATTACGATAGAATGTTCTTGCCAGGAGATTCGGTCCCAGAATTGTTGATAGTTGTCGACAAGGAGAGGGGGAGGTGTTACAAATTGGCAAGACATTTTGTTACTAACATATTTGTAAATTACTGAAATATGGCTTGTAAGATATTACTGAAATATGGCTTGTAAGATATTACTGAAATATGGCTTGTAAGATGTTACTGAAATATGGCTTGTAAAATATTACTGAAATATGACTTGTAAGATATTGCTGAAATATGACTTGTAAGATATTACTGAAATATGGCTTGTAAAATATTACTGAAATATGGCTTGTAAGATATTACTGAAATATGGCTTGTAAGATATTACTGAAATATGGCTTGTAAGATATTACTGAAATATAACATGTAATCTGTTACTGAAACATGACGTAAGATATTATTGAAATATGGCTGGTAATATATTATTTTTGTCCAAGGCTAATTTCTCAATATATAAATTACTTAAATATGGCTTGTAAGATATTACTGAAATATGGCTTGTAAGATATTATCTTTATCCAACACTAATTTTTAAATATATAAATTACTTAAAAATCGGCTTGCAAGATATTACTGAAATATGGCTTGTAAGATATTATGTTTATCTAACACTAATTTTTCAATATATAAATTACTGAAATATGGCTTTTAAGATATTACTGAAATATGGCTTGTAAGATATTACTGAAATATAGCTTGTAAGATATTATCATTATCCAACACTAATTTCTAAATTTATAAATTACTTAAATATGGCTTGTAAGATATTACTGAAATATGGCTTTTAAGATATTACTGAAATATGGCTTGTAAGATATTACTGAAATATGGCTTGTAAGATATTACTGAAATATAGCTTGCTATATATTATCTTTGCCTAGCGCTCATTTCTCAATATATAAGTTACTGAAATATGACTTATAAGATAATATTTTTACCCAATGCACATCTCTCAATATATAAATATCTCCCTCTGCCCTGATAACGCATATTTCTATCATTCGCTGAAATTGTAAATTGTCTTTTTCAGCATTATATACATCGCTTTGTAGTGTTTCCATTACCTTTTCTATTTAATACAACCAGGTATCTTCTCACAATGTTGCCATCCATTATAGTTTTCTAGTCTATCTATGAGGGCTCTAATTAACTCACTTTGGTCTCTTCTCATCACTTTGTCATATTATTGTCTTATAGTCTTGTTTTCTTTTAATACTGCTATAATTGACTCACATTGGGTTAGGGTCTCAATAGGGCCGTACTATGATATGCTACAAAGAGGCGGCCTCATCAGGCGGCACCGTATGAAGTCGGTAAAAGCGGCGACATCAAATTACAATTTGAACAATTCAATAATTTGTTTTAACTGTTTAAGGGACGGCATTTCGAAGACTTCCATAAAATTGAGAAAATCAACATCACGCCCATAAGTCTCAACCTCTGACTAGATCTCTCTTGTAGCAGGTCCGTGGTCCTACATACTAGATCTCTCTTGTAGCAGGTCCGTGGTCCTACATACTCGATCTCTTTTGTAGTAGAACCATGGTCCTTCTGACTAGATCTCTCTTGTAGCAGGTCCGTGGTCTAACATACTAGATCTCTTTTGTAGTAGAACCATGGTCCTTCTGACTAGATCTCTCTTGTAGCAGAACCATGGTCCTTCTGACTAGATCTCTCTTGTAGCAGGTCCGTGGTCCTACATACAAGATCTCTCTTGTAGCAGATTCATGGTCCTTCTGACTAGATCTCTCTTGTAGCAGATCCATGGTCCTTCTGACTAGATCTCGCTTAACAGGTCTATGGTCCTACTAAATTGTCAGTAGGATGTAGTCTAGAGAATGGAAATGTGTTGTATTTGTGTCTCCGTTTCATTATCTGTTGCCCAACACATACATCTTCGGCAGAAGAAAACAATTATAATCTATACATGTTTCACTGTAACGTGATGTAGATATCGTTTTCTTTAAACCTATTCTTGTCAAACATTTTTTTCGCTCAAGGTCCACCTTCCGCTGAAATGTTGTTTCCGTATTTGTTTCCTTCTTTCCCATGACCTAAATGGTAAGGATTTCAGTTAATTTTTCTATTAGACTTACGTAAAATACAGGTTTATATATCGCTTCAATGAGACACGACAAACTATAACTAAAACTAGTAGGTAATGATGCGCACACAAGAAATCATACAAATTACAATACACAACTCATATTCAAGGTTTCAACCAAAAGGTCTTTATCAAGAAACAAACAAAACATCAAAAGACGACGAATGGAAAATTATCACAACATTTTCAAAAACAAAATGTTGTTTTTTACTAGAGGATTTTTATCATGTATGTTAATATATATATATATATATATATTGTACAACAATTTCAAATAAGTGTCTTGTCGTCCATTCAGAAGTCTATGTGACCACCCTAACACCACATTGCCAATTTTATTCTGTTTTGTTACCTTCTCATATATTTTATTCATCTAAACGCTGTGAAACCTCGGGGACCATAAATCAAACGTTGAGAATCACTACTTTACATTACCATTTCAGCTAAATTTCTTTTCATAGATAATACCTCACCTGATTCAATTTCTACAAAAGTGTTTATCTTCTTCATTTTTCTGCGTAAACATTGCAATGTCAAGCATACATCAGAGTATAAGCCGAACGTGTAAGAAAGTGTATATTTCAGCAAACGAATATATCACGCAGACAAATCAGTGATCTAGCTATTTGTCGTTGCTTTTCTTCCTTCTGCATTTCAATGAAGCTAGGAATCATTAAAAAAATTAATTATGTAGAAACTTAGTCTACTGTATTTATATTTAGCGATTAGAAATTAATGAATTTAACAAAAACATTAAAATCTGCTTAAACACATTGATACAATACCCACAGCGAATTAGGACTGAAGTGATTTAGGATAAGGGAGTAAAGCTAATAGAAAATCAGGAGGTGGTGACCCGCATGTATATTATGATCTGTATTTAACAACCCACGATGTCCCGTTCAGTCCTTGATTCTAACTTTGCATTTTAATTTTCATTGAATATCATTAACAAGACTAAAAGGATTATTGTAAACTAAAAAAAAAAGAACATTCTACATATGATCAGCTCTGGCAAGCAATTATATTTCAAACACTCATATAAAACAAATAAACAATGAAACAGAAAATATATTCTGGAAAATAGCTATTAAATTCAGTGAAATTAACTTTAGATAATGTATTCTGAACAGTATGTGTTCCATTCTATGAAATAGCAGTGAATGTTGTTTTTAATGGAGCCTGGACAGCAACTAATTCATTCCATGAGTTCAACCTGGTTTGGTTTTTAACTGGAGGCTGAGCAACAGTCGTTCCTTTCCAAGAAATCAACTTTTTACTTGTGACTATATTCTAGGTTATAGTTCCTTTCCATGAGTCAGCTTTTTAGTCGTGACTGCATTCTAGGTTATAGTTTCCATGAAATCAACTTTTAACTTGTTACTGTATTCTTCTTCTCTTCTTCTGCGTTCGTTCTCAAACTCCTGCAGTTAGCATGATGTAGTCTGGAGAACGGAATGCGTTGTGTCATGGTTTACAGCATTGCTGCGATATCTGCGCCTTTCAGCCTGGCACATCCGACTTCAGCATGGCCTTGGGTCACTGACCCTATATGGAATGGGACATCCAACTCCATCCCATAACCTCCTTAGTCGCCTTTTACGACATGCGTGAAAGGTAAACAGTGTTGCTATTCTTTGCTTCCCTTTCGGGCCCCGGCAACACATGGGCGTGTTACTGTATTCTAGGCTGTAGTTTCTTTCCATGACATCATCTTTTTACTTGTGACTGTATTCTATGCAATAGATGCTCTGTTCTTTGATTTAGTTTTTTTTTTTTTTTTTTTTAGTGAACGACTTGATGCTGGAAACTTATGCTTTAATTTTGTCCATTTCACCTATTTGCGAATTGACATGTTTATAGTCTGGTTCATTTCTATGAAATTCATTATCGATTTTAACCCCAGGACACAAGGAGAACATGTTAATATAAATAATAAAGTTTCGGTGAAAAACGTCAGTTAAATACAAACTGCTTAATAGAAGTCCCAGTCCGGATAGATTATACATTTTCCTATAACGATCTTCAATAATGTATTCCATGTCACAAAACCAAGCAATTCTGCGTTATATTGATATATAACATTAATAAACCTGTCAGCGACATGAAAAAGTGCATATTTCTGAAATCACAGACCTAATAGAATGCATTTTCCTGGGAATGTAGTGAATAAGGGCATACATCGCCATCGAACGAAATACTACACTTTCCTTCTATACAACGTGTTCTTCTGAAAATATATTGCAACATAAAAATAAAGATTCTCAAACTGTTTAAGCAATAGATCCTTTCTTCAAATTTGAAGTGGGATTTGACAAATTATTTAACATTCTTGTGAACTTCTTATCAGAGGCTCAGCTTTTATATCTTTAATTTCTGGATGTCAAGAAATAAACATTCATACTTCCCACTTAAATGTTTGTATAATTGACAGTATCTTCTTTTATTTTATTAAACTATTGCTTTTTATCAAAATGTAGTCCTGAAAATAGATTATATTGTGTCATTTTTACAATTTATTGGAGATGCGGTTGTTTTTGGATTAAATTCCACCTATAGGCTGAGAAAACAAGTGTTCGATTCCCAAAAGGAAGTTTATCTATTTGTTGGAAATAACTATAATTGATCAAATTGTGTACCCCGACGAAGACGGATGTGTCGGACCATTGGCTCAAATAAAACGGCGACACAACGCATTTCCATTCTCTGGACTGCATCCTTCTGGAAATCTAATAGGACCATGGTCCTGATACAAGAGATATACAGTGGAAGTTTGAGAATGAACGCTGAAGAAGATCAAGTTCTGAGACCATATTATTCAAATTTTGCAGTGTTTCCACTCCTCTATCTCTAATAATTTTATGTCTGTTGATTTACAATTTCACACTTTATTACGAATATTCTTCTTCTTCTTTAGCGTTCATTCTCAAACTCCCGCTGGATCTTCCTTAAAGCAAGACCAAGGTCCTACTAGATTTCCAGCAGGGTGTAGTCCAGAGAATGGAAATGCGTTTTGTCGCGGATTTATTTGCGCCAATGCCCCGACACATCCGTCGTCATCGGGTATTACGAATATAAACGTTTAGATATAAAAATGAAATATATGTATCCTAGGTTATCATGTCGTACTAATAGCTAGATCTCTGAAAGAATGAAGCTGTGATCATTTGATGGATACGATCTTGGAAACGGTATGAATATTATCACGTTCAAACTCGTTACCATACATTTTAGTTGAACATCAGGATTCACTGATTGATGAATTTGGTACCTAAAACTTAAATAGCAATCCTTTTATTTTTAAACTTTACAGGTTGTCATTAGGGGAGACCAGTCTTATATACATAATTGCAAAACTCATAAGTGTTACAGCCTACTAGTAAAACTGTAATATCCATGACGTTACCATGAATCCTTTCAAAAGATCTCAAAGGGCTTTGAGGATTGACTTCATTGTACTCGGAATACCTTTACTCCGTCCCTATTCAACGAAGTATTCAGAGGTCCAGAGAGATATATGCTTTGACATCCATCAAGATTGTCAATTCAGTTATGACAATGACTAGACTAATAACAAAGAACGTTTGTGATAATTCAACAAACTGGTTGCTGAAGTAACACGTACAGAAACTGGAAATAGTAAAGTATAGTGCTTCGATATAACTGGTAACAGTATACTAAGAGCAAAGCAAATGCAGAAACGATTTGTGGATTGAAATGTCTTCACCAGACTGAACAACAACAAACAGACTTAACACATTGATTAATAAACGAGTTTAGAAACACACATGGTGGACAGCAAACAACATACGATAAATACGGGGAATAGATGTGTACTTATGCATATATATATCATCCACAAAAGTCTCACTCACGTGTGCTATATCTCTTATGGACTTCAAAACTTCAACTCAATCCATTGCCCCATCGACTTGTGCCACAATCACTCAGGGAGAGATCGGAATACCTATGGACGTGCCAAGTTTGCAGTAATGATGATCATCCGACGACTAATTAACAAACTATAATGGTCACTGTTCTATTATTGATAATTAGTCGCTATTGATATTTTATAGGGCCTTCTATCGCTATTATATTAGTAGATTCGTTAGGATCCCGTCGGGACCCGTTGTCCCGTCTTGACGAAATTTATTTGGCTGCTTACACGGATATGCCTCACATTGCCAATGTGCTGGCCAACACGGCTCACGGTATGGGAACAATAACTAGTTTGATATCATACAGTGCATAACCACTTCACCGAATACAGTCCATAACCAATATTTTATGAATTAATAAATGCGAATGTCACGGTGAAAGGATGGTTCTCCATCTTCGTTGACGAAAGCCATTGGAACCTCGTTATATGTTGGTTCATTATAGCGACATAGATAAGATTGACAATCACTTTTGAAGACCAAGCTTACTATTGGGATATCTCTTCCAGTTTGAACAGCATTCTGAATCTCTTTTGTGTCGATATCACACATTAACTGATACGAATGTGCTAGTCTATTGCGTTGACGAAAAAACGGCATGATTTTATCAAGAATTTCTCTTTCGCATATAACATTTAGTGTGTGTGCTTGTTGAACGTCTGTTGCTTGAGTACTGTCCAGAACATAAAACTGAGTGAACTATGGAATTTTTCTGTATGGTCGTTGTATGTGAGAAGTTCGACTATAAGTTTACCCATGAACTTTTAAAACATAAGGACCTCGACCTTGGCAATCCGTAACTATTGCTCACATTGACGCGATAGAGCGCTATTATAAGAGCGAATATTCCCGCCAAAAGGGGTGAATGTAGGGTGTGTATTATCAGAGAGCATCAAGCGCAGGATATCGGGATGCTCCAACTTATTACATGGATGTTTTTTTGTGTGGCTTTGCCATCTAACTTTTCAGTCTTTTGTTTTTTGACGCTTTCTTGCTAGTTGATCATCTTCATTTCTCATTTAATGCAAAGTATGTGCATATATTAAATATAATGTATTTTAGACATCTTTAACCACAAACCGATAAAAAAGTTTACATGTTAGCGCATCAATAAAAATTGTATAAAAAAACCGTCTGCTGTGAATAACGTCACAACACAAATTGTTTTATTGGATGTCGCACGGAATTCTGTAAAGTAAATGCGCTATTTATAGAACGTTCCAGAGGTATTGATAGAACAAGGCTATTATATTATAAATTGTTTGGTTTCGATACCAGAGCAGCGAAGTCGTGAAGAGTTCTGCATTGACTACAATCAGTATTTTATATAACTATTTGTTTGTGAAACTTCAGTTGGTCTCTGCTCATTGGTCTTGATTTTGCATTTAGTACATTTAGATAAGATTACTACAGTCTTCGACTAATTCCATGTCACACAAAGTAGGAAGCATGAGGATAAATGAAATTAATTCTTACAGCTGACGGGAATTGAAACAGGTCCGTTCTAGCGGCACCGTGTCGCCTCTCAAGTGAACAGTTTTACCGTACTTAACCAACCACATCCCACAAACAAATATGTGATCTCGTCAAGACACTCATCCCATGTACTGAAATCCTATGTAATCCATATCGATATATATATATATATATATATATATATAAAATGCTTCTGTTGCTGAGGATAATGCAATACGTGTATGGGATGATTGTTGTTGCTGTAATCATATTTGTCTAGATTATTCCGTTCTCAGTGACTGTGTCCGTTTACTATCAAACAGAATACATTAACATAGCTGTTTATCTAGCGCACAACAAGTTTTCTTCTTCTTGATCGTTCATACTCAACCTCACACTGGATCAATCAATCACTCAATAAACCCATAACACTTCAGGGTCGTAGGGGTACCACATTGGTTGCTTCAGCACACAGAGTCCTCCAGCGAATTCTATCCTCAGCGATGTGGATGAGTGTGGAAATATCTTGCCCTGTCCATTCCTTGATGTTGTCTGTCCATGTCTTTATTTGTCCTCCTCTGCTTCTTCTCCCCTTGACAGTTCCCTGCAGTATTGTTTTTGACAAGGAATCGTGCCTTCATACATGTCCGAACCATGCTAGTTTTCGTCGTTTCACTATTGAAAGCAATGGCTCCTGGACACCTGCACACATCTCTACTTTATTTCATGCCCACTGAAATACTACAAATACTCACACTGGATATTGTCCAGAGAATGAAAATGCCTTTTGTCACTATTTTATTTGCGCCAATGAACCGATACATCCGTCTTCGCTGGTACAACACGTCTTGAATTAATTGTCAGCAGTAAAGAGTTAAAGATATCAATCAAGACACACAATGAAAAAGATCACCAGACATTAAAAACCTATATTTGAGAAGTAAAAACCTAGAGGCAGAAACCAAATATACCTGAGACAAGACTAAATGGCGTGTCCTAGCAGTTGATCTATTTTTATTGCGGAGAACAAGTGTTTCAGTGTCCAGATATATTATCAATTGCATTCCCTCTTTCTAGCTACAAAACTAGGCAGGGATGACCAAGGTAGAAGCGGGGGGGGGGGGGGGAAAGAAACAATACCCAGGGGCACTTTAACCGAAATAGAATTAGTTTATTTGAGAGGTGGCGTGGCTTGCCCAATGCCCCAGTATGTTGGGAGGTGGCAGTGCTTTCCCAGTGCACCAATATTCCTAATATAATGGAATAATTAAATCTCATTTTAGAAGGCTTGATTTTCCATTAGCTAATAAATCTTATATTGCCGGTATCCACGACCTATCTTAGATGTCAGTGCTTTGGATTCCTATTCGATTTTCTAAAGATTTAATATCTCAATTTAAATAGAAATATTTTAGAATATCAACCGCTCGACCAAGCCTTATAAATGGGTACCAGATTTTATTGGAAAGTAAAGCATACGATCTTGATGCTGACCATATCACTTATAGGTATTCCCTTAATTTAGGCATATCCTGCATATATTAACTTCTGCCTATCTGGGTAGAGGAGGTCTTCTCCCAATATTTCAAACACTGAGGAAATCATCTGTGTTAAAAAATAACGTTCTGAAACAACGACATTGTTGCACATTGGAAGTAAGAGATAATATCCCGTTATTCGTGATGATCAAAAGAACAAACAACAACAAGAACAATATTTACAACTGTTTGCGTATATACATACGGTGGTAAGAGTATAAGTAATATATATACATTAAGTTTAGTCTGAGACGATGTGTAAGGATCCGAACTTTTCTCAGAGAACATCGTACGACTCTACCATCACGCTCAAAAACCGAGAATATCTATCATTTAGAACCAGGTAATCTGTAAATTATAGGATTATTGAAGCAACGTTATCGGCTCAACGTAAACAAGTTCTCATATATCTGACGTTTATCCAAGTGTATTTTGTTGTTTTTGTTGCTGTTGTATCGATTTCCAGGAATTACCAAGAATCATCTTTTACTTCATATGTGAAATTGTAACGGTGGTTTCTCTACAGCTGTATTTCAAACCCAGAAGGCTAACTCTCATCGGCGTATACCCAGAAGACTAATTGTAAACGGAGTATGCCCAGAAGATTAACTCTCAACGGCGTATGCCCAGAAGACTAACTCTCATCGGCGTATCCCCAGAAGACTAACTCTCATCGGCGTGTACCCAAAAGTCTAACTCTCAGCGACGTATAATACTTGGAGAAGAGGTCTCCTACTAGTAGGGGTAAATTCGAATACGATTTGTGGATTTTATAATTAGTAGTTCTACAACATCCAGAGTTGGAGTCATCGGTTTCAGCATCCTTATCAAGCATCTCTCCCTGTCAGATGTCCACAGCAACCCAGTCCTTGACCATGGTCACTGGTTTGAGTGGAGCCGCGAGCTATATATTCCTTCAGACCTTCCGTATACGGAGTATATACAAAGTTCAGTGTTTATCAAATTTGTGTGACTTGTTGGGCCTAAGTTATACATTCAGTAGTATCATCAATGCAACGTGACCTCACGACTTTCACTGCACTCGAAATACGCCCACGAAATTCCGTTTTTAATCTTGACTAACTATTTTTGAGCCGCCTAATCTTGACATTATTTTTAGCCGCTAATCTTGACATACAGAAATAAGATGCAGAATAGGACAGGCAAAAGCAACATTCAGAAGAATGATAAATATACTGTGTAATAGGACCTTGTCATTTGAAGTGAGAAAGAGAGTTCTGCAGTGCTATATAACCCCTATACTAACATATGGGTGAGAGTCTTGGACAATCAACAGACTGGAAAGTGGGAAATTAGAGGCAACAGAGATGTGTTTCTACAGAAGACTACTGAGAATACCATGGACTGCCAGAAAACTAATGCAGAGGTGCTGAAAGAGTCAAATGCGAAACGGAACTTAATCAACAATATAAGAAAAAGACAATCTTATTTTTTTGGCCACTTCATGAGACAGGTAGGTTTAGAGAACATAGTCACAACAGGCGAAATTAAAGGCAACAGAGATAGAGGGCGATAACGTGAGAATATATTAGACAGTTTGACAACCTGGCACGGCAAGGAAACAACAACGACCTTGATACATAATACAGTGGACAGAGAGCTGTGGAGAGCCATTACCGACTACGCCAGCCAGCATGACACCTGATTATGATGAAACTTGATATAACAATTTCGAGCCGCATAATCTTGACAAATTCACTTATTATGTTTAGTAAACTGATGGATACCATGTAGTAATGTACACCTGCTCGGACAACAGACAGCCCAACAGTGACAATCCCGACATAACCGGACACATGGCATCCCTAACCCGTTGCCTACTAGTTTTCAACAGAGTTGTAATAATTTAACAGCCGTTTTAGCACATCCGTTACATTCATTTAAGAACAGTTTTGTGTGCTAGCCAAATACTGCAACAGATATTAAAAATTGAGTTTATGTCGCAGTTATGAAACGTGCGGGTGTTCATGGTTTCTTTTATTATGACTGACGCTTATATAGATTTAGAATGTGCTTCGCAATAAAAATCTATAGTAAATAAAAGATTTACCGGCTACAATAAATACTCCATATAAATTCGTAGTGAATTCACCATTATGTTGATTAGAATATGCAGTGATTCTCAACCTTTTTTTGCCCTGTTGCCCTGTTTCGAAAAAAAGTTCTTATGTGACCCACTTATGCGTAAAGAAATGATCATTTACTTTATTAGACAATTTATAAAAAATTTATAATTATAAACCTTACACATCTTTGAAGACTTTCAAAGATGTGTAAGGTTTATAATTATAAATTTTTTATTTTTGTGTGTGCACATAGTTACCTTCCTGTTCTACATCCTTGGATGATTCTGAGGTATTCCATTTTCTAAATTGTTCTCCTTAGTCCCTCTTAAATTCCCCGTGGCTCAATTTGAGAACCGTTAGGTTAATGGATGAATATGTACAAAAACATATGTAGCTTTTATGCAACAAACGCAAATGGAGAACCGCAGGGACCACGCTACTAAAGGATTACAGCAGGAGAAACACTCCATTCAAGGATTACATGAGGTTGAACGCTCTTTTGAAGGAATACTTCAGGAGGAACACTCTATTAAATTATTACAGCAGCAGACTCTACTGCAGGATTACAGCAGGATTAACACTCTTTTGAAGGAATACTTCAGGAGGAACACTCTATTAAATTATTACAGCAGCAGACTCTACTGCAGGATTACAGCAGCAGGGGCACTCTATTGAATATTTACAGGAAGAGAACAATCTATTGCAGGATTAAAGCAGAAGGAAAATTCAGTTAAAGGATTCCAGCAGGTGATGTACTCTATTGAAGGATTACAGCAGGAGGAACACTCATTTTCATGATTGTACGAGTATTACTTTCCAGTTGGTCACAATAATAATAATTGAATGTCCAGCGGTCTATGGGCTCATGCCTTTTGACTTAATGGACAAGCCGAAATCTTCACGGGTCCAAAAGGGACGCAAAGAATAGTAACACTCATAGTTGCAACAAAAATCGTCCTAAGAAGAAACTAGGGAATTTTCGGTGTGGAATTGTCTTATCCAATTAAATAACGGACCGAAATCACCAAGATACTGTGCTGAAGTCGGATGTTTTCATAGTGGAAAGGAACATATATCACGGGTAAGCTGTACACCATGATAAAACGTACTCATTTCTCTGAACTGCATCCTGCTAATTTGCATGAATTTGAGAACGAACGCTGAACAGTAATGTACAGAAAAACAAACAGAGCCACATAAATATTTAAAATAAGTTACAGCATATCTCATTTCGAATGTAGTCATTAGTCTAGAATCTTATTTGTTTGGAAGGGATGGTTATTTTGACTTTGTTGTCTGAATTTTACGTTTAGTTTTCCATCTCTTTCTGAACATATTTATTTCTGAACGTATTTCTTTCTGAACATTTTTTTTCTGAACGTATTTCTTTCTGAACATATTTATTTCTGAAAATATTTCTTTCTGAACATATTTCTTTCTGAACGTATTTCTTTCTGAACATATTTCATTCTGAACGTATTTCTTTCTGAACATATTTCTTTCTGAACATATCTTTTTCTGAACATATTTCTTTCTAAATACATTTCTTTCTGTATACATTTATTTCTGAACATATTTCTTTCTAGATACATTTCTTTCTCAATACATTTCTTTCTGAATGCATTTCTTTCTGAATACATTTTTTTAATACATTTCTTTCTGAAAAAATTTCTTTCTGAAAACATTTCTTTCTGAATACATTTCTTTCGAATGCACAACTGTCTTCGGCGGGATTGAAAATAATACCTCGGCCCAGACAGCCTGCAACACTTCGCCGCAGTACCGGGACACATAAATATATTTATATACAAAATAAGAAAACATTTAAAAGAAAAATCAAAGGGAAGAGGGAACAGGGTAAACAAAAACATAAACATTATATACGAGCATCAGGAACGTAATTTAAATGAGGTGCACAAAAATTGCTCAACGATTATCAGCGAAACAATGCAGCAAGTATGGAAACACATCGAAGCGAAAATTTGGAACTAATGCCACAAAAATACAAAATATTAGATAACTTGTCAGAATATAGGAGTGAAATGCACGAACAAGAAAGGTGTTACAATATTATGTGTAACAATATTATGTGTAACAATATTATGTGTAACAATATTATGTGTAACAATATTATGTGTAACAATATTATGTGTAACAATATTATGTGTAACAATATTATGTGTAACAATATTATGTGTTACAATATTATGTGTAACAATATTATGTGTAACAATATTATGTGTAACAATATTATGTGTAACAATATTATGTGTAACAATATTATGTGTTACAATATTATGTGTAACAATATTATGTGTAACAATATTATGTGTAACAATATTATGTGTAACAATATTATGTGTTACAATATTATGTGTAACAATATTATGTGTAACAATATTATGTGTAACAATATTATGTGTAACAATATTATGTGTAACAATATTATGTGTAACAATATTATGTGTAACAATATTATGTGTAACAATATTATGTGTAACAATATTATGTGTAACAATATTATGTGTAACAATATTATGTGTTACAATATTATGTGTAACAATATTATGTGTAAGAATATTATGTGTAACAATATTATGTGTAACAATATTATGTGTAACAATATTATGTGTAACAATATTATGTGTAACAATATTATGTGTAACAATATTATGTGTAACAATATTATGTGTAACAATATTATGTGTAACAATATTATGTGTAACAATATTATGTGTAACAATATTATGTGTAACAATATTATGTGTAACAATATTATGTGTAACAATATTATGTGTCGAACAGAAAACAATGCTATAGTATGAAATAAACGATCATTTGAGACATCCATTGTCTAGACCAGCGGTTCTCAAAGGGGTCAATATGATCGCTTCCTCGGGAAGCAGCATGCAGTGTCTTTTGTCCCTAGATGGGAGATGAAGACATACAACGGAAATGTATGCTGACATTAGGTATTTATGCTGAAATCGTCAGTCAGTCATTCACATAGCCAATCTGTCATTCACATAGCCAATCAGGCATTCACATAGCCAATCAGTCATTCACATAGAGAATCAGTCATTCACATAGCCAATCAGTCATTTCCATAGCCAATACGTCATTCACATAGCCATTCAGTTACTCAGTCGGTTACTTATGTGGATGCCCGGTTGGTTGGTGGATTTATTTGTCAAAAAATAAATAAAAACCAGAAATAAAGTAGAAATTTGCGAAGGTACTTTATCCATCCCGCAACTATTGTCGTATCCTCCTGCATGCACTTATATATAAGGGACCTCCTCAATACGCCTCTACTACGACTTTCCTAGTCTCCAACCTCTCAAACTCTATATTTCAGAATACAGTGGATGGTTTTTGTTAGCGTTGATTTGGAATTAGACTTTCCCTCGGCACAATTGCATTTTATATTTCCCATTTGGGCAATCCAGTAAAAATTGTAATGTTGATATCGACAAGTCTCTTGTGAATACACGAAATCAAAGAAGTTAAGGTATGCAAACCCCCCTAAAAAACAGAGAAGAAGCTATATAATAGGGATCGTATTCAGCTATCTGATGTGGATCGCATTTATCTATCTGATGTGGATCGCATTTATCTATCTGATGTGGATCGTATTCAGCCAGATGATGGGGATCGCGTTTAGTATTAGAGAATCGGCAATATTTTTATATGATACGATGTCTGCATACAAAATGATTGAATGTTTTCTACATACATAAACATAGACACTTTCTGAGTAAGTGCCTTCTCCTCAATATATTGTTTGCGGCTGAAAGTGGAAGTCTTCCAGGAATGAAAAACAAGGAAGGAAACAAGATCGTTATAGCTCATAATTCTTGAGGATCACAGCTAGCAAACAGTCCATTGACAATTGGTAGAAATGACACTCTAAAACACAATTTAACATATAACCAAGCTTGCTATGTAAGTTGTGCCACTTTAAGTTGTGTCACTTTAAGTTGTGTCACTTTAAGTTGTGTCACTTTAAGTTGCGTCACTTTAAGTTGTGTCACTTTAAGTTGTGTCACTTTAAGTTGTGTCACTTTAAGTTGTGCTACTTTAAGTTGTGTCACTTTAAGTTGTGCTACTTTAAGTTGTGTCACTTTAAGTTGTGCTACTTTAAGTTGTGTCACTTTAAGTTGTGCTACTTTAAGTTGTGTCACTTTAAGTTGTGTCACTTTAAGTTGTGTCACTTTAAGTTGTGCTACTTTAAGTTGTGCGAAATGGAAGTAAGATTACCGTATCTTCTATGTCAAAATACACAATGAAGAGCAGACTTTTTATGAACATCAGAAAAAAATATTATACATTTTACGCTAACTAAAAGTTATCTTCTTATAATGAACAGGTCGAGTATCTTATCTCCATCATTGTTACTCTTCTGCAAATTATCAAATAGTATTCCCAAGGCAGAATGTGTTTTGTCATTCGTGAGAGTTGAATGATATGTTTCCGTTGTTTATTGCAAGTTTACATTTCCTTCATAATGTTCGTGTTTATGATGATTTTAGACAGCGCGGCGCCATAGATGAAACCTACACCATGTTTTCTATATAGATTTGCCTCTATATGTACATTTCCATTTTACACATCCACCTTTATCGTGCAATGTTGCATCATGCTTTCAATCATGGCCAACCATAATCCAACCATACGCCAGCCATAATCCAGCCCACCATAGTCGCCTCTTACAATAGCCATGTCTGATCACATTATATTTTATTTTCATTTTGTTAGTCATTGTAACAAATGTGGCTGTATAACAAAAAAATGTATATAGACAACAAATTCGGCTGCATAACAAAAAGATTTATATAGATTGCTTTAGAAAACATTATAAGTAAAGTAATCACAGTCGCGTTTCAAAATAAGTACTGTGCCTTAGGATTTGCGACGATACGGCAAGGCTTGATTAAACAAACACATTCTTAACATTTCATTTCCCGAAAAGGTAATATGATGGTTGCATATACATTTGGGTAATATACCTTGTACATAGACACATAGATCCCTTTGAGATGCATATACAATGGGGAAATATGCCTTGTACATACACACATAGATCCCTTTGAGATGCATATACAATGGGGAAATATGCCTTGTACATACACACATAGATCACCTTTGAGATGCATATACAATGGGGAAATATGCCTTGTACATACACACATAGATCCCTTTGAGTTTCACTTATTCAAGGGAGAAAGCGTTGTAATGTATGGATATGTAGTGACTAGTCTGCCAGTCTGATAGTCTGATGTGGAAATAAACAATAGACTGGCAAAAGCGAGTTCTGTATTTAGCAGATTACGCAACAATGTATGGGACAGAAGAGGCATCTACACACTGCTTATGAAGGCGCAAGCATGTTGGGCAGGTCATCTTGTGCGTATGGAGGACTCTCGTCTGCCAAAATATATATGTTATGGAACACCCAAGGCAGGAATTCGAAAGCTGGTGGACAGAAAAAGCGCTTCAGAGACACACTCAAGTCATCACTGAAAAATCTTAAAATTGACGTAGGCTCTTGGTAGAGCCTCGCTCAGGATAGAACAGCATGGCGTTACAGCCTTACACTGGAGCACTAGCGGCGGAAGAGACCAGACAAGATACTGCAAGACAAAAGGGACACGTAAAAACTAGAAAACATCTCAACGTCCCATAGACAGCTGTCAATTCTGTAGAAGAACATTTTGTGGACATATTAGACTTTTTAGTCATTTAAAAACGCACTATTAACTATATTATTTTTTATTACTTATTGTTATTAATATTATGGTTGAGTTTTTGGGCATCGTCGATTGCGACGACGAACATAATCAGTCTGCCCGTCTCACAGATACAATTCACTTGAAAGTTATCGCGGTTTTTAAATTCTATCGTCAACATTAACTTGTAATGGAGTTCGATGCATAATTGTATCACATTCAGCTGTTATGATGTAAAGGAGGACAGTAATTGTCTTTATTTGTTGTGTGGTATATGTTGTATTCTTGATAAAGGCTTTATTTATTCGAAACGTCGATTTTTATGTTTTATACTATGTGTCAATAGCTAAACTGCATACAATTTTCACCTGTAATTCTCTCTTCTACGTTACAAATATCTTCTAGTTGTACTGACAAAATTATCTCAATGTTGCAACCAATTCAATACGTTTCTGCCAGCATAGCTCTAAAACGTATAAGAAAATTAGTGAACTGTCAAGAATCTTCAAGCAATGCTTCTGCTCACAACCATCATGTGCCATGTCGTCGCAAAACTTGTAACGTATCAAATCTATAACAAGTCGCGATAGCAGTAAAGACGTTTATAAATGTGAGTAGCTTGAACAACATCCAACACACAACAGCTAAACTTCTAAATGTATGTGCATACCTTGTGGTATTGTATGCATGTGAGTCATAGACTAGACACAAACTATAAAGACGAGAATAGAATCTCTTACGAGACAAAATGTTACAAAAGAATTCTTAGGCAAACCTTGAACATGGAGACGATAAATGTATTAAAAGACCTGAACATTGCGTAAATTTGGCTGAAAAATGTTTTGTCTGGTAAAGTGAAATAGTTTGGCCAGAAGGTGGCGCAAGAGTTTAGAAAGAAGTATTGTAAAAATGGTTCAAGGTATTCCTATTAGTGGAAGCTCACGCTGGACTTTTTTTACGAGGACCGAAAAGGCAGCAAAAAATAGCGATGCTGTTATATGTCAGGTAAGAGACAACTAAGGTACTATTACCTGCCAGGTAAGAGACAACTAAGATTTTGTTACCTGCCAGGTAAGAGACAACTAAGATACTGTTACCTAACAAGTAAGAGACAACTAAGATACTGCTACCTAACAAGTAAGAGACAACTAAGGTACGGTTACCTAACAAGTAAGAGACAACTAAGGTACGGTTACCTAACAAGTAAGAGACAACTAAGGTACGGTTACCTAACAAGTAAGAGACAACTAAGATACTGCTACCTAACAAGTAAGAGACAACTAAGGTACGGTTACCTAACAAGTAAGAGACAACTAAGGTACTATTACCTGCCAGGTAAGAGACAACTAAGATTTTGTTACCTGCCAGGTAAGAGACAACTAAGATACTGTTACCTAACAAGTAAGAGACAACTAAGATACTGCTACCTAACAAGTAAGAGACAACTAAGGTACGGTTACCTAACAAGTAAGAGAAACAAATGACCCATAGGCTAAGCTGAAATCAGATTTGTCGTGTAAAATGTGCAGATATGGCAGTTAACTTTTCAACCATGACACGTTCTCTGAAGTACATTCTGCTAATCTGCAGGAGTTTGAAAATGAGAGCAGAAGACGATAAGGTGACATCTCAGAAAGATGATGAAATAATAAACAGACGTGAAGAGTAACTTCAGTGTTCTCGGGATTCCCCGTATATACTTCTCCCTCCTTAACGAGCCAGCACCACGCGTGCAAATTAAACCACTGAGAACTAGTAACACCATATATACTTGACACCCTCAATAACCAAGCACAACGCTTACAAAATATAGCACTCGGAGCTAGTATACCACTCAGAGCTAGTATACCACAGAGAGCTAGTACACCACTCAGAGCTAGTATACCACTCCGAGCTAGTATACCACTCGGAGCTAGTATACCACTCGGAGCTAGCATAGCTTTCATAGCTAGTACACCAGAGATCTAGTATACCGCCCAGAGCTAGTATACCACTCAGAGCTAGTATACCACTCAGAGCTAGTATACCACTCGGAGCTAGTATACCACTCGGAGATAGCATAGCTTTCATAGCTAGTACACCAGAAATCTAGTATACCGCCCAGAGCTAGTATACCACTCGGAGCTAGTATACCACTCGGAGCTAGTATACCACTCGTAGCTAGTATACAACTCAGTGCTAGTATACCGCTCAGTGCTAGTATACCGATGAGAACTAGTATACCACTCAGAGCTAGTATA
Organism: Meghimatium bilineatum; assembly: GCA_034231615.1. Lineage (NCBI taxonomy): Eukaryota > Metazoa > Mollusca > Gastropoda > Stylommatophora > Philomycidae > Meghimatium > Meghimatium bilineatum. The sequence goes on along the minus strand of CM067311.1, from coordinate 8,028,359 downwards.
CCGCTCAGAGCTAGTATACCACTGAGAGCTAGTATACCACAGAGAGCTAGTATACCACTCAGAGCTAGTATACCGCTGAGAGCTAGTATACCACAGAGAGCTAGTATACCACTAAGAGCTAGTATACCACTCAGAGCTAGTATACCACTGAGAGCTAGTATACCACAGAGAGCTAGTATACCACTCAGAGCTAGTATACCACTGAGAGCTAGTATACCACAGAGAGCTAGTATACCACTCAGAGCTAGTATACCGCTGAGAGCTAGTATACCGCACAGAGCTAGTATACCACTCAGAGCTAGTATACCACTCAGAGCTAGTATACCACTGAGAGCTAGTATACCACAGAGAGCTAGTATACCACTCAGAGCTAGTATACCACTGAGAGCTAGTATACCACTGAGAGCTAGTATATCACTCAGGGCTATTATACCACTGAGAGCTAGTATACCACAGAGAGCTAGTATACCACTCAGAGCTAGTATACCACATAGACCTATTATACCACCGAGAGCTAGTAAAACCATAGATTCATGCACTATTCGCCATGGACCACAGAACTAATTCGCTTGCACGCAAAACGTATCTGCTCGTTACTACACTGGCGACATCATGAACATTTTGTATGCTTCCATACGTGATCCAATCTCCACATGAGTGCATCAACCATAACACAATGACTGACTGTTTCAGTTTTTTTGTTGGTTGACAAACATTCTTCTTTGCTCACAATAGCTTTCATTTCTGATATCGTTACATTTTAGTCCACGTTCATTTATTCAGGACATGGAAAATAAATCATCACCCATAAAAATTGTATTTGCAGTACGTACCATTAACTACCACGTCAGTAGCATTAACTGCTGCGTCAGTAGCATTAACTGCTGCGTCAGTAGCATTAACTACTACGTCAGTAGCATTAACTACCACGTCAGTAGCATTAACTACTACGTCAGTAGCATTAACTACTACGCAAAGGAGATCCATATAATATTATTTTTTTAATCAATTGCCTGGAACTGCAGGAGGAGAAGTAGAAATTATTTGAAAAGGTAATTCATTCAAGGGCTATTTGGGAGGAACATTATGTGAAGTAAGTTCTATAGAAACAGTTTCATTATTTTCTATATCAGTGCTCTGCCTGGTCCAGAAATGGTATCAAAGAATATCATCACTTTTACCGATATCGCTGTTGTAGAAGGAAAATAAAGATCTCTGGTGTACAACTAGCTGTCAACTTTTCCATAGAGAGTCGAAATAACCCAGAAGTCATTATGATATCGGTTGTGTCAGGCCGATATTTTTGATAATCTGTAAGCCATGACACTACTCATTCCATTTTTCTGACTACATTCTGCTAATAAGCAGTAGTTTAACTGTAGAATAATAAATTAAGATTTAAACCCACTGAGGACGCTATAAAGCCACTGAGGAAGCTATAAACCCACTGAGGAAGCCATAAACCTACTGAGGAAGCTATAAACCCACTGCTGAAGCTTTAAACCTACTGAGGAAGCTTTAAACCCACTGAGGAAGCCATAAACCCACTGAAGAAGCTATAAACCTACTGAGGAAGCCATAAACCCACTAAGCTATAAACCCACTGAGAAAGCAATAAACCCACTGAGGAAGCTATAAACCCACAGAGAAAGCCATACACCCACTGAGGAAGCTATAAACCCACTGAAGAAGCTATAAACCTACTGAGGAAGCTATAAACCCACTCAGGAAGATATAAAGCCACAAAAGGAAAATGTGTTAAAGTAATACATATACAGACATAATGTCGTAATTCATTTTCTTCATCATTCCACTAGAAACAATTAAAGATAATTATCTTCTTCTTCTTCTTCTTCTTCTGCTTCTGGTTTGTTCTCAAACTACTGCAGATTATCAGGATGTAGTCCGGAGAACGGAATACGTTGTATCATGGTTTATAGCATTGCTGCGATATCTGCGCCTTTCGGCCTGCCACATCCTACTTCAGCATGGCTTTGGGTCAGTGACCCTATATGGGATGAGACAGCCATCTCCATCCCATAACCTCCTTAGTCGCCTTTTACGACATGCGTGAAGATAATTATAAAATAAAATATTATACTTATAATTAATAATGTTAATAAAGTTACAAAAATGAAATGACCGTCGGGGTGGTATTTTTCAATATGATATGTCCTTTGAAGAACGTTTTATCACTACCATTCTGTAAGCCTCCCAGTTCTCTCCATGCTGTCCACCCTTATCTTGTGCCATATTAAAAAGATCTTTTAAATGCTAGTATGTATCATAGTCTTGATTTTCCTGTTGTTTTCTTTCCTGGAATAATTCTCTGAATGGTTAATTCTCTTAATTCATTGTGTTTTCATTCCACAAAAACAGCTTGTGTTGTGTTTTTTTTGTTTTTAGTTTTGAGGATTCAATCATCGTATAAATTCAAGTATTTACGGAGATATGTGTTGGATCGCATTTCTGTCTATGATAGCCATCTTATCGCACACTTGGACCTGTTTGTCAATTATTGTCAGTTCATGCCCCTCTTAGAATTGCTTATGCCCTATACTTGAACTCCTGACTTCTGGTCCATAATTTTTGATAAAATTATCTGGTGTGTGAAAGTGGCCACACCTTCTGTCACTCTCATTTCTGGTGTATGGATTCTCAGTTTAAAACTAAAATATCAGTAAAGCAAAGTGAGTAATATTAACAGTCGGCACGAATCACAAACACAGCTTACGCGTGGCTCGAAAGCCGACCGTCAACACAAGCTAGTCAACACAATACGAACTGGATGTATAATTAGATTTTAAAACAATGAAAATAGTTGAAAAGCTATCATATATGCTTCAATTATATTATTATGTTACTCAAAGAACTGCTAGACTGCACACTTAAAGTGCCCGATACATGGCACAGTTGAGCCATTGAAACCGTGATATTGAAACGTGAGCAAAAAGCGAATCCGTGTATTGAATTTCTTTACTCTGCACTTTCATGAACAAATAGAAAAGCACGAAGCGCAGCTCTCAAACTATAGATCATTCAGTGAAATTTTATCGAAATAACCAGAATCCAATCTGACAAGGTCAGATGACCTATCAGATCCAGGCAGTATGAATAGACATCCGACGACAAGGCGGTTATATATGCTTTTCGGTTTTTTTTACTCTACAGATTGCCAACTTTTAATGGCTCTGGTAATAAACTGTGAACCTGACGCTTCTAGACTATAAATCCAATATGCATACTCATAAAACGGAAAATAAGCGAATTGGCTCGGAACAGAAATACCAGAGAATACGTAAATAGAGCGTCCTTGCAAGGGTTAATAGACTGTCCCACCGCCGCGATATCTCAGCTGCTTTGAGTAAATCACGTCCATCACATGGCGCTCGTATTCTCCTCAAAGCTTCTGTCAATGAATCGATACTTCAATCTATCTTTTTTCTTCTTCTTTCATTCTAAAATTTATACCGATTTGTATGATCTAGTTCAGAGAACGGAAAGTGTTGTGGTATGTTTTACGTTTTGGTTGAGATAACTGCACATTCTGGTCCAAAACGACCGTTAACAGTAGGCACTTAATGGCACCTTGACTTTCACAGAGATGGGTACCATACACCAAGCTCAAGTCGCCTTACTTATCTGTTTTCGTGTATGGTAGGTCACGTTATTTCTTCCCTGGTATGTGTACGGTAGGTCATATTACTACTTGACTGTTACGTGTATCATAGGTCACATTATTGCTTAACTGTTACATGTGTGATAGGTCATATTATTGCTTAACTGTTACATGTGTGATAGGTCACATTATTGCTTAACTGTTACATGTGTGATAGGTCACATTATTGCTTAACTGTTACATGTGTGATAGGTCACATTATTGCTTAACTGTTACGTGTATAACAATGGCAAATGCTACATGGAACCAGTGCTACTCTATGGAAGTGAAACATGGACAATAAATAAAACATCACAAAAATCATTGTTGGCATCGGAAATGTGGTTTATTCGAAGAATGTTACGTATTCCTTGAACAGCAAAGATTACTAATGAAGAATGTCTTAGAAGGATGCATGTGAAAATATGCAGTATTGATAATATAAGAAAAAGACAGTCAACATTTATTGGGCACATAATGAGAAGAGGAGACATTGAGAATACAGTGACAACAGGAAAGATAGACGGGAAAAAGATCAAGGGGAAAACCCAGATAAAATATATTGGACAGTTTGACTAAATGGCTTTGATTGACGACACCAACAGAGATGATGACATATATGAGAGATCGATGTACATGGAGAAATATGATCGCCAGCTCCACTCGGCACTGCATTTGATAATGATGATAATGATGACAAAGTGATCAATGACAATCACGGGAAAGTCAAATACTATCACGTTTGAAAGATAATACTAAATAAATCCATTGGGCTGCATAATGTTCAAGGGACTCCTTTCAAGGAGATATTTTTATGTTATTGTTTAAATGAAACCTTAGCAGTCCGAGGCGAGTGCCGAACCTCACTCTTAGAGTACACGAAACACGTACACACACTACGACTACTACATACATGTACTATATGTACACTATATAGTGACATTGCATACACTGTATATATATATATAATATATACACTCTAATTTTCTGATGTACTTCTGATTATGTGTGAAGAGAAACGTCTATAAAGACCGTTTTATGTAAAGCGACCACAGATCGAGAATTGTAAGATCAATACTCGAGTACAGACAGAATAATCTTACAGAATTGTTATAGAAAAATAACATTCTGGCAATGTCAGAATTCACACGAGAAGTTCTTAGAGTGCGTATTGTCAGTTGACCTGATTGTTTGCTAAAGGTTCTAGTAGCCTTTATGTTTTCCGTGAGAAATGCCTGCAATTTTCTAAGTTTTCATTTCTTTTCTATTTTAATCTTTGTGAATTATGATGTCTTCAGAGAAAAGATCTATTCTGAGAAGTTACAAGTGGATAATATGTTCTCAAACTTCATTCTTTGATTGATTTTTGGTTTGAATTATTGCAATTTTTGGTTACTACAATATATTTTTTCCGCTCTTTCGGTAATCACAATGGCGTTCTCAATATAATAGTTCAAATAGTTAACAAGAACGTGTTTGGTGTTAGGTATTAGGTATGTTGATTATCTTCTTCGCACACCGGGCACGTCCATAGGTGCTTAGATCTCCGCTTCAGTAATTCTAACAGGGCATAACGGCTGATGGTTCCGGTTCTATGTTGGTTCATTGCTCTTATTGAAATTTTTGTCAGGAGTTCTCTACGGGCCACAGCCATCATCACTCCCAATTCGCGCATTCTCGATATTGACTCATACTCATTCATCTCAAAATCCTGTGATTGTGAGGATTCACGAAGAGCAATGAGTATGTCCTGCTCAGTCCATAGGCTGGCCGTCTGTTGTGGTGGTGAGGCTAGTTAATTGGTCGGCCGTTCGTTTCCCTCCACGCCCGCGTGTCCGGGGACATAAATAAGCGTGAGTTTTCATAGTGATGGTCTCTCTTATGATTCCGCCCATACCCTACGTACATCACCTGTTTTGACTTTTTGAACCATATTCAGTGAGTCACTTAGTATGTACGCATGGGAATAGGATTGCGATTCCAGTCAGTTAAGTGCCTGCGTTACTGCGAATACTTCCATTGTTAGAATGGTTGATATTGCGGTAAAGGCACCACTGGCTTCATGTAATGTTCTTCCATTTGGTATAGCAGTAAAGACCCATGCGCATCGGTGGTGATGGATGACCGACCCGCCCTGTCCCATCCTGTGTGATTGAAAGAACATGTATTTCACGCAATGTTATTGTCTGTGTTTTTTTATCCTTGTAGGAGTCGTCATTACGTCACAATTAACATTCCTATAACATCTCAGATAACAATATTATTAGCCATTTAATAGGATACAATCACTGTGGCACAGTCAGATTCTCACCTGTTGGTTGTGAGTTCTTTGAACTTTCCGAAAAGGAAGGACTTTATTCTCTCTGGTCTGGTAATTCTTATTTATGTAATTTTCAGAAAGCAATTGTACTTACGTAAAACACAGGTTTAAGACCGTTCCAATTAGACAGGACGGACTATCACAAAAACTGGAGTGCAATGATGTGCAAACAAGAAAACATGCAAATTAAAATATACAAATCATATTCAACGTTTCAACCAAAATGTCTTTATCAAATGCGCATAAAACATCAAAAGACGACGAATGGAAATGATCACAATACACAAACGTGTCCAACCGAAATATGGAAGTGAGATGCCGAAAGGACAGGAAGTACATAAACAACGTAAGTATATGTGGAACCGAAACGAACAAAATGAATAAAGACAAACACATCAACCAGTACTAGACAAAAGAGTAGTCGAAATTTAGTCCAAAGAATTGAGGGTACCCAATTCAAAAATAAAAATATTTTCTATAGCGTACCTAGATCAGAAAAAGTAAGAAGCCTCAATCTGCAGCCATTTCAACACTTGGTATCACAACATGGAAATTATTGCCACATTTCACATACTATCAGATTATCGGTCAGGAACAAATATATCATGATGATATACAGAACATATTAAACCAGTGCTTCTCAACATGGGGTCAACGCCCACAAGGGGGCATAATGATTCTTCATGGGGGCCATTCGAACAAGTTGTAATTAGCCTTCATTAATGGAATATTTCAATTTCTGAATACTATATATATATATATAATATTATATATATATATATATATATATATATATTATATATATATATATATATATATATATATATATATATATATATATAATATATATATATATATATATATATATATATATATATATAT
>CM067311.1:7963920-8021399 GCA_034231615.1 Meghimatium bilineatum | reverse complement strand
TTTTTTTTTTAAACAAGTCTTATTTTTGGACTCACTCTAATTGAACTCAGTGAACAACAAAAACATTGATTCACAGTCCTCAATGAGAGCATCTTCGTTAACTCGTCAATAGAATCACAGGACTAATATTTTCAAAAGGGAGGAGCAAGCAAAGACCTTAATTGAGAAAAGGATTAAGGAAAAAAATACATACTTAAGAGGAGAGCATATAGGAGTTATAATTTCTGTTATTTCACACTTTCACATTTCACAATGTTTTCTTGTTTCTATGATTGAGATTTTAATTCACGAATGTGTGTAACAGTTGGATGGTCTATATTTCACTCTTCAACTTTCACAATGCTTTCTTCGTTTCTATGATTGAGATTTTCATTCACGAATTTGTGTAACAGTTGGATGGTCTATATTTCACACTTTCACCTTTCACAAATATTTTCTTGTTTCTATGATTAAGATTTTAATTCACGAATGTGTGTAACAGTTGGGTGGTCTATATTTCACACTTTCACCTTTCACAATATTTTTCTTGTTTCTATGATTAAGATTTAATTCACGAATTTGTGTAACAGTTGGATGGTCTATATTTCACACTTTCACAATGTTTTCTTGTTTCGATGATTAAGATTTTTATTCACGAATTTGTGTAACAGTTGGATGGTCTATATTTATACATCACTATTCTATCATCAAAGTCTCATCTTGTTCTTGGTATTGTACTTCAATTAGTACTAAAAGTTGTTAATCGCAGCCGATGATGGCATCAGTTTTAGACGTGTGTATTGGTAAAGTTATTTTGTGTTTAGTGAGATGAAACAAGATTCAATTTTGTCATAGATTCCTCTGCCAATTTGGAATATGTAAGATCAGGATTGATACCTGTTTACTGTTATGTCTTTCCGTTGAGCATGTTTTCAGATAGCTCCAGTTTGAACGATGCGATGATATTGTGTTTAATTCTGTATATTGTTGAGACACACATTTATACCCTCGTTGATGGTTGCTCTGCGAAGAGTCTCTCTTGGTCTTCCTCTTTTTCTTTTCAATCTGATACCAATTTCAATGCGTGTAGTCGCAATTTGTTTTCATTTATTCTACGTACATGTCAGATATGAGTCCATCGTTTTTATTTTTATTGTTCTAGAAACGTATTGCAGTTTTGTGTCTTCTCTTACCTGCTCGTTTGACTTGAATTCTTACCAACCAATAATTAATAGTTTTCTAAGACATTTTTTTTTCAAACTAATTTGAAAATATACTTCCTTATTATCACAATAAAGCAAGCGTTGCCTTTGTGCGTGTCTCCAATGGCCCACTAGACAAACCACACATACAATAGAAAACCTTAGTAGATGACAAGCCGTTATATTGAGGCTCTTATGGAAGCTTTGTTGCATGTGATCTATACAATTATAGACCCCCTCTGTGTAGAAGGCTCCTTCGATAGACATTGCATTAAACCGAAAGCTGAAGTCTCCTGGGTATGAAAGAAAGCTCAGAAAAACCACCCCACGGCATAATGAAGTTAGAACTAGTCGCTCGTAATTCCTGGGATTCTCAAACAAACAACATTATCACAATAATATTTCTGTAAAAGCAACATTTTGAAGTATGCCAGTGAATCAGTTAAAGTAACAGTTCGTTTTGGTTCTCTCTCATTTGCGGAGCTGTTCATTTGAGACATTTGTGTATCTTTGGTTCTTTCTTTAGACTCAGAGAGTTGTGTATCTTTGGTTCTTTCTTTAGACTCCGAGAGTTGTGTATCATTGGTTCTTTCTTTAGACTCAGAGAGTTGTGTATCATTGGTTCTTTCTTTAGACTCAGAGAGTTGTGTATCATTGGTTCTTTCTTTAGACTCAGAGAGTTGTGTATCATTGGTTCTTTCTTTAGACTCAGAGATTTATTATTGGATAGATTGAATATGTGAAAAAAATTTACTGGAGTGTTTTGAGTTTAAATGGAGATTACACTTACGAACATACATTAATTGAACATTTTTTTCAACAAACTAGCTTTATATGTGTTTATGTATGTGTGTGCCTGGCTACCTCCAATGTTATTTCTTGTTGTGACGCTTGGTAGAAATACAACCTACGCTGATTCTCTTTGGAGATTAAAAATATTTTGTATTGGAATAATTTATATTCGGCAAAACGTGATGGCAACAATGACGTATGGTGTCGAATGTAAAAAAAATACGTCGCTTGTCAATCAAATGTTATCTTCATTAACTCCTCCTACAACTAAATGCCTTTGGTCAATTTGCGTATAATTTCTATTGCTAATCTAAAGAGGGACTATAATCAGTAAACAATCATTATTTTTTCCCCCAAACACACGACATTATTTCCCTTCGATTCTCAATTTTAATTAATGGCGGTGAATTAACAAACATGTACTGACATTTTCTGTGATGTTCATTAGTTAATGACAAAACGTATACCCGCAGTGATCAATGATGAGTCGCATCTGACCACTTTCGTCAGGACTTCCAAAATAGAAGTCGTTACATGTCCATATAAACACCCGTTGTGTGTAGGCTGTTTTTATTATATCAACAGATACAGGCGTAAACTGTCGTATTCGGTGTCACTACGTGATGGTATTACCTCAGCCAATGAAAAGAACGGCGTAGCCTCTTGTGGGGCACGTAATATGTAGTGTGGTGATGTGTTTCTGTCGATGTGTAAAACCAAATGCCTCCGCAGAGCAGATATTTACATTTCTTTGATAGGATATTGCAGCCGGGCGTTAGCTGCAAGGATAATCTACGATAAGCGGGATTTTTCGCGCAAGACTATTCTTGAGAATGACTTGTGTGAGGTAGCTCCCAATATCTCAAGTGACTGGACATGAAAACGTGATGAAACAATCTTGGCCTATTTCTTTTTTTTCATAGTCTGTATAATCTATCTATTTATCTATGTATTTCTTGTTTTTGCTGTAAGGCGTCGCAGGATTGAATAACAATTGGTTTTATCGGGCTACGGCAAGTTTAATCACTTCGAATGCAGTAATATTGTGATTTCTCAGAAAGTTTATAACTCCTTCAATCAACCGTCTTCTTGGTCTTCCTATTTCTTCCTATTTCATTGCCGTTTAAATTTTCCTGTCGTATGCTAATTGTCGTTGATCAATTTAGGGTTCATTCTCATTTGTCCGAACCATTTCAGTCTCTATTTTTCTACATATTTAACCACAGATGCTGTTTAAACAGTTCTTGTAATCAACTTCAAGAATACAAAAATGAAGCCTTTAATTGAAAAACTTCATGTATAACTGTATATGTTGGTATATGTTTACACATACAATTCTAAGAAGTATGTCTACTTTAAACTCCAATACAAATTGAACTTAAGAAAGTGATTAATTTTTAAAAAAATAAATGGAAGAACTTAAGTCCCATAGTTGCCATATGCACCTGTGAATGACTCGCTAATGGAAACAGTTCTGAAAAGTGTTCAATTGACCGAGCTCCAATATACAACTGTCACTTGCAGTATATTCAAGCGTCATGTGGACCCGTCTACTCGATTCTAGGGTCCGATTATCCGTTTCCTTCTGTTAATGTAGGATTTCTTAAAATGGATATAAACATCCGCTGGGAGTGAACTTCAAAGATGCAAGGCATGGTAAGGGGGGAAGCAGGGCAATGTAGCGTCAGGGGGAGAATAAACTTCGCGTAACAATGGACAACAATTATTGAACATACTTACTACTTTTATGTAAAATTAAACAGGGGATAATTCTGTTGATGTTAATATGGTGCAATAAGTAGCACACTAACTGGAGTTAGTGGTGACTGGATTACCAGAATGGCGACATTCACTATTGTTATTGTTTTCAGTCATTATGGTCTTATATATCCAAATTGGACTAAGGCAGGGATGGGCAAACTACGGCCCGCGGGCCGCATGCGGCCCGCCATTTGATATTTTGCGGCCCTCAAACACATTTTTAAATAAACGAAAGGTCGTCAAAATGATATTTTTCCCATTCATATTACACAGAAATCCATTGGAATTATAATTCGACTTTATATTGTCAATATACATAATATTATATGCAGCCCTCCAATAGCTTTACAATTTTCAATGCGGCCTTCTGCACAAAAGTTTGCCCACCCCTGGACTAAGGTCTTCCTTTGAAATTAGAGTATCTCGTCATAAGAGGTACATTTTACAGAACTGGTTTAGAATTAGTGCCTACCTATTTCATTATTTCCCTTGCTATGTTTATCAGTTTATGTTTATTGTTTAGTGATTGAAATATAAATATGTTTTTAAGATAATATTTTTTAATATAATATTTTTATTTTATTATAATTTTTTTATTATTTTTTTTATTTTTTTAATTATTTTTTATTATTTTTATTATTATTGTTATTTTCATTATTAATTTATTATTATATTTTATTATTGTTTTTTATTTTTATTTTTATTATTATTTTTACTATTATTGTTATTTTTTATTATTTTTTGTTATTTCTTATTATATTTTATTATTTTTATTATTTTTATTATTTTTATATTATTATTTTTATTATTTTGTATTATTTTTATTATTTTTATGATTATTTATTATTTAGTAATTTAAATATAAATATGTTTTTAATATAATATTTTTAATATAATATTTTTACATATATATTATATATATATTTATATATATATATATATATATATATATTATATTATATATATATATATATATATATATATATATATATATATATATATATATATATATATATATATATACATATATATATATATATATATATATATATATATATATATATATAAAAAACATAAATACGCTAACCCCCTAACACTGATCCTAAAAGATAAATATTTAAATTAATTATTGATTAATTATGGATATAATATTTAGATTAATTAACCATTAAATACTATGGTAGAAACTAATTGCAAACAAGACCCCTACTTTATTTAATCAAACATCGTGCAGTTAAAATTGGGGTCTTTGTTGCCTCTTATATTCTATGGTAATGTGTCTTGATATAACCTAATTGGACTTTTCCGTCTTCTTGTTGAAAGGACGCGTGTCTCCAATAGAGAGAGAGAGAGAGAGAGAGAGATATATATAAACTAATTAATTGCTGCTTAATTAAACATACTGATGTGTACTAAGTTTACATATATCCATACTAAATACTTACAATTCGTATGAAAAAGTGTCAGAACCAGCTTAGATGAGTGCACAGCTTCTTTGTAGACACCCGGTATACAATATTAATAACATTGGACATCTGAAGTCAACCATTCGCAATAGAGGGTATTCTTAAGCAGATATAAGAATAAGAATAAGATATTACTAATGATTCTAGATGTCGTCCCTGCTCGATCGTAGTTTTTAGATGTATATGTGTATGTAACCTTGATATAGGTATTTTGGTCAAAACGTCGAATTGTGTGTTTGATTATGTGTGTGTCTAGTTATTTGAAAAAAATCAATACCCCATTTCTGACATTCCGGTTCCATTTCTATTTTGCACAGTAAGTACATTTTATCGATCCTATGTACATTTTATCGATCCTATGTACATTTTATCGATCCTAGGTACATTTTATCGATCCTATGTACACCTTATCGATCCTAGATAAATCAAGAGAAATGAAAATCAGTGGCATGTAGCAAACGGATAGTATCGTGCAATCATGTTTCAAATTGGATAACTTAGTAACATGTCCATCACATTTACATGGTACCCATGTTTTGCGAGTTTTGGGGTTAAGAAATATCCACCTTAAGAAAAGATTCATACCACGTACCTTCTACTTAGGAAGCCTACATACAAACATCCTTACTATCTCGGCTCCCAATTTAACTCTATTGTAAGATTTTCATCAATAAGAACTAAGTTATCAGTCTCATCAACAGGAACTACGTTATCAGTCTCATCAACAAGAACTAAGTTATCAGTCTCATCAATAAGAACTAAGTTATCAGTCTCATCAATAAGAACTAAGTTATCAGTCTCATCAATAAGAACTAAGTTATCAGTCTCATCAATAAGAACTAAGTTATCAGTCTCATCAATAAGAACTAAGTTATCAGTCTCATCAATAAGAACTAAGTTATCAGTCTCATCAATAAGAACTAAGTTATCAGTCTCATCAATAAGAACTACGTTATCAGTCTCATCAATAAGAACTAAGTTATCAGTCTCATCAATAAGAACTAAGTTATCAGTCTCATCAATAAGAACTAAGTTATCAGTCTCATCAATAAGAACTAAGTTATCAGTCTCATCAATAAGAACTAAGTTATCAGTCTCATCAACAAGAACTAAGTTATCAGTCTCATCAATAAGAACTAAGTTATCAGTCTCATCGATAAGAACTAAGTTATAAGTCTCACCATTAAGAACTAATTTATCAGTCTCATCAACAAGAACTAAGTTATCAGTCTCATCAATAAGAACTAAGTTATCAGTCTCATCGATAAGAACTAAGTTATCAGTCTCATCGATAAGAACTACGTTATCAGTCTCATCAATAAGAACTAAGTTATCAGTCTCATCAATAAGAACTAAGTTATCAGTCTCATCGATAAGAACTAAGTTATCAGTCTCATCGATAAGAACTACGTTATCAGTCTCATCAATAAGAACTAAGTTATCAGTCTCATCAATAAGAACTAAGTTATCAGTCTCATCGATAAGAACTACGTTATCAGTCTCATCGATAAGAACTACGTTATCAGTCTCATCAATAAGAACTAAGTTATCAGTCTCATCAATAAGAACTAAGTTATCAGTCTCATCGATAAGAACTACGTTATCAGTCTCATCGATAAGAACTACGTTATCAGTCTCATCGATAAGAACTACGTTATCAGTCTTCATCGATAAGTTATCAGTCTCATCAATTATCGTTCACAATGAATGGGCAAACAAATTTCCCCAAAACTAAAGTCTTCACAATGTTCCGATTAGACATAAATTTGTATAGGCCGTATTATCTATTTGAAAAGATGAATGCCAACATACATTTATCACAATGGTGCAGCAATTACATGGTGGAATGCAAGCTAGACTTCAGGTTGATGGAGAGTTATCTGTATCAAATAGAGTAAAACAGAGATGTGTATTAGCACCTATCATATTTAGCATCATGTTCTCTGCTATGGTGAATTATGCTTTCGGAGATCTGGACTTGGGAGTAGACAGCATATATCGCATAGATAGAAAACTGTTCAACCTTCGGCGGCTTCGAGCATAAACCAAAATCAAATCAGACACAATCAGGGATTTCCTATTTGCTGCTGACTGTGCTCTAGATGTCAACTCTGAGGCCGATCTACAAAGTAATATAGACAGATTCTCTAAATCCTATACTAATTTTGGACTTACTATTAACACAGATAAATCAGAAGTCATGTTACTACCAGCACCTGGTAAAAGTTATCTCGAGCCCTACATAAAGGTAAATCGCGTAGCACTGAAAGTTATGAATAGATTTCAATATCAATTTAGTACTTTATTACAAAATGTCAACGTTGATGATGAAGTTATGCAAGATTCGCCAGAGCAAGCAGCAGTTTCGTAAGATTATACTCAAATGATTGGCGTAGAAATGACATTAACCTACAGACTAATCTGAAAGTTTACAGAGCTTCTAGTACTTCCAGTGGTGTTATACGCTAGCGAAACATAAACTGTGTATCGACGTCATATAGAGTAACTCCGTCACTTTAACACACCTTGTCTCAGGAAAGTTATAAATATCAGATGGCAGGACACGATTCCAGATACCACACCCATGACATATCTAATATGACATTATTCCCCAGCATTGACATTACCCTGATGCAGACACAGATTCGTTGGGCAAGTCATTTGGTATGTATGCCAGACTATCGCACGCCAAAGAAAGAAACTGCTCTATGGTGAGTTGGAGAAGGGTACACGATCGATCTCAAGGTGACCAAAAGAAGAGCTACAATGTCTCGTTAAAGACCTCATTGAAAGCCTTTGAAACAGACCAAGATATAAGATACAAAAACTTTCACAATAAAGTCAAAAAGAGCGCATCGTCTTGTAAATAGAGAAGAATGCAGCAGCTCAACAGCGGAGAGTAGCTAGAAAGTCACGGATAGACTAAGATCCGTCTACAGTTGAAATTCCATGCCCGAACTGTCCAAAGACATTTACAGCTCGAATAGGGCTTGTTAGCCACTTGCAAACTATTAGGCATGGACATAACTCTATCTGAATTTTCAAAAGTAGATGTAACAAATGGTCATCTCACTTGTGACGGACGAATACATATCTCGTATTTTATGTCTAATTTCTGTATTGTTGTATTTTATTTCTCATTCCTGATAGAAAGTATCATCCTTGTACATTCCAGAAGTCATTTGTGTTCTGCATTATTGTTTCTACAGTTGAAGATTTCAGCAATGTCGCATTGCAAAAGAGTACTCCGATGTGATGTCATTTATTTTAAGCAGATAAATATGCATGTAGACATTGGATGCACAGGGATTCTGAACTAGTCTCACGAGGCTCCTATGGCTAGCCCATACTAAACTTTCTTACAGTACATTTTTGTTGTGCATTTTCGTAACATTATATTAAGAGTAACACTTGGAGAAATATTTGCTAATCGACTCCAGGCTGTGTAGAGAGAAGATCAAATGATAATTTATTGCTCAAGATGCAAACAATATATATGATATATCTAGTTCCAAAGGCTAAATAACTACTCATTTCTTAATTAATTTTAGTGTCTCTATTATCACTAATTATTTTATGGTAGAGTGTTCTGATATAACCTAATTAGACTTTGTTGTCCGCTGGTTAAAAGAGGCACGGCTATCCAAAAGAGACGCATACTCATTAATTAGTTACCAACTGCCCATTTCAGCGTACGATAACGAATGGCCCAAACAGTCTTGTTGTCAGGTCGCATATCACGATAGCGAGATTAGTGGGTAAGTCTCCGAGTCAGAAGAGGTGAATTAAGCAAGGTAAGTTTATTGTGTGCACTGCCTACTGTAGAGACAGAACAAGGCTAGGAACTAATGTTTAACGTAACTACCATAACACTTGTAACAACGAGATGTGGGTGCTGAGACGGTGGCAAAATCCATGGTCTAGAACGAACATTTTAAGAAGAAGTACGTGATGCTGGAAAATAAATGGCAGGGAATCAAATCTACATCGTCAGCCTAAACGTGTGTAGGAACAATTGCGCTGATAAGGTATTCAAAATGTTGAAGAACCAAAGTTAGACTAGGAAAGTGGAACTAGCTTGTTGTTGGGACTCCTGTTTTAGTCCAAATATACTTGTGTTGTGTTTTCTATTGTGTGTAAAGACTCACAGGATTTAAGTTTTCGCGCCTACGGTAAAATTGTATCATCTAATTACACGAAATAACGTGGAATACTGACAGTGGAACATCTTATACCAGATAAACGTAATAGACATAATCCCAACTTCATGTGTATCGTTTCCACCCCAAACATTATCACCGAAATACACTTGGAGCTTTAAATTCATAGAGACAGCGGATAAGAAGTCGTTATTGCGTAGAGTTGATACTTATCTACTTTAAGCATGTCGGCAGATTGGAAGGTTGCCACATGCTAGGAAGTTCAACCGATTCATAGAAGTGTTAAGCTAATCCAACATTTAGCTTTACTGTTCAAACATTACGGATCCGCCGAAGACGGATGTGTTGGGCCATTGGCGCAAATAAAACGGCAACACAACACATTTCCATTCTCTGGACTACATTCAACTGGAAATCGTGTAGGATCATTGTCCTGTTACAAGAGAAATCCAGTGGGAGTTTGAGAATGAACACTGAAGAAGAAACATTACGGAAAATCATGTTGGCTAATTAAGAGTGAAAGCAAACAACAAAGATATTACAAATTACTTCACTGTCTTGTGTTTTAGTATGATCATTTTTGTGATTTATTTTGTATGTACGTACGTGTATTAATGTATGAAACATCAAGTGTCAAACGTGGTTTTAATATTTGTAACCTTCGTACAAGCGTTACGAGTTGCTTATTATTCACCTTAACATTGACGTAGGCGCTTGGGAGAGCCTCGCTCAGGATAGAACAGCTTGGCGTTACAGCATTAGAACGGGAGCACTAGCGGCGGAAGAATTCAGACAAGAAACTGCAAGACAGAAGCGGACACGTAGAAAAGAAAAAACATCTCAACCTCACACAGATACCTTCTATTGTTGTCAATTCTGTAAAAGAACATTTTGTGCGCGCAGTGGACTTGCTAGTCATTTAAAAACGCAATATTAACTCTGTTATTATTATTATGGTTGAGTTTTTGGTCATCGTCGATCACGACGGACGAACATCAACATCATCATCATTATTCACCATATGTCTATTTACTGCAGCCTGCTATCTTGAGTGTCGTAGCGAGGGGGGGCGGAGGTGCGGACCACCCCGAGCGGCATCATCGGGAGGGCAGCAAATTTATTTTCGTCCAGTCTTTTACAATCACTAACATATTTTTGTAATATCACAAGGGCGGAAAATTATGATTCTGCCCCGGGCGCCATTGACCCACGCTACGCCACTGCCTGCGATCATGTAACGCCTTAATATTGTTTATTTCTAGAATACCTTCTCATCTTTATTATGTTAAAAATGTTTCGTTCCTTAGAATTATTCCACACAACATATTTTCTATTTTTCTTCGACGATCGTCATTAGAAAGATCTCTATTGCGCGCAAAACCCACACAAAATAAATCAGCTTTGTCAGACGTCTTAGACAAGCTAGTCGGAACATATCTCAACACCCATATAAGATTAAGCTCAATCAGATTTGAACAAATGGCAAACCTGTTCTTGATCTGATCACTTTCATTAGACAATTTCAGAATTAAACTACATTCTCAAATCCTAAAGATTTTACTAACTCCATTTGTATGAGTGTCGGGCCCACGCTTATATCCCTAGTTCTGTCTCGAGAAGATATGACCGGGAGAGGTAATGTTCAATTTTCTTTACCCCTCATCTTAAAATGTTCTAATTCCTAGAATTTTATTGAAGAGTGTCGGGTTTTACTGTAAAATACGTAAATGTAAAACTCGTAAACAGAGTCATAGATTGTTCTATTTCTTGTAGAGTGTTTTAAAAATGTTTCGTTTGACTTCAGTGTTTTCTTTAATCTGCAGTATTTCTACTTTTCCTTGTCTATAAATGAGTGGTGTGTCTTCTATCTATAGCTTGGAAGACAGTTCTTCTATGATGTTCAAGTTGATAGTCACATCTTTATTATAATTAGAAACACGCTGATTCTGTACAGCAGAGAATTCCCAACGCCCGGTACACCCCTTGCCGGAGATCTAACTACGGGATCTCCTAAGCGTAGTGGTTAAGCTATTCGCCTTGTGTTGTTAAAGTGGTTATGCGTTAGAATACGGCTCGTGTCGTCGTGTTTACCAGGTGAATTTTTTCGAAGATCCCTATAGATTATCACTTGAATATACGGAGTTACAGTGGTACTATCGTCAGACGGCGTGCCGCTTCGTTGAGAGTGAAGTACTGCATATGGGAAACCTAGTATAGTTAAGTCAATCCTCTACGACTTTTAAACCTTTTTTACCCCTTGCCTATTATTGGTGGAGGGGGGACAACCGTACATGCATATTATTGAACTTTCCTAACTATATTAACCTCAAATGTGTTTTTGACAAGGACCTCCATCAAATCGAAATCGACCTTTGAGGGTTCATATAGACAAATTCGAGAACCTATACTCTACAGTATATTCTTACCGCACATTAGAAAACATATATTTTTTAAACTGAAAGTCCTGACTAAATAACATTGAATATCTGTTGTTGTTTATATTTTTTGACACGATGACGAGCTTGTTTTATGTGTGTAATATTAGATGTGGTACTGTACTTGTAGACACCACTACATATTTAATTATTTCATTTTTAATTATTACTGCTCAACAAAAGATTTGCAACATTATTTCAAAGGTGTACTAAAATGTTCTTATTCGGAATTAATTTTTTCAACCTTGGCATGAAGAAATTTTCAGATTTTAGTTAAAACTAAAGCCGTCTCCAGTCATTCCAAGCGGTCCATTGGCGATGCTGGTTTAGCCGCTGCTGTAGTTCTGGCGATGCCGGTGCGTAAGAACAGACCTCTGTTGCGTATTCTGGCCCTAAGACCAGAATCGTGTAGCCGGTTCCTGTCCTTCATCTGAAATTCAACAAGCTGCTGGCATTGACTGAACTATGTTGGACGCAGATGAAAATCGCCTCATGATGTTACACAGCCGTATGAAGCGGTCTTCGCCAGGAATTGGGACTGTGTCTTCCACTACACGGCCATATGCCACTGAGTAAGTTTGTTGAAATCGCCTCCAAAGGCGACTAATGGTGTGTCTAACCACATTAAGTTGTCTGGCCAATACACTTTATGATTGTCCAGTCTGTGAGCGCCCAATGATGATATATCGTTGTTGAGATGAGCCATACTTGCGCATTGAGAATACTCACCTGATTTTATTCAAGGACTGTTACTCTTTTATAGGTATTCAATAATATGGTCAGAAATTTTGTGTTCAGCACTTTTCGCGGGATTCTCATGAACCTGTCACTAGTTGTTGCCAAAAATGTTATTTTGACCTTTACATATGTCATAACCTCATGAATCATGAGGTGAGTACAATTCAAGTAGCCACGAGAATTTAATGACCAGGGCGACACAGTCGATAGGTTTAATTAGCCCAATCAGCGAATATCAATATAAAATTAACTTTTAAAAAGATGCGTTTCTGTTTATTTATTTTTTTGAACAGTATATATTCTTGATTCTTGAATAGATCAACCTGTTCAGATCAGTAGAATATTTTTATACAAATATTACAGCTGGATACTCAATGCAGGTACGGAAAGAAGGATTTACGCTTTTGAATACGGATTCTACAGAAATTTGTTAAGAATTTATTATATAGAACACATGACAAAAATGTTTTTAAGGCAGGAAATAAACATAATTGCAGATTAATTATCAAGAACCACATTTGAAGGTGTTGGAATGGCGCAAAGTTGTTTAGGTTTGACAATGTAAATAGACACGATGCTCTTTTTTACTAAAAATCATTTTGCAAGGAAGAGTCGAGGACAGAAGTAATAGAGTCAAGAATAATAAAATCCTGAATTGCTAACATCAAGAAATGATCAGAGGATAATTATTCAACACTCCTCCTAATGGATGAGGATAATTATTCAACACTCCTCCTAATGGTTGAGGATAATTATTCAACACTCCTCCTAATGGTTGAGGATAATTATTCAACACTCCTCCTAATGGTTGAGGATAATTATTCAACACTCCTCCTAATGGATGAGGATAGAGATACTTGAAGAGATTGTTGCGCTGTTTCCAGTGTTGCGTACCTACTACCTCGCGGGTTATGGGTCTTATTCTTCTTCTTCTTCTGCGTTCATTTTCAAACTCCTGCAGATTATCAGGATGTAGTCCGGAGAACGGAATTCGTTGTGTCATGGTTTACAGCATTGCTGTGATATCTGCGCCTTTCGGCATGACACATCCGACTTCAGCATGGCTTTGGGTCACTGATCTATATGGGATGGGCCAGCCAACTCCATCCCATAACCTCCTTAGTCGCCTTTTACGACATGCGTGGAAGGTAAACAGTGTTGCTATTCTTTGCTCCCCTTTCGGCCCCCCGGCAACACAAGGGCGATGGGTCTTATTATTATATGTCCACATCTGAAAAGCATAAATTATGTCTTCTTTCCATGTTCCCGTGTGATTTCGTGACCAACATGGAAAGTAAAAATTAGTAATTGATACAGAGGTGTCTATTGTCTGTCCCCAGATGAACTATGGTTGATCATATTCACACTTGCCGTTTAACGTAGAGGTGCGAGCATAAATGGTCATTCCGAGGCCAGATGTGTCGTCGAGGTTTCATTTAGTCCATGTTTGTTCAAAGCTATCTTGATGTTTTCCATCAATTTGTTCTTGGTCTACCTTTGGCTTTACGCCCGGATAATCGTTTGCTATATTATTGGTATTTGTTTTGGGTTCATTCTCATAAGGTGACCGAAACATTTTACTTGCTGTCTCTCAATTGTGCAAACCATTGTATATTTTCTTAGTTTAACATTTAGGTGAAATGTGTCTACATTTACTTTCCTTATGCTAAACAGTTTGTGATCTATTGGCAATTGGTAAATGAAACATTCTTAATGACTCATCAGACTTTTTACGTGATTTCCATTGGGTACTATGTCTATACATTGTCTAACAGCCAACGAAAAACAAGGGAATAGTCAAATACGATTTTTGAAAGCTGGTTTCCAATGTGCCAGCAGGTCATACTGTACACGGCCATTTTTATACATTATATATACAAGTTTCCTCTTTTGCTAAATACTTTATATATCTATCTATTCCTGTTTTGGTCATATAAAGAGACATAAATGTTTAGAAAGACAAATAATGGAGGGAAGAGTACCAGGGAAGAGGAGAAGGGGCAGACCAAGAAGACGATGGACTGACGACATTAAAGATAACATGAATACATCGCTAGAAAATGCAAGCTACATCGCCCAAGACAGAGAGAGGTTCAGAGAGTTTATTGGGAAGACAACGTTCTGGAAGGAATACGTCACGTGACACATCTATCTATCTATTTATACGCTGTGGCCCTTGTTTGCCTTGCGGCGTCAGGGGTGGAAGAGTTCTCGGGAGACGGCCTTCTTTTGTGCTGTTAGTAAGCTTGTTCCTGTGGCTTCTTTGATTTCTGTGATCCATCTTTTACATGGTCTGTCTCTGGCTTAATAGCCGTTATGTCTATGTGTCATGATCATCTGTGACATGCTATCTGTTGGTAGTCTGGAAGCGTGTGAGAACCAATTGATCTGTTGTCTTTTGATGTGTTCCAATACTATACTTTCTATTACATACAATATATACATTGTCGACAGCCTTTTGAGTCGGGGAAGGTTGATTGGACCTTTTTCGGATGATATGGGATCCAAAAATCATTATTTAATACCTTGCAGGTCCAAATTAGTTTTTATAAGCTCGTGCATCAGTGCATATAGTGTTTTAAATTAATCTGGAGGGCAAGTAAAAATGACATGGCTGGTCGGACTTAACCCTCGTGCGATATTAGTCAACGCTACCTGCATACAATTCTATTTTACATGTCAGAGCCAGGTTACGCAGAGTTTTTGTGAAACTATATTCTTGTATAATATTTACAGTGTTATATTGGTCGTATTAAAGCCACGCAGCCATATACACTGTGCCGTCAACATAAGCCAGGAACAATACCACTATACGGTTGCATATCTAGTGTTATTTAATTTCTGCATTCAAACTTCAGGGACATACTTTTTTCACATACACATATAGACTCCCTCTGGGTAAGACTCCCTCTGGGTAAGACTCACTCTGGGTAAGACTCCCTCTGGGTAAGACTCCCTCTGGGTAAGACTCCCTCTGGGTAAGACTCCCTCTGGGTAAGAGGATTTTTCACAGAGGCTAACCGTTTATAGTGTAATTTCTCTGAGTATGAAACAGAAATATACATCTGGAGAAAACATGACACATGCACATAGATAATAAAAAAAGCGTAATCGCTTATACTTCCTGGAGTTCCAACATACAAACGATAATAAAACAGTGTATCGCTCTGTGCATCTGTTGGTCACATGGTCAACATTCTGACAAATGATTTTTTTTCCAGTAAGAACTTAGTGTGATTGTTTGTTTTTTTTGGTAAGCCTCTTCTAAGCGGTCTCTAAACAATGCCCAATAATTTAATTCGGCTTTTCTTAAAGAAGTGAATATCTGTATGGCTCTTAATAACAAAAGTGTAATAAGATATCAAATAAATTGGACAATGCCGCAGTAACAAAAAAAAGTAATACGACAAAGTGGACAGTGTCGCAGTAACAAAAATAAGTAATAAGACAGTGGACAGTGTCACAGTAACAAAAATAAGTAATAGGACAAAGTGGACAGTGTCACAGTAACAAAATAAGTAATAGGACAAAGTGGACAGTGTCACAGTAACAAAAATAAGTAATACGACAAAGTGACAATGTCGCAGTAACAAAAATAAGTAATACGACAAAGTGGACAGTGTCACAGTAACAAAAATAAGTAATAAGACAAAGGATAATACTGCAAAGTGGACAGTGTCCTAGCAGCAAATGTATGCAATAACACACAACACGACAAATTGGAGAGTGCCTCAGTGACAGTATATTAACCTTAGTGCTATGATTCATACTTTCTTTGCCATGATTTCTATTTTTATCTCTTCTTGAAATGCAATATTGTTAAAATTTAATCCGTAAATATTGCATGCCAATTCCGTCCTGCCAGAAACCAACATACAAATTCTTTAGAAATGAATACATTACAAGAATTGTCACAATTAAATGCATGCAACTAAATCATTCTTTTCTCTACATGTTTACACGTTCGATGTTATTGAAATCAGTTTAAATATTTATCTTGTTAATTCTCTGATGATATAAAATTTTATTGAAATCATATAGAATCAATATAGTTTTAAAACTGGAATTTCTAATAAAAGTAGTAATAATGTCGCTTACGGAATAAAAGAGCGCATTAATATTTCATGTGTAAAATAATCGGGAAACAAAATTGTGTTCTTCAAGCATTTATCAAAGATATTTATAAGCGTCACTGGCCGAGTCCAGAAAACTCTCTACCCCTTACGCTGAAAGGCAACAAAGAGTTTAGCGAATAGATAGTTAGATAGACTTATATTCGTTTCTATATTACAGATAATGTCTTTTTCTTACTGTAAATATGCAAAATGTCGTGTTCAAGTCATGTTAATCGGCAGACACTGAAGCGCTCTACAAGGCGTACCTGCCAGAAGTGCCAGGTAAAAACGGATACATTAGATCATAGACATAACTTTGCAATTCAAGGTGAACCAGACTAGGATAAAAACAGACACTACAGAAGTGGAAGAAATAGACATCACTTTCACGAGGAGCCCCTCCTGTGTATGTATATTTTATATGCTACTACGTCTAGAAAGACATTGAGAAAAGAGACCATGAAGGAGTTGACAAAGGTGCTGATCACATAGAACGAAGTTGTAAACTTATCCAAGGATATAGCTAAATGGACAATCCTTGTTCCTAGATTATTCATCGGAGGTTGTGTAAACATTCTAGAGGGCCCACGGTTTGATTGACTGAGTGATTGATTGATTGATTTATAGTTTATGTTCTTTGTTCTGGCGACACACGTGTTTGTATATACTTTACACATTTTGAGGACAGCAATGTTTAAATATCGCAGGCAGTGAGTACATCTGAAAGATACTGTACATATGAAAAATATACCGGTAGTAAATCTGAGATATAGTACATCTGAAAGATATAGTACATCTGAAAGATATAGTACATCTGAAAGATATAGTACATCTGAAGATATAGTACATCTCTTAGATATAGTACTTCTTACAGATATTGTACATCAGAAAAATATAGTTTATGTGAAAGATATATTACATCTGAACAATATAGGACATGTGAAATATATACTACATGAGAAAAATATAGGATATCTGAAAGATAGTACACATATGAAAGATGCAATATACGTGAAAGATATAGTACAGTCTGAAAAATAAAATATACCTAAAAATATATACCTATGAAATATAAAATATACCTAACAGATCTAATATATATAAACTATAAATACAGTAAAAAATATTTTGTACATCTGAAAGATAAAAAATACCTCAAAGATATTGTACTTCCGAAAGATACAGTAACACGGAAAAGCACAGTACATTTCAACGATACTGTACATTTGGATGATAATTTTCATTTGGACGATACTATACATTTGGACGATACTATACATTTGGACGATACTATACATTTGGACGATACTATACATTTGGACGATACTATACATTTGGACGATACTGTACACTGTGACAACCAAGATAATCTAAATTATTTTAAAAAATTGATTAGTGTTGGGGGGGGGGGGGACTGAACATTCTTATTTTGGTGAGGTACCATCTTTCAACCAATGTCGTGAGTTGACACTGGATATGTGAGTGTGTAATACAATATTCACATAATGGCTACCGCTATCATAAATAAATACAAATAATATCAAGATAGACCTGATCGAACTTGGAAACTTCAACTTAGCATAGCCAAGGCGACATATCTTGCCTTGCATCGATAGCTAAATCACTAAACAGCAAGCATAGATCTACAGAAGTAGCCTCTGCTTACGAAACATACAATAAGCAATTTATTTATTCGCATTTGCTAGAGGTAATACCCGGCGTTGCCCGGGTGATTATATGACTATACTAGTACTACGATACACATCCGGAGAAAAATTATGATAAACATATCTTGACAACATAAGCCCTACAAAACATATATTCTGATCTTGATTGCTTATTTATTACTTCGTAACAGTTAGCCTTTGCGTGAGTGTGCGATATGGCCGAGATGTTAGATTGTTTGTTTCACAATTGTGAGGTCCACGGTTCGATTCCCGGTAAGGAGTTTGCATACTTTTACAATTTGTATAATGTTCGTTACTAAGATATATCGTGAATCGTCGGTATGTTGCCAGGGACCGAAAGTACAGAAAATAATAGTGACATTGTTTACCTGTCATTCATGTCGTAAAACGCTATAAGGAGGAAGCCCAATCCTACAGTAGGTAAAATTGACACAGAATCCGTACTGAAGTCGGATGAGTTTTACCGAAAATGGCACATATCGCAGCCAAGTAATAAACATGACACAAATCATTCTATTCTTCAGACTGCATCCTGTTAGTCTGCAGGATTTTGAGAACGAGTGCAGAAGAGGATAGTGTGCGTAATATACCACTGTACAAAATGCACACACGTTTAGATACATATATTTATATATATATACTTCCGTGGATAAAGCCTTCCTATCATAACCACTCTTGTTTCCATGTAAAATTCGTTGTACTGTTGTCTTATTGTGGTTTGACCTGATGAAGTCTTTTTAGTCGAAACGTCGTCTGTCTCTTTTATTTTTTATGTTTCATTTTAATAACACATCTACCTGTTTTTTTTTGTATCTTGATAAAGTCGATATGGGTGTTGGGTTCACTATCCTTGCTTACCGATCCGAGAAGAGCACTTCTAGTCTCAAACGCATTCCTTTTATACAGTAGTCTGGTGAACAAAATATTGTTTTTCTAACATTGCCACGATAGCTTGTATCGTGGTACACTAATTTAGAGGAAGGAACTGAAGATCAATATACAGAATGGACTATTCTTGAAAGAAGACTAGGCGACACCCTTAGCATACGAGGTAGGCAATATTTATTGCCCTTATTTGTTTGTTTGTGAACCCCAGTAATTTCAAGTGATTAGTCCTTACTTCCTATGTGCAGTGGGGTGTTTATTCTGAGCTTTCTTTCATACACAGCAGACTTCAGCTTTCGGATTAGTGCATTTCCTTACTGAAGGAGTCTTCTACTCAGAGGGGATATTTTGTGCTTATAAAGAAATGAGTTCGATTCCAGGTCGTGATGTCTTGTCTACAAGTTCAATTTTATGGATGTCTCCGGTAATGATTGTTTTTTTGACGATACTGCGTTACGTTCTTTGAGTGATACTCCTAATACGCCTCATCAATTCGTTCAGAGCGGCGGCGTGCATGTGATGAAACCTGAGTACAATGAAATCAATTCGCTACGTTTCTTGAAAGAGCAGTTAAATTCCTGAAATGGCAGCTAGAATCCGGTGAATATACTACTCAAGAAAGACCAAGTGTTGCCTGTACCCGAGAAGGGAGCAAAGCAACACTGTAACGATGCAATGGAGTAAAACTTCAGTCTGTGATTATCTCCTTGATACATTTGTTTACAACATTTTTTAACGGGTGTACGCCCTGATGTAACCAAGGCGGATCCGCGCACATCGTTTACATATGTCTGATTAATAGAATGAAGCTTTAAACCCCTTCTCCCAGTTTCATTTCCATTGCAGCGTCTGAGAAAACGTTTTAGAAAAAAAAATGTCGTTAGCGTTACTTGAAAACAGAAAATTATAAAAATATTAAAGACCACAAAAATGGTGAGATAGAGAGAGCGAGAAATGGAAATATTTCAGTGATTATTCAGTATTTTATCCTGTGAGCACAAAAATTAGATGATGTGAAGAGAACGCAGTGATAAACAAAAATGCAAATGACAAATCCTTCCTTCTTCAGAATAACTAGTCATACTAACTAAATACATTAGCTGCTTAGTTAGTCGGCGTATTATCATCATTCCACAATTTACACTTCCTTAAGTGCTCTCATCAGTACTTGAGTGCGTCCACGAGTAACAATTCCAGTCCTCGGATGATTTATGAACATTCCTCTAAGACCACAGTATCCCTCATTTTTGTAGCGCAATATTTAAAGCGTAGTTCCTTTATTCTCGGTATTTGGAAACGAAATCATCACCCTCGTTAATTTCATTCCGCCTTATGTTTGCCGTAGGAAGTTCAATTTGTCAGCCATCTATTTCTCTAACATTCGACACAGTAACAGTGCACGCAAGCCGATCTGCTCTTTTGTTGTGTTGAACATACACATGGCCATGTAAAACATGAATGTCACGTATTCTAGCTTGTCATTTCCACTGGTTCAAGCAACTATATACAAACAAATAAGCGCAGTGATTAACGCACTGGTTTCGCATATGAGTTGTCCTAGGTTCATTCCCCAGTTGAGGCAGAAATGTTTTTCAGATCGCAACGGCTGCCGGGTCGACCCAGCCTTAAATGGCTACATGATTAATCCGGGAAGTAAAGACTGCGAGGGAGTGGAGATGGCTACTGCCTTCATTTGCAGAGCCATTGAAATGTGAGATTGCTAACATCTCACACCCCTACGACATTAATAAATGATATGACTTACTTTACTTTACTTTACTTTGTACAAACAAATACAGTCCTCTTACATTACTCTGATTATGCTCAGCAAGTAACTAATGGTACATGCATGATTTGACTTCTTTGTTCCCATCCGTTCATGACTTTGGTCACCAACATAATATTCATAGTCTTGCTTTTGTAATTACTTCACAATTTCTAGTACTCTCTCTCCGATGTTCCTGTTTATACACTGAGTTGTGAAGATCCAAATACTGTACATGATCAAAACCACGATTTTATATACTCATATAAATTATATATATATATATATATATATATATATATATATATATATATATATATATATATATATATATATATATATATATATATATATATGTATATATATATATATATAAAACCATGTATACATCCATATATTCATGAACAACTCGTGATTAGAAACTGGCCTTACAGCACATGGGGCATTCCCGTAAGTGCTACGCCCTCTGTTCCAGCAGACATCGGACTCGTCGGTATTTCGAGTCTAATGCTGCCGAAACAGACATCGACATCAGGGCACAACTCTAGCCCTTGCGACAGGTTTCTTTGTTGTTCCGCCCACCTACGCCGTGCACGTAACTAGTTCATGCACCACGTCGGTCTGTCGGAACAACATGGTAATGTTATCGAAGGTTACGACTACGGGATTGTATAGATGACGTC
Source organism: Meghimatium bilineatum (assembly GCA_034231615.1). Taxonomy (NCBI): domain Eukaryota; kingdom Metazoa; phylum Mollusca; class Gastropoda; order Stylommatophora; family Philomycidae; genus Meghimatium; species Meghimatium bilineatum. The sequence goes on along the minus strand of CM067311.1, from coordinate 7,999,730 downwards.
CTATGAAGCTTCTATAAGAAGATAACCTCAATATAAAGACATGTTATCTACTAAGATGTTCTGTTGCATGGTTGGTTTGTCTAGTGAGCCATTGGTGAGACCCACAGACAACCGCATGCGCCATCCATATATATATATATATAAAAAGGTCATAATACAACTTTACAGAAAGAGACTGTTGTTCAGAGGAGTTTTCATGATGCTCTGTCCTTGCATCATCTTTCACGATTATAGGTGGAGAATGTATGAGCTTCGTGTATACCAAGGCATTCTCTAGAATAGTGTTGCGTGCTATAGTCAGTCAATTATCTTGGCTTATATGAAGGTTTCCGTCGTTTCATTGGCTGGAGAAACAAAGCACATACACAGCGGCAAATAGTCGTTATTATCAGCCCAGACGAGTGATGATATGTGAGATTAGCACGTATGACTTTCTGAAGACGAGCTCGGTATTTTCTGTAACGGGAATCCATGCAATGTTTCGTATCAACCGACTTTTTTTGTGAGGCTGTAGCGTCTGCATAAACATATATATCTAGAAGTCCGTGGTCTAACACGCGAATCATTCCTTTACATAATCAATATAGTATTATGTGCTGATTGACCCACGACATCGAAGAATGTGTGAACATGTCTCTGGTCTATGTCAGACTGATTGTCCAGGAACGACAGTTCAGATTATCCACGATGAAGCCACCGTTCTGGTAGAATATGTGACTTCATATATTTCTTTGGTCTATCCTTCATATCGTCACTCTAATTTTCTTTATTCTCTCATTACGTTTCATATGAATTGTTGTCTGCACCACCTGCAGACATTCATTCACACTCTACTTAATACGTCATATGTATTTCCATGACCAAAATCGAAAAACGATATAAACTAAAATTTTGAATGCAAAGTACTAAATGAACGTACTGTAATGGATTAACGTTTCGGATTAACATACTACAAGAATATGGAATAATTTGTATTCAAATATTAAAACGTGAAAGAATATATTAACAAATATTGGAAATTTGAAGTTTTATATTTTATGTTGGTTAGGGTTAGGGTTAGGGTCTTACATGATGTTCGGTGATTAGATCACATTATTCTTTTTTTTTTATTTATTTTTTTCTGGAAACTATTAAAGTTCAGTAGATTACAACTGCTTTCTGAAAGCCCCATTCGTCCAGTAGCCTGCGGCTGGTTTCCAATCCGTCCCTTGCGCTGACTTCTACGCTGTTTAATAGATCCGACCACTGGTAGATTGACTGAGTACAAACTGGAAATTTATTACATCATTACGTTTTGTATCTCTACCATCAGATTGGTTTAAGATTATTTATACGCGTAGAGAATGCAGATATTTAAGTGCAGGTACTTGGCATGTAACAGTTGTTAATGTCAACAAGACTTCCTACTTACCTGAAAGGTTTGATGCTTCAGGGTTTGTATTTCTGGAAGCTACGTAGCTGATGAGCCAAAAAATACAGCATAGAGTGGAGAGAAAATAATCCAAAAGAAATTGACGATAACAGAATAAAATGCAGTGTCTCTATGTCTTGTGTATCTTTTAGTTCTTTTGTATTGTATAACTGTACAGGAGGGTTAGTACTCCAGGCTGTGAATAATAAAACTGTGTCAGACACGAACATATTTACATAGTATACAGATTAGCATATTCATTAAAAAAATTATTTGTATTTCAATTAACTATAAATCTGCATGAAACGAGAAAATAGTAACTTAATCCAAATCGTCCTGCCGATATTTCGATAAAACCATAATTTAATCATTACTTGTAAGTATACTTGGCAGACAGTCAAAGTATCTAGAGCATGTGCTGAGGAGAACACAGCTTCAACACTTAATAGCCACTGGAGAGATCAAGGGGAGAAGAGACAAGTGACGACAAGGATAATAGTTGCTGGATGGACCAGTATTGTGGCACTGTGGAAGTTCATCAACCGAATTTGTTGGCAAAACAAGACAGAGAGTCGAGGAGAAACATGATCGCCTACGCCATTCGGTATGGCACTTGATTGACTGCTTGATTGTAAGTATACTACGGCCAGGCAGAAAAATCATTGCGAAGCATCATATTATTCTTGTAAATTCCTGACTGTTTACATATTTCTATTATATTCACTGAATTTTTGTGAACAAAGATGTCAAATGCAAGACAACAGTATAGCAAATAGCACAAAAATCTGATAGCTTACGTTACTGATAGCATTACAACAAAAATTATAAACAGGTACTGGCATAATTATAGCAAAACATTAAAATCTTACTGACATAATTATAGCAAAACATTTAAAATCTTACTGACATAATTATAGCAAGACATTTAGAATGTTGCTGACTTCATTATAGAAAATAATATACACTATTACAGGCAGCATGATAAAAATTACTAGAAACATCTGAAAGCAAATAACATATAATATAAACATCTGATAGCATTTATATCAAATAATATAAACTTCTGATAGCATATAACATATAATATAAACATGTGATATAATTATAGAAAATTAACGTCAAATAGCATTGTAGCAAACAATTTAAATATATGATACCATTAAAGCAAACCATACAATCTTTTGATAACATTATAGCAATTAATATATTATGTGATAATATTACAGCAAATAATATATAATGTTACATCATTATAGCAAATAATTTAAACATCTAGCATTATAGCAAGTACTAAATACATCAGAAAACAATATAGCAAATAATTAAAACATGTGCTAGCATTATAGTTAGTTAGTTAGTTACTTAGTTAGTTAGTTAGTTAGTTAGTTAGTTAGTTAGTTAGTCAGTCAGTCAGTCAGTCAGTCAGTCAGTCAGTCAGTCAGTCAGTCAGTCAGTCAGTCAGTCAGTCAGTTAGTTAGTCAGTAAATTAGTTAGTTAGTTAGTTAGTTAGATAGTTAGTTAGTTAGTTAGTTAGTTAGTTAGTTAGTTAGTTAGTTAGTTAGTTAGTTAGTTAGTTAGTTAGTTAGTTAGTTAGTTAGTTAGTTAGTTAGTTAGTCTTTGCATCATCCTCGTTGTACACTCCGGTTTCTTCCATTGATGCTCGGATCTCCACTTGAGTGTATGCACCATCACATGATAACTGACAATTGGAATGCTAGATTGGTTGACAAACATTCGTTTCAGCCCACAGTAACGCAAATTTCTGACAATGTCACATTTAAACATCAAGTTACTTTATTTGAGACATTGACAAGAAATCATTGCTAACAATAATTTCTTTTCCCAAAATTGTTCCTTGCAAGGAATTCAAAATATTCGCACGATCCATAGCTGTACCAGAAGACACACTCTTCCGTGTCTTATCGCGCACCCATCTACAGCCCTCCACAGGCCCAAATTTAATCTTCAATATCCACCATCACTACATCCAGCCCCCCAAAAAGTTCTTTCTCTGGGGATTTTTTGTATCCTCCCGTCTGACCAATCACCGAAGCTGCATTCCCACCCAAGCCCTTATGTCTTTTCGCATGGACAGGAACTTAGTGCTTCCCTAGTGAACTCACAATCTTTCTTTTGGGTCTCCCTATGGCACTTCCTTCTACCATCGACCATTTCTCACGTGTACGTATGTCTTCCAAGCCTCGACTACATAGTTTCCAAAGTCATTGCGTTTTACATGAAATATTTGTTATCTGTGTTTTCCGCGACGTCGTTTATGCTATTGCTTGCTAACAATGCAATTGAATACACGTTGGTGAAACGGGCAGATTTCTAGCTGCGAGGATCGCGGAACACTTGCGAGTTAACTTCTACCATGACTCTACTCCAGTAGCTCTCTACTTCAATGATAATTCTCACTGTGGGGCACAGGACATTTAAGTCTCATGCTTAGTCTCATGTCATTCTGGTGACCGCCAATGATTCTTCTTAGAACATAGAATGATTCTCAATCTAGGCACTCTCTTGTCACATGTCATCGACGGGAGCCTACACTTCCACTAACCTCCTACCTGCTCTTCGTCCTCGCTGTGTTTCCCCTATCGTCTTACTGGCCTTCTCATTTCTTCTCTATCATGCCATCTATCTCCTCATGCCCATTGCTGTATACAGTATGCCCTATTATGGCGGTTTGACCTGGGCTGACATAAAGGGATTTGGGGTACGTCGATTCACCAATTGCGGTGGATGCGATGGTGTGAGGAAACACCTGGGTTCCTTAAGAGATTGTGTGGACAGTGGCGTGACGGTAATACACGTTATTGTTTGTTGCATCTTTATTCCATGTCATCAACCTTCTACATTCTTTGTTTCTATTGCTTTATCCATCTAGGCCTCCTATATCTATCTCTTCTCCGAATGATCCCCAGATCTGTCTTCTGTGCTTTATCAGATCTCACCTTATAATGCGTTACATCGACTTTCATTCATGCTACTTACAGAGACTCATGAACGATCTTTCCAAATGCATTGGGAACTATAGGCTTTAGACGTTAGTCGTAGACTTTGCCCTGGTCATATATCCGGTAGACTTCTTTGATCTCGTGGGTTGGTTACCATGACAGCGACTTATATAATCAAGAGGGTCTATGAAACACTGCTTAGGCTCGGGGGTAGTGATCCCTCCCATATCTTACATAGGAGCCAACTTGCAGTACGAGTCATGCGTAATAACGATTTGTGATGTACGATTTGTCTAACATTGACATGAACCAGAGTTAATTCTACATTTTCCTCTCCACAGTACGTGGACCTCGCTCTGGAATTATGTCGTGCTTTAAGGTTATGTCCGTCGATCATTGTTCTCTATAGATGAGCCAGTATATAGTGCGAGCAATAACCACCAATATCTGCGATGTGTGACTTGCCCATCACAATTACATCATCTTTGGTATTTGAGACCGGTCACATTAGGACGCACGACCTAAATTGGTACTTTGTGTTGTTTCTTTTGTCCTGGGTCATTCTTCCGTTATGTCTCATTGAGACTTCTGCCACCCAGATCAACACCGACCAGAGCATATGGACCACTACAGTGACTAGATAACTACGACTGTCCCACACTAACCCCTGTGCCGTACTATACACTTTGCATACCTTCGTTGCAGCTTCGGGTTTGTTTCCCTCCGTCATGGCTAACGATTCAGTTCCGCTTCTTCTACCACATGTTCTCCTTTTTCGGCACTGTCTTATCGTGTTGTCTCTTCCATCACTCATCCTTTCTCGTGCTGGTACAGCTTACCTCTCAGCCATCTAAACAGTGATACCTTCTTATAAAGTGCTGGTACAACCTACCTCTCAGCCATCTAAACAGTGATACCTTCTTATAAGGTGCTGGTACAACCTACCTCTCAGCCATCTAAACAGTGATACCTTCTTATAAGGTGTTGGTACAACCTACCTCTCAGCCATCTAAACAGTGATACCTTCTTATAAAGTGCTGGTACAACCTACCTCTCAGCCATCTAAACAGTGATACCTTCTTATAAGGTGCTGTTACAACCTACCTCTCAGCCATCTAAACAGTGATACCTTCTTATAAAGTGCTGGTACAGCCTACCTCTCAGCCATCTATACAGTGATATCTTTTTATAAGGTGCTGGTACAGCCTACCTCTCAGCCATCTATACAGTGATACCTTCTTATAAAGTGCTGGTACAGCCTACCTCTCAGCCATCTATACAGTGATACCTTCTTATAAAGTGCTGGTACAGCCTACCTCTCAGCCATCTATACAGTGATACCTTCTTATAAAGTGCTGGTACAGCCTACCTCTCAGCCATCTATACAGTGATACCTTCTTATTAAGTGCTGGTCGGGGACGATCCCCGCCGTTTAGTAGTAACTTTCCCCGCCACCTCTCATTGCCCCCATCTCTACATATCTACCTCCTGTGGTATATCTCTGTTATATTGAGTAGACCCTCACCATCTCGCTACTGCGGTTACTGACTGCATCTTTCTTCCTATTTCTTTCCTTCTCTCACAATAAAAAAAGACATTTTTTCGCACTTTCTCCATGATACCTTCTATGTCCTTTCACCAACCTCTTCGTCCTTTTATGCACCTTAGTTGCGTCATGATTGCTTTATTGGATTGCGATTCGTCTCTGTCCTGTCTTTATACGATCCTACACTCTGTGTCACTTTGACAACAATGTGGACCATCTATATTAATCTCTGCCCTCACCTTTTTCTCATCTACAGCTTTACGTCCGATTCATTATTACCTTTGCCAGTCTGAGACGTTGTTCTTTTTTGTGTTCCGACTTCGGTCGTTGCACTTTATCCAAGTTCGATCTTCCCATGTCCATCACGTGAACGTGAACACATTGTATTTTATAAAGACAATGTGTGACCACTCTATTTTACCACCGGCTCTCCTCTGTACTGCACTATAACGACGTATTTATGTTATTTTTAATGTCGTCAGTCCATCGTCTTCTTGGTCTGCCCTTTCCCATAAGCCTAGCCGCTCTAACCTCCATTACTTGTTTTTATCAACCAATAATCTGTTACACAATGAAAAAGATGAAGAATATATTGACAGAAGGGTAAGAAATTCTAGAATATTTCATCATAAATAGCATGTACCAAAATAAGACACTTCATGGAGAATTAATTACTTTGGAGCAAGACAGAAATGACTCAAGATAGCTGATTTAAAAAAAATTAATTTTGTGAAGATCATACTTCACATAATCCATGCTCTACTTGTATTTTTATGAGTACAGGTATGTTTGGCAGGTATATAACTGAATCTAAGTTGATTATCAAAAATCGTACGTTCGCTGCAGAAGCAAAATCAAATTCTCATCAACAATCTTAAAACTCTGGCAGTTTGCATCAGATCACTTTTTATTCTCTAATCTTGTTTTCTGATTTTATAATCAGGTTATGAAGAGATGTGTATAACCAATCTTGTTCTACAAATGATAGTAGTTTCTGCTTTGAATTTCTTCATCAAATACATCCCTTGGAGATGGGAGATATTGTTGGTGTTGTTTTTCGATGACCATTATCTACGAAAGAATATCCGCTTACTTTTCTATGTGCAACGTGGGTGGTTTCTTTATTGCTTCATTTCGTACCTAGAATACGTAATTCTCAGCTGTGTTCATTTCCTTGAGAAGGAGCCTTCTAGTTAGAGGGGTAAATGATATGAGTTCTGTAGCTTTCCTACCTTTCTGTAACATGTAGGGTTGGATCAATCAGTTTATGTTTTCCTGCTAAGCATACTTTCCTGTCAGAAGTGTCCATAATAATATAACTTTGGGCAATGCCGTCAAGGCCGTGCCGTGCTTTGATGCAGAATGACCGGCAGCACCAGGCGGTATCAATTAATTTACATTTTGTTAGGGGCGGCATTTCGAATGAAAACCATTTTAGGGAGCAGAATTTCGAAGACTTGTATTCTACTGAGAAAATATACCGTATATAGAAATATTGCCTTACTGGGTAGCGTATACTATCTACGGAATAATAGTTTCATTGTCGGGTAACAATCCTAAATAGGAAATGGGTGGCTGAGGTAACAGAAAGGAAATATCAAAATTAACAAAAATATGTATGTGTTACCAAAATGGTCTTTGTCCTGATGAAGGTTTTTAGTCGAAACGTCGTCTGTCACTATGTATCGTTGGTATGTTGTTTTATGACTTATTTTGGTAACAACTTTACCTATTTTTTGTTCAATTTGATATGTGTTATCTATACTTCACCTCCACCACCTGAACTGGAGGCTATCCAAGTATGCTCGGTCTGCAGTACGCCCTGTATCCACATAGTGGTTCACTGGTAGGCAGCCTCTTCTGACGAGCTGTATATGATGTGTGTATAACTTGATTAGAAGGTATTGGTGACTCTTGTGTCAACAGGACAGACTACATTCTGCTGAAAGTTTAACAGGAACATCCTGCTACAAGCGAAATCAGGTAGGAGTGCAAGAACAAACGAAAGGAAATTATCAGTGATAGATAGTATTGGGGGATCACATAAGCACGGTGGTTAGCGCACTGACTTTGCATATGAGTGGTCCAGGGTTGATTCCCATTTGACGCAGACATGCTTTTTTTCTGATTGCAACGACATCCGGGTCGTCCCATCATTAACTGGTTTCCAAATTTATCCGGGAAGTAAAGACTGTGTGAGAGAGAGGAGATGGTACCGCTTTAATATAACAGAGCCACAGAAATGTGAGATGGCTAACATTTCAAACCCCTACGACATTAATAAATGATGTGGGTTAACTTGACTTGGTATGATAGATCTACCGATCATGCCGGATCAGGCTCATGCTAGTCGTCACTTCCTGAACATGCGTTTTGCTTTTCTGCTTGTTTTTGTTAGTAGTAGCGTCCAGTTTTGTTTTTCTTTTTTGTTGGTGTAGCTCCCAGTTCAATTTTTTTTTTGCTTGTTTTTCTTAGTAGTACCTTCCAGTTTTGTTTTTCTGCTTATTTTTTTTAGGAGGTTCCAGTTTTGGTTTCTTGTTGATTATTTTTTTATTATTTTTTTTTCTTCTATTTTGTTGGTGTAGCTTCCAGTTTTTTTTCTGATTGGTTTTAAAATTCGTAGCAGATTCAAGTTTTTTTTGTTTGTTTTTTTTTTGGTTTCTTTCTCTTGGTGTCCGGCTCTGTGGCGAAGTGGTACAGGGCGCGTCTGTGACGGCAAAGGTACCGAGTTCGATCCTCACCACAGGCAATTCTGCATCCGGCCCGTTCAGAAAGCAATGGCAATCTACTGAACCAATTTATATTGCCTAGAAAATCACCACAGCCAACAAATGCTGGGTTGATAGCAACGTCCTGGATAGGATATGCTACCAATTTTTTTTTCTCTTGGTAGTAGTTTCCAGTTTTATTTTGTTTTTCTACTTTTATTTATTTATTTTTGCTGGTGGTAACTCGCAGTTTCGTTTTTAGCTTTTTTTCGTTTAGTAGTAGCTTCCAGTTTTGATTTGGGAGGTCTTCTATTTCATTTTTCATTATTTATGAATGACTTGAGCCATTTGACAAATTACCTTTGTTAATGAAATATTGAATTTCATTTGTATTTACTTAAAAACGACAAATGAAAAAATAATACTCAATTAATCATACAGTTCCTTAGTGTGTCCAATTTATCGTACTCATGTTAACTTGTTATAACTACGAGTATCATGTAACGCTTAAATTTCACAAGCGCTTTTAACAAATTTCACAATCTACAATAGAGAGAATTCGTTACCGAAATAGAGCCTCCCTAATTGCATAATATATTGCCAAACATTCCACAAGTGCGTTGAAATTGTTGATACGCGAAACACGATGAAACGATGAATTTTGTGTGGATACAACTATATATATATATTGCGACAACCGATTATATTAGCTTAACATGATAGTCAAAGCATCTGGAGCAACTGCTTGTTTGGAGTTTCTGAATAACGAATTCATGTATTGACTGATTTTCTGTACGTGTGACTTTCATGTTTATGTTGGACACGCAAGTTTCGAGGGAAATGCAAGAGTAGACAGACTCGCCTGTGCGTGCACATTGATAAGTGATAGGTAAATTGGACATTGCCTACTTTTTCCAATGTAATCAAGATATTATGCCATTTGGAGAAAGTAGTGCGAGCGGGTGTGTATCAGTGTCTTGAGGTTTCTCAATGAAGACTATAGGACTTACATAAGACGCAAGATCAATCAGTTTTACAATGAACTATCATCAAAATTAAGCAGGTCAATCAGTTTTACAATGAACTATCATCAAAATTAAACAGGTCCATCAGTTTTACAATGAACGTATCATCAAAATTAAACAGAAGGTCAATCTGTTTTACACTGAACCTATCATCAAAATTAAACAGAAAATTGACCATCAGTTTTAAACTGAACGTATCATCAGAATATTTGATACAGGTAAAAATAAATACAGAAAACAGTATACATGACATTTTCAAGGATTCGAACTTAAGTTACAATCAAACGACCAACCACATATCGCCTGCTCCTGTTGCTATAAATGTCAGTGGCGCTACTCATCTAGCATAACGTTACATTCAGATCATTGCTATAAAACACTGCACCTCTAACGACAGAGCCATGTACTCCCTTAAAATCGATATATATATTGCAGTATGGAACCTTTAAGCCATTCGGTATTAACACAGATAATTCATTTATTTTAACTTAGTTTGTGGGGCCTTTATTGTGTTGTCGTCCATGTTGTTTTCTGGCATAGTTCTTTTATTTTGTTCTCATTCCATATATATTTTAATGCGCATCTCTACGACGATAAATATACGTGCATACGTACGCCATTACCTGGGATTTGTCTGTTAAATGACAACCTTCTTATGCAAACGTGATATTATCTTTATTTTTACTGCTATTTATTTGTTTTCTGTTTGTCTCATTTACATTTTCTTGAAAGAAAAACGCCTTAAGATCGAAACTTTGTCTTGTATAATGTTATCTTTATTTTCTCATACCCGTGCTCAATAGTCTGTGCGTTCAGTGTAAAGCTGTGTTTTACGTAAATGCTACTGTTATATAGCGGTCCCACTTATTATCAATGGTGACTATTATTTTTAATTATTATAATATATTTTTTTTTTCGTTTGAGAACCCCAGGAATTGCGAGTGACTAGCGCTTACTTCTTATGTGCAGTGGGGGTGGTTTTTCTGTGATTTCTTTCATGTCCAGGAGACTTCAGTTTTCAGCTTAGTGCAATGTCTATTGAAGAAGGCTTCTACTCAGAGTTGATCTATAATTGTATATATCACATGCCACACCATAAGGGAGTCTCAATATAACCACATGTCATTGGTTTTCTGTTGTATGGGTTATTTGTCTTGTGTGCCATTAGTGAGCCCACAGACGCAAACGCGTGCGAAACTATAATAATATAAGACCCATAACCCTTCAGGGTCGTACAGGTGCCAACCTGGATACATCAACACATAATGCCCTGAAAACAGCTGTTTTCAGTCATGAGGAGAGGTGTAGAAAAATGACGCTCAGACCATTCCTTGATGTTATCAATCCAGGATTTTCTCTGTCGTCTTCTTCTCCTTCAACCCTCAATTAAAGTTGGTATGATGGGATATGTGGTAAAAATGGAACATTCTAAACTTTTGGTGACAAGATTTTTTTGGGTAGCATATCCTATCCAGGACGTAGCTATCAACCCAGCAATTGTTGGCTGTGGTGATTTTCTAGGCAATATAAATTGGTTCAGTAGATTGCCATTGCTTTCTGAACGGGCCGGATGCACAATTGCCTGTGGTGAGGATCGAACTCGGTACCTTTGCCGTCACAGACGCGCTCTGTACCACTTCGCCACAGAGCCGGACAAGATACGTGAAATAAAACATGAATTATTTTAGATGGCAATGCTATAACAACGATATACCTGGTCACGTTGAATAGTTATCTCACCAGAGGAAGCTCAATTGTGTTTCTTCTTCTTCTTCAGCGTTCATTCTCAAACTCCTGCTGGATCTCCTTTGCAGCAGGACCATGGTCCTACTAGATTTCCAGCAGGATGTAGTCCTGAGAATGGAAATGCGTTGTGTCGCTTTTTTTATTTGCGTCAATGGCCCGAGACATCCGTCTTCAGATGCAATTGTGTTTAAGAAGCCCAAATTACATCTTCCACAAGTATTGAACAGAAAACACATCCTGTTATGCTTATTCTTTTTAGTTAACGCCTTTCTTCTTGTTAGTTCCATTATAAATAATAATATAGGCTCAGTCAGTATAAGTGATTCACTGACCGAATTCGTGCTATTTTAAGAAGGGATTGTGTTCAGAAACATGTGCTACTTAGATATGTCTCTCTTTAAAACTATCACATTATAATGACACTCAAACTATCACATTATAGTGACACTCAAACTATCACATTATAGTGACACTCAAACTATCACATTATACTGACACTCAAACTATCACATTATAGTGACACTCAAACTATCATATTATAGTGAAACTAAAACGTTTTACGTTTCACCTTTTCATTAACGACAGTATTTGAACATTCAACTATCACATTTCTGTCGCAATTAAAAAGTAGATGGAAAATGTATTATTTAGAAAAGTGTGTTTTATTGTGACGGATCGTAAAACCGAAGTACAATGATTAATGCCTAACGTTACATTGTCTAATAATGTAAAAATTAGATACGTTAATTTCTAGCTTTTCCACAACCTGGTTTATTGAATCTGCGCTTCCGACACTATGAAAAAATATTGTAGATCAATTTAAAACACTTCCGCCGCGTATCAATATTTCTAATTATTTTTTTTATATTCCGTTAATCCTATGACTAGGCTTTAAATGGAATCCTTCTAGTACTAAAATTATTCGCCACTGTTGTGTTTCTTCATTAGTGTATTATAGTGTCATGATGGTGAGCAGTGGAGTAGCTAACTATTTGATGATGCATTTCACGACCTTCCAAGAGCGTGAGTCATGGTTTCAATTTCCTTAATTTTTGCGAATCAAGTAAAGCCTACAAGAGAACATAAATTAGACAGCGATGTCATTCACTCATAGTGTACTATCATTTTCTGTTGATAAAAGCATTTTGATCGAAACGTTGATCTAAATATATGTATGTTAAAGTAAGTAAACAAAACTGTATTAATAAACGTCTTCAATTCCTACCTGTTGGATTATCCCACGGGTTGGATTATCATACCTGCTGGATTATAGCTTTGCTATATCTCTATCTACTATCGACTATCTATTTACTGAAAGATTGTTGGACGGCTGAGGTTTTTTGTTGGTTGGTTATTTTTTGCTGCTTTTCGGGGGGGGGGGGGGGGTTAACACGTCTGGGGAATCAACTGAATGGGGGATAAGCGTCTTAGTCGTTCTATTACTGTGGTCCAGTCTTGTAAACATCACAACATTTATTACAAAATAATTACACGATTATTGTGAATATATATATGACGATTATTATGAATATATATATATATGACGATTATTGTGAATGTTTATGACGATTATTGTGAATGTTTATGACGATTATTGTGAATGTTTATGACGATTATTGTGAATGTATATGAGGAGTATTGTGAATGTATATGCCAATGTTTCGGACCTAGAACATTCAGGTTAAACCTTATTATTTGGTGTCATTATGTATCTTTTTGTGTGTAATAAACATTGAAGGAAATATATATATATATAATAATTGTAATTATAAATTTGTAACCTAATACTTATAAGTACCACCAGGAATGTAGGTAAAACATAAACAAAACATAGTTCAAACATTGGCATGGTTATTTACATCCCTGTACATGATATTCTTTGAAAACAAGTGTTCTTGTCATTACAGCACAAGATAACATTGTAATGTGGTTTCGTTGCATATTGCAATGAGGGGGCTTTTGAATGTGGTTTCTCCGCCTAAGACGAATGTTTCAGGCCATTGGCCTAGATAAAACTGCGATTTAATGCATTTCAATTCTCTGGACTGTGTCCTGTTTTAAATATAATAGGAACATGGTTCTGTTGTAAATCTAATAGGAACATGGTTCTGTTGTAAATCTAATAGGAACATGGTTCTGTTGTAAATCTAATAGGAACATGGTTCTGTTGTAAATCTAATAGGAACATGGTTCTCTTGTAAATCTAATAGGAACATGGTTCTGTTGTAAATCTAATAGGAACATGGTTCTGTTGCAAGTGAGATCAAGCGGGAGTTTGAGAATTAACACTGAAGAAGACATATGTGGTTTCGATCGAACGTTACGAGCACATTTCACATCTCCCTATTTCAAATCAATCAAGACACAAAGACAACTAAACATTAAAAAATATTATAATAAAAATATAGGACCAAAAAAGTAACACGTCCCATGAAAATAAGCTCAAACATTGTCGTAAACGTTATGGTCTGGCGGTACTTTCTAGTACCGTCACATATTTTAGTCAATCAAATTAACAGTAAGATATTTGTTGTGAAATATATTATCGGAAATACCTATCAATACAATACTAAAGATAATAACAAAAAATAATTCAAATAAAGAAACTGCAAGATATACTAAACAAAACGCTTGTAAACCAAGTACACGTCTATAAAAATCACACGATGGTTACCAAATGCAAAAGGGTGATATGAAAAGATGTTTACATTCAACAAATATAATACTAGTATTTTAGTCCTCTACCGCCACCTAGCGATGGTTAACATAACTACATAGTACATATACTTAGAAATACTTGCAGGGTTTCTGGTACATTTACAGAAATATAAGCATATTTGTAGAATGGTACTTGAAAGTTCCGTCAGTAAATAAAAGGTTTAAACAATGCCACCAGGCGTATCCACAGGTAACATTACAGGTAAGAGACATGTGCTGACATTTTATTTATAGATCACCGGATGAGGAGGCGACTACTACACTTGGTGTTTGTTGTATGTTACAACATGTTAAGGTTGCTTACGATAGCAACAGACGGTGACATGAATATAACACCTGGTCACATTACTAATATAACAATTACGCGTATTTGTTTACAGAGAAATGCTTTTTAACTCCTATTTTTATTAAACTCATTTACAAATATAGCATAATTGATAACTATTAGGATGATAATTTCTGAGCAGGGCACCAGGGTATAAGTGATTACTAGTTCAATGCTGATTTCTGAGCACAGCACCAGACGTATAAGTGACTAGAGGTTTAGCCCGGTTTTGCCCGGATGAGAATAAAACAAAAAATTAAATAAAATAGATAACTTTCTGAATACAAAAGATAGATCCAAGAATAGGGCAACTAAGTTTTACTAATAACTAGAGACAAACATAATAACACACACACATATCGACGTTTCGACCACAAGGTCTTTATCAAGACAACAATTGAAACAAAATTAAAACAGATAACAGAAAACGAACAATAATGACATCGACGGTCATATTGTATGTGTAGTATAGATTGACCGGAAGAGGTAAAATGACGCCGGACAAGGAAAATACAAAAATGACCACAAACATGTGACACGAAACAACAGAAACTATCAATCGACTAGAGTCATACATGAGACAGGCGCTCATTAATGCCGTCGGGTTTAAAATTGCCATATTGGTAAATGTAGCGGTTCTCAAGCGCCGGACGAGTCCGGTCGTCAGAGAAACACAACTTAATGGCCGTAACCTGAATGTCATGGGCGCCATGATGGCCCTTGACATTGAAATGGACGTCTACAGGCAAACCCGAATTGGTTTTTACTTGAGTATACACTTGAGAACAACATATTTTCCTCTAAGGCCGTTAAATAAATTTAAATTGAAAAATAAATAACGACCCGTGGAAGAAGAGCGACAAACGCCTTCGCCCTTGTTTAAGACTATACGCGTACTCTAACCGCTTATTATCGAATGCATTAACATTCCATACTTATAAACGCTGTGTAATTTATAAACAAATATAACAAATACAAATATATTGTTTTCTTGATGCGAAATGTCTCTTTATATTGAATCAATTACCCAATAAAGTAAGCAGAAACGATTGTAGGAATCATAGTTAACATGAAAATACATCGTCAGCTAATTTTTCAACACGATAAGTGCCGATAACAATAACATAATTATTCTATAAGCCTAAACGTCAATCAACAAATGTTTATATTCGTTAGACCATTGCGCCATAGTTCAGATGAAAAAAAGATAACCCAATTATATAAAAATGTTTATATTCGTTAGACCATTGCGCCATAGTTCAGATGAAAAAAAGATAACCCAATTATATAAATGTTGAGTATTGTCGGAACAATGAAGAACTTTTAAGATTTTCTGAGAACGCCACGGACTAGACAGTGTGCCAAAATATAAAGGTACTAAATATGGTCCTCTACGTGTTAAATTCACGAAACATATGCTTTACAGGAAAACATAGGGTTATGGAGTTATTCTTTTATATATAGAGAGATTATTAGTAGAATGTTTATTGCTGAGCAGAGAACTAGGCCCATAAGTGATTACAAGTAGAATGATGGAGGGCAGAGCACCTGGGAAGAGGAGATAGGACATATCAAGAATACGATGGACTGATGACATTAAAGATAACATAAATACATCGTTGGAAAATGCAAGCCACATCGCCCACGACAGAGAGGGGTTCAGAAAGTTCATTGGGAAGACAACTTTCTGGAGAGCATACTTCACAGGACAGTAGATTGATGATTTCTGAGCAGCGCACCATGCGTCAGTATTAACAAAGTGAAATGGTGATAGTTTAGATGAAGAGCACAGTGTGGGATAAATAGAACAATATGTGAAAATATTGATGAAAATAACCGTCAGATGGATGAAATCATAAGGTACGAGTACAAATATAAATCCAGGTGAGTGCACGAAAGTAACACAACGTAATAATATAAAATAAATACGACGTGAAGGCAGTGTCGGATTTACCTATAAGTTAAACAAGCTTTAACTTAGGGTCTCAACTTTTTTGGGGGGCCTCCCAAAATGTTTTTAAATTTCACTGTCTATATATTCTTAATCATTAAAGGGTCCGATATCTCAAATAGCTTAGGGACCCGTATCTCAATTAGCTTAGGGCCCTATGGAGTCTAAATCTGGCCCTGCGTGAAGGTACGGATTGAATATCAGCCGTGGGTACCAATAGACCATTACGTTCTCTTATACAATAATAGAACACCAATTAAGCATAACAATAGAAAAAAATATAGTGTAACAGTACGAATAGAACAATAGAAAAGAGTGTTGGTATAACACTAGGTGAGAGTATGAATTACACACCAGAAAAAAATTCTCTAGTAGAGCAATAGTTAAGGGTATGCATAGAACATTTTGTGAATTTAAAGATATAACATCTGATACAGGTATGAATATAATAACAGATAATGATACGAAGACGCAGCTACTTCCTTGTTTTCATTGATTGGTGACGCTTAAGTAGCCTTTCGTCATGACAAGCAATAGAGGAGTGTTTTGACGTCTTTCTGTCGATATGTCAAAAATATTCCTACGCAGAGCGGATGATTACATACGACCTTTTCGGACTTGTATTGCAGACGCGTGTGAGCTACAACACTGTTCCGTTGTGGTATGGAGTTAAATTACACGATTTTCTGGTTCACTTCCTGGTTTGAAATAAAATTAGTCCCTGGGTCCACCCAATCATCAAAAAGTAGGATGCCAAGACTCTTGCTATAGGAAAATCACTACTGGACAAGAGACGAAAGCAACACTATTCAAGCGGTGACTGGTCAGCCCTTGTCTGAACAGCTAAACACAAGAACACCTTGTACTGTGACGATGACACTGACACATACCTCACTTTACCTTTTACCTTCCTAGCACAAATCGAACAATAAGACTTAAAAACTTCTGATCGTTTCTCGAAGCTACCTGCTATCTGGAAGCTACCTGCTATCTGGAAGCTACCTGCTATCTGGAAGCTACCTACTATCTGGAAGCTATCTGCTATCTGGAAGCTACCTGCTATCTGGAAGCTACCTGCTATCTGGAAGCTACCTCCTATCTGGAAGCTACCTGCTATCTGGAAGCTATCTGCTATCTGGAAGCTACCTGCTATCTGGAAGCTACCTACTATCTGGAAGCTATCTGCTATCTGGAAGCTACCTGCTATCTGATATTATTTGCTTAATGTTCTTATGTAACAAACACAAAGGTGTTCAGTGCATACATATATCTGAGCGAGTAGCGTTAACGTTTGTTTAAATACTTGTACATTCAGGCAGGTACTCACTGATTGTTCACATATTCGACCATTTAGTCAGGTACTCACTGATTGTTCAAATACTCATACTTTCAGTCAGGTACTCACTGATTGTTCAAATGCGTGTACATTCATTCAGGTACTCTCTGATTGTTCAAATACTCGTACATTCAGTCAGGTACTCACTGATTGTTCAAATATTCATACTTTCAGTCAGGTACTCACTGACTGTTCAAATACTCGTACATTCAGTCAGGTACTCACTGAGAAAGACGCCAGATCTACAGTGAAAGTTATCTGTGACTTCCATTAAACATAAATACAAGTAAAAGCGGTTCAAGTTTTGTTGCCTACAGAAACGGCGTGAAGTTGGTTGAGAAATCTTCAGCATATTCTACAGTCACATCAAGCATGAGGATGGAGATAGAGGGAGTTACAAGAGCACTTAATTGGTTGATAACTGACACATCAACAAACTCGGTAATGCTCACAGACTCTCAAAGCATGCTGCGCAAGATAGACAAGAATATGCTAATAAAAGAATAGTGGTACTTATTGAACAACTCAATTGTCCAGAGCATTACATGGATATACTGCCCTGGTCATGCTGGGTCAGAGGAAACGAGAGAGCCGACTTATTTGCAGGCAATGCGGCGATAGATGACACAATGCTGAGAAGATATAAAGCAGACGTGTTCAAGGCAGTAATAAAATTCATTTCAAGATGAAGATGATGTCAATGAGGCTGAGAACTTACACAACCAGAGAATGTTAGAAATGGGAGTATCAAGAGCTGAGGGAAGGAAAAGTAATTTTTTGGAAGGTCCCGAAAATTACGCATACAACAGCTGATCGGGACTCTGAGTCTACATACGCTGACATGGCTGCTAGAACTGAGGGTGGAGTACTTATTGGAATGCCTCACGTGCTGTGAAACTAGTTTCTAATCAAGAATCAAGACTTCCACTAAGCACTAGCTAAAATTGGCCTGCTCCTACAACCATTTCTGTATGTCGATTTCTATTTCCATAGGTGCTCAGATCTCCGCTTCAGTAAATCTCAGATCTCAGCACTTACGGCGTAGCTGCTGATGGTTGCTTTTCTGTGTTGGGTGTTTTATTTTGTTTTTTGTTTTTTTTTTTCAAATTTCTTTGGTGTGTTATCTCCGTTTTACGCCGATCTTCGCTGAGAATTCACGTATCCTCGATACTGACTCATGCTCGTTTATCTCAAAATCCCCTTATGGTGCAGACTCACGTAGAGCTTTGAGTATGTCTTCTTTGTCCTTCGGGTGGCCACCTGTTATAGGAGTAGAACCAGCAAATTTATTCTCTATTATCTCGGTCGTCTCTCTTCCCACCTTCGTGACTGGGAACACAGATGAAAGTGATTTTGCGCAGTGAGATTTTGCGCAGTGAGATTTTGCGCAGTGAGATCTAATTTTTTTTCTTCCCAATGACTCCACCCATCATCTACGCGCTTCACCTGCTTTGACTTTCCGGAACGAAATAATTTCTCAGAGGTTTTCCATCCTAGAACCCGCCAAACACTACTATCCTCTAGTAGATGACATGACTACTTTAGTGAGGTTTTCTTCCTGTGGAAACCACATGGCACTTCAGTCGTGACCTTGCACATTACCATATCAACTACCCCAGTGTTTCCCAACTTTTTTATACCATGCCCCCACCTAAGTCTTTCTAAAATTCTGATGCCCCTCTATGTAACATATACGTATTTTCTATATTAAAAAATTGAACTATTTCTTAATGAAGACTAATTACAACTTGTTTGAATTGCCCCCCTGAACAATCATATTGCCCCCTTGTGGGGCGTAGGCCCCCACATTGGGAAACACTGAGCTACACAATTACGATTTAACCCCTCTATATAAGAAATTTGTCACAGCATTGCACATGACTGCAAGTTACGAGAATTATGGCAATGTAATAAATCTCTGAAGAAAATAAATTGCACATAATTATTCAAGAGTTCTATTACTAGTAGTTTCTGAACATTGAAACAAAATAAAGAAAGAAAAATTAAGTATGTGGAAAGAACTAAAACATAATTTGATGTTATAATTCAATATAACAGACAGGAAAAACATATAAGAAATATAATTTATAACAACTAAATTAGCAAGTAAAAATGATTTAAACTTACTTTTTTCCCTTTTAATAGAATGAAATGAACAAATGTCATCCACAGCTATCCCAAAAAATGTGTGCAATGCATTATTATATGATGTACTATGAAATCTAACCACTGTTGAGACAACTAATCACTGTTGAGACAGCCACAGTTGAGACAATCACAGTGGAAATTCACAGTTCCTAATGAATTATTCACGTGCAATTTGTTCCATTAAAACTGAACGCGATCGATCAAAATCGGATGTGATCACATGTGATAAATATAATCCATTGTATTAAATGGGAAGCAAGTTTGAACTTCCAAGTGCGAAGGACGAAGGGCTGACATCGACCGAAGAGAACAATATTTGGACCAAAAACGAGAAAAGGGAGTGCACAGAGAAAATAAAACGAGGATGCGTACAGTGAATTTTGGCGCGGGTCGGTTTCTTTCGCTTCTCAGATTCCATTGCTACCCCAATCACTCGCTGTCCGTTGAGGAGTTACTCCCCTCTCCTACACGCTTTCTCTCACTCATTCTTCTCCATACTTTCTCTTCCTCATTCACATTAGGCAAAACTGTGTCTCGAAACACTTGTCGAGCTTGAAGAAATACTCTTATTCCTTGTGGGTTTCTGCAGAAAACGATTGTAGAAGATTGTACAACAAATAAACTTATCAGAAAGATGAAACTTGAAAGGAATAGAAAATTAAGAGAGAATATACAATATGTAATCTACATTTGTTATAAAATGTATGATGACAGTAAGAGTGTGAGACATTATAAACGGAGATATAACAGCAATAGACAATGTCGTTATTAATGAGTGTAAAGTTAAATAAATAAAGATGATTAGGTGTACAGATATATTTGAGAAGATACGGCTATGAGTATAGATAATATTATGTGAAGAGATTCAATAGTTGAATTACTAGTATAGGAAAAATATGGGAAAGGATAAGTGATCATTCTATTATGAGAAAAGATAAATTATGTGAGATAATAATTGTTAGAGATGAAACGATATGAAAAATCTGACAATATGGTAAAAAATACAACATATAGAACACATAATATGATAAAAAATACAATACGAGATACTATACAATACGAGATAATATACAATACGAGATAATATACAATACGAGATAATATACAATACGAGATAATATACAATACGAGATAATATACAAAACCATATAATATACAATGCGATTAACATGCATATACTAGATAACACACAGTATGCTAAAACATGCAATTAGAAATAACACACAATAAGTGATAACATACAACTTGTGAGACTATACAATATGGGAGAACATATAATATGATATAAAATAATAGATAAAATAATATATAACATACAATATGAGAGACTATAATTTGTGAGAACATACAATATTAGAGAATACATAATATGAATGAACATATAATACTGGAGAATATATAATAAGAAGGAACATATATTATGAGAGAACATATAATATGAAAGAACATATATTATGAGAGACGATATAATATTAGAGAACATATAATATTAGAGAACATATAATATGAAATAACATATATTATGAGAGACGATATAATATTAGAGAACATATAATATTAGAGAACATATAATATGAAAGAACATATATTATGAGAGACGATATAATATGAGAGAACATATAATATGAAAGAACATATATTATGAGAGACGATATAATATTAGAGAACATATAATATTAGAGAACATATAATATGAAAGAACATATATTATGAGAGACGATATAATATGAGAGAACATATAATATGAAAGAACATATATTATGAGAGACGATATAATATTAGAGAACATATAATATTAGAGAACATATAATATGAAAGAACATATATTATGAGAGACGATATAATATTAGAGAACATATAATATTAGAGAACATATAATATGAAAGAACATATATTATGAGAGACGATATAATATGAGAGAACATATAATATGAAAGAACATATATTATGAGAGACGATATAATATTAGAGAACATATAATATTAGAGAACATATAATATGAAAGAACATATATTATGAGAGACGATATAATATGAGAGAACATATAATATGAAAGAACATATATTATGAGAGACGATATAATATTAGAGAACATATAATATGAAAGAGCATATATTATGAGAGAACATATATTTTAATTATTAGATAAAGTAAAGTATGAGATCTTATACAATTTTAGAGAATATACAATCTGAGAGAAATAATAATGTGAGAGAAGATACAGTATTATTAAATATAAAATATATAAGAGAATATAGAAAATAAAAGAATATACAAAATATAAAGCATACAAAATTTTTAAAAAACACACAACATAACGAAACTCACAACATAAGAAAACACACAATTAAAAAAATACATACAATAAGAAAACACTGGTTGTATTGCATGTTCTCTAATATTGTATGTATCTTCGCGACCATATACATGTCATTGATGGAGCATATAGAAAAATGTTTCTATATTATCAATATCGCAATTGATTGGCCTATGAGAAAAGGCACATCCAACGTAAATTTAGGAATTACATGGATAAATAAAACAACATTAGAAGACTTTGCTTTTGCCGATGATCTTGCACTATTGAGTGAAAACCATCAAGATGCACAAACAGAAACTGATAAATTAACACTCATCGCAAGCCAAATAGGTTTCCAAGTCAATTCATCAAAAACAAAAAGTATAAACTTCAACATATCACTTAATAAAACAATCAATATACATACTATATAAGAACTGCACAGAATATCTTTGAACACACATAAGTGGAGAGATCTGACCTCTGCCCTATGCTCTAACTTCAGCGCTAAAGTAAACTTGAATTAAATTAAATGAAAGAATATTATCTAACAAGGAACAAGAATGTTTGCATGCGGACAGACATCCTGAACTGCAGTACGTATTTTTTAGGAATGTTCTGAATAAGGAATGTTGAAATAAACACACTGGACCAGAGAAACAACACTAGAATGAAAGCTCTATGGAAAACTGTATGAGTTACATAGGGCAGTGAAGAAAAAAGAAACAAAAATACTGATATAGACACATTTCAAGCGAAAGAAATCAGAAGAAAAGCAATCAAACATGCTCAATAAGTGCAAAGTATTCACTGTAATCAGCTCTCTCTATACGTAATACTAGGTGGAAAAAAAACCGCAAAATGTTTGGACAGCCGACAATATAATGAAACTATGTAATGCCTGGAGAGAACTCAAGAAGGTAAAGAAACTAACAAAATAATGTCGCAACGTTGCAGTATAGAAAATTAAGTAAAGACATCAAAAAGTAGATGAAACAAGCCGAAGATAGATTACTGAACAATGTAAGTCCATAAATACGGATATAAGGAAAGGTAACAAAACAATACAGTGTTTGCCACTTTCAAAAAGGTTAACACAACCACAGCGACCAAGAACAACTATATGTGAAGATAACAAAGGAGTGTTTCTCAACAAACAAGAAGACATAATGAAAAGGTGGACAGAATATTGCAGAGCTTTATATAAACGTGAAATTGCCCCATCTATCAATTATTCAAATGTATTTTGTTTAATAACAACAGAGAATTGAGAAATACAGAAATATTGAGGGGGAAGTGTCAACGCCCCTGTGATCATCGATATAAAATAAATCACCATAGACAGATAATATATAAGCGGAACTTCTAAAACATGCAGGAGAGAAGTTGCCGTTTGATATCGGCCAGAAAATATGGCTAGAAAATGAACACAATCGTTAGTGATACAGCTTCCTTAAAAAGGCAACCTGAAACTGTCAAGATATACACAAATAGGTAGATGTATTACCAAATCAAAACATGAAACAACCTAACAACGATATACAGGGACAGACGACGTTTCGACTAAAAAGCCTTCATTATGATAAACAAACGACCACAATAAAACAAATCTTAAATGGAAACGAATAGGGTTATAATAAGTGGAGAGGAGGACAATAGCAGATAGGTAATGGAGGAAGCAAAGATGTGGTAGCATGACAGGAGAGAAGAAGGTATGGGGAGAAGATAGTAGTAAGTAGGGAGGGGAAAGTAGATTGAAGAAAGTGAGATGGAAAGAGGAAAAGATATAGTAGCAAATAAATTAAAAGTAAATTAAAAATACTTACCTCAAAAGTGGCAACAGAGAATGAATATTACAAACAATCATAATGTAAGGGAAGAGCAAAATAAGATGATACGAGAGATCAGGTGGGAGAGAGAGAAAGAGCCCCAAAAAAGGCAGGGACAAATAAGGAAGAGCAAACAGAAGGAATATAATATGAGCAGATAATGGTGATATATGAGAATAAAATACTGAAATAACTTAACTGATGCAGCGACTCGTCACAGCTCCTTCTATCTGAATGATCACACACATAATCCTTCACTCTAACCTGAAACTGTGTAAGAATTACAGAACTATTAATCTAATCACACATTCTACAATCAATATAAGGTAATACTGCGTGAAGAGTAACAACTATTGCACTTAGTAAAACACAGGCTTTTAGAACGTTCCACTTAGACACGACGGACAATCACTAAAACTAGGGGGTTATGATATGCACACAAGAAAACATACAAATTACAATATACAAAACAATTTCAACGTTTCTACCAAATGGCCTTTATCACGATTCGCTCAAAACGTCAAAAGACAACGAATAGAAATGATCACAACACACAAACTTTTGATGTGTTGTTCGTATCTTGATATAGGCCTTTTGGTCGAAATGTAGAAAATGTTTTGTATACTGTAATTTGTGTGTTTTCTTGTTTGAACATCATAACCCCCTAGTTTTAGTGATATTCCGTCGTATCACAGTGCGACGTTGTAAACGCATGTGTTTTACGTCACCAATTCTAGCAAAGTGATGCTAAAGATAATTCTTAACAGCATACATGTAAAATCAGAGTAATTGCTAGGAGAGGAACACACTGCTTTCCGTAAAATCAAAATTCCCACAGAACATCTTTTTAATCTAAAATATTGATAGAAGTGCATTTACAACATCACAGTGCTGTGTATTATAGTATAATTTCATTGATTTCACAAAGGCATGTGACCCTGTGTGAAACCAAGGTCTAAAATTGACGGAATAAAAATCGGTGGCATATTCATTTCGGGACATAGCCATCAACCCAGAATATTTTAGCTGCAGTGATTCTCGAGACAATATAATTACGTTCAGTAGTATGACATTACTTTATAAACGTTCTGGTGCACAACAGCCCTCTCAACAATGTGTCACCTCCCCTCTCAACAAAGTATCTCAGCCCTCTCAACAAAGTATCATATCCCTCTCAATAAAGTATCACAGCCCTCTCAACAAAGTATCACAACCCTCTCAACAAAGTATCACATCCTTCTCAATAAATTATCACAGCCCTCTCAATAAAGTATCACAGCCCTCTCAACAAAGTATCACCGCCGCTATCAACCAAGTATCACATGCCTCTCAACAAAGTATCACATGCCTCTCAACAAAGTATCACATGCCTCTCAACAAAGTATCACATTCTATGGTGAATGTACAACACATTACATAGCTCCATAACTCAAAACAATAATTCACAGGTACTTCCAAAAATCGCACTTATGAACACAAAGCCACAACCCGCTATTGAACCCTTTTCTTATACTCATAAAGAAAGTGCGTTAATAACTTGATTCTTGATAAAGAAAACTGGCCTCACAGCACGTGGGTTATTCCCATAAGTGTTCCGCCCTCTGTTCCAGCAGCCATTCGACTCCATGGTGTTTCGAGTCCAATGCCGCCGAAACAGACGTCGACATCAGGGCACAACTTTGACCCTTGCGACAGATTTCTTTGTTGTTCCGCCCACCCACGCCGTGCGGGTAACTAGTTCAAGCACGACGTCGGCCTGTCGGAACAACATGCTAACTGTTATCGAAGATTACGACTACGGGAAATACCACCGCCTTAATAACTATACCACCGAACTTCACAAATCTTGTTATCATAGAATTATTATATAAATATTAAAATATATCAAGTAATAGAAAAAAAAGTGTTAAAAGAATTACGTTTTACAATCTCTTCTCTATCTGATCTACGAAGTGGGTTGAATTTATATACCGACTATAAACTACCTAACGTAGGCACGCAGATTCACTCGTCTACGTTATAAATCGTCTTATATATGTACTACATTATATCGTCACTCAAAGGGAGACAAACGAATATTCACATGTGTTGATGTAATCTTGTTGATTTGATCTCACAATATTTCTTGTTACGCCGGTACAGGGTGGAAGAAACGAGAAGAACGAGTGACAATAAAACATAGAAGAACAACTGTAAGCGAGTGCTATTTGTTTTTTTTGTTAATTGACATTAGGATATGTATAATTATGTGTACAAAAAAAAATCTAGGTCGAGATTTCTGGCCTGGCACGACCGTTCCTCCAATCGAGCCAGCTGTAAATGGGTACTTGAAGCATGAGTTAGGGAAGGGAAACACAGCAAGAAAGGGAACTGGCCACCTAATTAATATGATATTCTTCTTCGGTGTTTATTCTCTAACTCCCATTTTATCTCTCTTGTAGTGGTGCAATAATCCTACTAGATTTTCAGCAGGATGTACTCCAGAGAATTAAAATGCGTTGTGTTGCCGTTTTATTTGTGCCAGTGGTCCGACACATCCGTCTTCGGGAGTTATGTGATGTAACAAATTAGTCATATTAATGAGCATTTTGGAAATTGAATATATGAATAAACAGGTAGGTAACTATATTATATTTAGTTCTTCACAACTATGGACAATTTCACTATACCAAATAACTTGAACAATCTCACTATAGCATATGACTTGAACAATCTCACTATAGCATATGACTTGAACAATCTCACTATAGCATATGACTTGGACAATCTCACTATAGCATATGACTTGAACAATCTCACTATAGCATATGACTTGAACAATCTCACTATAGCATATGACTTGGACAATCTCACTATAGCATATGACTTGAACAATCTCACTATGGCATATGACTTGGACAATCTCACTATAGCATATGACTTGAACAATCGCACTATAGCATATGACTTGGACAATCTCACTATAGCATATGACTTGAACAATCTCACTATAGCATGTGACGTGAACAATCTCACTATAGCATATGACTTGAACAATCTCACTATAGCATATGACTTGGACAATCTCACTATAGCATATGACGTGGACAAGTCATATGACAAGTCATATGCTATAGTGAGATTAACATAACGATGACCAACTATTACATCTACTTTTGAAATGTATTTATAGCTATTCCCTTGACAACGAGTTCGAAGAATGCTAAGCCATATTCTAGCCGTAAATGTCCATGGACGCGCCAAATATGGTATGATCATTTTATATGGCGTATAATCTTCTCGTGTCTTTCTAGCAAGTCTCCTCCGTTGAGCCGATGCATTTCTGCCTTTTTTTTCTCAATATGATGTATCTTTTTTCTGTGTCTGGATAAAAGAGTAGCACTGAAGATTTTGATTTAAGTGAGGAAGAGCGGTAACTTGATTAATTAGTATTCATTGGGTGAATAAATGAGTGATCATGTGCATTTATTCATACACTAATGAAAGACAGATGTCACATGACAGATGTCACATGACAGTGCTTGCGTGACACTTTCGACAGATCGATGGCATTTAATCACCGTTTGGCTGAAATCTCACGGAAGACAAAGCAGAAGCTAGCTTCACTCAAAGCTGTGGCAAGAATGTGGGTTTCTTTATTCATTTGCTATAGTGAGATTGTTCAAGTCATATGCTATAGTGAGATTGTTCAAGTCATATGCTATAGTGAGATTGTTCAAGTTATATGCTATAGTGAGATTGTTCACGTTATATGCTATAGTGAGATTGTTCAAGTTATATGCTATAGTGAGATTGTTCACGTTATATGCTATAGTGAGATTGTTCAAGTCATATGCTATAGTGAGATTGTTCAAGTTATATGCTATAGTGAGATTGTTCATGTCATATGCTATAGTGAGATTGTTCAAGTTATATGCTATAGTGAGATTGTTCAAGTTATATGCTATAGTGAGATTGTTCAAGTTATATGCTATAGTGAGATTGTCCAAGTCATATGCTATAGTGAGATTGTTCAAGTCGTGTGCTATAGTGAGATTGTTCAAGTTATATGCTATAGTGAGATTGTTCAAGTTATATGCTATAATGATTGCCCAAGATATAGTGTTTCCACAGTGTTTGAGAACTGTCATCATGGAAAGCAGAGTTATGAATACAAGATGCTATAATAGAACAGCGGCAAAAGGAATGTCGGCTTTGAATAACTGAAGTGTTATAGGTAATCATTGATAATTTCTTGGACAGAAAAGATAAGGAACAGTGAGGTTTTGAGTATAATGAATGTAGAAGAAGGATGGCTGGTGCATACAAAGTTACATAGAAAACTGAAATATTTCGGACATATAAAAAGACACAAAAATATGGAAAGATGCATATTAGAGGGCAGAATTATGATAAGTAGAAAACTAAGTCGACCTAGAAGGAGATGGACAGGTGATCTCAAAGACTATATGAAAATATCCTTGGAGGAGGCAGCCAGATTGGCACAGTATAAAATGGGGTTCAGGACATCATGTGCAAAGACAACGTTCTGGAATGAATATGTCATGTGATGATCTTAACCGATCATCCTGCAAGGCAGATTTATGAATACAAGATGTTATAACCTATCATCCTGCAAGGCAGATTTATGAATACAAGATGTTATAACCGATCATCCTGCAAGGTAGATTTATGAATACAAGATCTTCTTCTTCTTTCGTTCACTGATGAATACAAGATGTTATAACCGATCATCCTGCAAGGTAGATTTATGAATACAAGATGTTATAACCGATCATCCTGCAAGGTAGACTTATGAATACAAGATGTTATAACCGATCATCCTGCAAGGTAGACTTATGAATACAAGATGTTATAACCGATCATTCTGCAAGGTAGATTTATGAATACAAGATGTTATAACCGATCATCCTGCAAGGTAGATTTATGAATACAAGATGTTATAACCGATCATCCTGCAAGGTAGACTTATGAATACAAGATGTTATAACCTATCATCCTGCAAGGTAGACTTATGAATACAAGATGTTATAACCTATCATCCTGCAAGGTAGATTTATGAATACAAGATGTTATAACTGATCATCCTGCAAGGCAGATTTATGAATACAAGATCTTCTTCTTCTTTCGTTCACTGATGAATACAAGATGTTATAACCGATCATCCTGCAAGGTAGACTTATGAATACAAGATGTTATAACCGATCAATGTGCAAGAAGCACAGTTGACACACATCACAGTAAATCGGGATTGTTTCACATTTGGAAAATTCTACCCTATAGATCTGTCGACGTTTTTATCACAGTTTCCTGAAACATAATTTAGTGCATGCGAGTGTTTTAATTAACATATATAGATTTTAAGCATTTAGAAAGATAAATAAGGAAATCATAATGTCCATTCTTTTTATCTATACGTCAGTGGTCACATGACATGTTACGTGAACCATTTTTTTCATTCTTGCTTAATCTGCCAAGAATCTCTCTAGTAGAATGACAATGGTTATACTAGATTTCCAGCAGTATGTAGTAGAGAGAACAAAAAATGCGTTATTTTGCAGTTCTAATTGCCCCATTTCCCCGACACATCCAATTTCAGCGTTTATAAATAAAACATTCAGTGTTATTACTACTTCCACTGAAAAGTGAACGTATATAACCATATCGCTAGTACGCCTGCCGTACGACAGAAAAGGTTCCCGCATTTACACACTGATCACCAAGTTCACAACTAATCACGGCCACTCATTCTTGCCCATGTTTCTCTGTCTTGCGTGGCGTGGCTATCGACATAACTACAGACACATACTGCCAACTTGTTATTTCATTATAGCATTTCTGTCATTGTTTACACCAGTGTCTTCTAATAAATAAAATATATTTCCAACATAACTTGCCATTTGTATTTTTTCATCAAATAAAAACTGAATTTTTTATAAAAGTGAATTTCTAGTAAAAATATTGAATTCCTTTTAAACCATCACTGTTCACTTGACAATATTTTACATGCTTGTTTTGTGAAGCAAAACATAGTTGCCATAATGCGTGACTGGTTGGGAGAGTAGGCTTGTTTCGTTGTTGTGTAACTAAACATTCAGTTCTACCCCCAAAAATTCAATCACATTTAAATACAACTGGAACCTTTGATAAAATATTTATTATTAGTAGTCGTCTAGATTAGATCTAGTATCCAAATGGCATTTTAGGACATCCAGACTACCAAAAGCATCTATAGGTTACATATCTACTTGATCATTTTTTTCACCTTTTGTGTTACAATTTTGGTATAAAATCTTAATATTGTGATAAGCTTAGCAATATGGATGTCCAGAACACACAATCATCCTGCTTCATCTCTCCTTAAATATATACATTGTATATCATGATGCTAGATTATATATATATATATATATATATATATATATATATATATATATATATATATATATATATATATATATATATATTCTGCATATACTTTCTTAATTAGGAATTAGGAAATATTTAGGTACAGTACGAGTAGACGCCACCACATGTTTATTTTTTTCCCTTGTATATATTTGTAAATTTCCCGTTCAACATTGAATAATTGAAATTGTTATTTATTTAGGTATTTAGTTTTGGAATTAGGGTTAGTTATGTAAACTACCCTAACCCTTACCCAAACCCTAAAATAAATAAATATTTAAATTGTTAAATGATGAACATGAAATTTACGAATATAAACAGGGAAATAACTCGACTATGTGGTGCCGTCTACTTCTGCTGTACCAATATTTATCTTTAAAATATGTATTTAATTTGATACCTACACGGTATACTGTGATTTCAACCTCACTTTTAAAACATAGTAACTGTTAATATTTTCATCGTACAAAAAAAAAATCATAAAGTCCAAGCTCAAGGAACAGCTAAACTTGGCGAATTGTGTGGCAAGCGATTCTACCAACTTGCATAGAGAAGAGTAAACAATAGTTAGAAAAAACTAGACATCAGCAAGCAATTCAAACAACATCAATCTATCAATAAAGTGTCATTTCGAATTGCTTTGGCGATCATGCTTCTCCACAACTCTCTGTCGCTTGTGTTGTGAATAAGTTCAGTTGGTGACATCTTTTTGTGCAACAGTGAAAACCCATCTAAAAATTTCTCTCTTTCTCTTCCTATGTCTCTTTTTCCCATGATCTTTCCGGTGGTTACTAAATGTTCATGTTTTCTTCATCACTTGCCCTAAAAATCTTGATTTGTCAGTTTCTAATTTTCGCTATAACAAAAGACGTAGGAAATGAATTTGTTTTCTTTGTGTGATATTCCTTAAAGGATTTCCTCCTGAAAGCAACGGCAACTACGAAAGTAATGTGCCTAGAGTCAACCAACATACATAATAATAATAGGATTCGTAACCTTTATGGTCGCAGGGGTGCCACACAGGATACATCCGTACAAAAAGCTCTTCAAACATAAAAACAAAATCGTAGACAACAGTTAGGAAAAACTAGACATAGGATAAATCCATGGGAGGGGACGTTTCTGAATTTAAGGACAATGAATGAAGCCAAATTCAGCTCGCTAAAGTAGACAATTGTATTTCTTTGACCTGTTTTAAAATAATAACCTTAAAAATGGCCAGTAATTCGATATTCCAGATGGCATATTCCGTGCTGTTGCCTTGTTGGAAGTCAACATTTTGTTTCAGGTTTTAAGACGCTTCTGCTCAAAAACTGGATACTAGATTCAAATTAGATCACATTTAGATGTCAATAAACTGACAGAAAAGAGTTATATTTCTTCGTTCACTCTCAAATGTCAACTTCAATATGTTGATAGACAGATATTGTCCGTGTCTGGTTCAACAGAGAGATTGTCCTACAATCTTGCCGGTTTAAATCCATATTTTTAATTTCTTTCTTTTTCTCTGGAAACTTCATAGAACATATTCATATAACGTAAATACATATTCGTATTTACGTTATAATCAAATGTATTACACATTTGAAAATATGTTTAGAATGAAGATAAAATGGTGTCTGACTGATGTTGTCATGTATAGACTGAAAATAAGATGGTGTCTCACAGTGAAGTTGTCATGTTTAGAATGAAGATAAAATGGTGTCTGACTGATGTTGTCTTTTTTAGACTGAAGAATAGATGCTGTCTCACATTTATGTCGACATGTTGGAGTTTGTGATTTGTTTTTATTTTATGTGATCTACCAAACGTCATGGTTTCCTAGGGTAAATTGAATATTCTAGTTATATTTTAACGTTCATTGTTTGTGTGTTTGTTTGTTTGAAAACCCCAAGGAAAACCCGAAGAATTGCTAGCGATTAGCTCTTACTTCATATGTGCAGTTTGGTGAGCTTTCATACGCAGGAGACATCAGCTTTCGGCTTAGTGGAATGCCTATTGAAGGAGCCTTCTACTAAGAGGGCAATGTTTAACAAATCCCATTGATTGTTGGTACAGTGAATGTTCTATTTAGCTAAAAGATTCCATGTTTTTTTTTCTGTAGATGGATGTTCTATTGAGGCAATAAAATGTACTATTTGCTGGACAGGATCGAATATTCTATTGCGCAGTTCATCATATCTTCTTACAATTCACTGGATTTAACTCAATGTATGCTCGTATACCCTATACTAACATATGGGTGCGAGTCTTGGACAATAAACAAACTGGAAAGTGGGAAATTAGAGGCAACAGAGATGTGGTTCTACAGAAGACTGCTGAGAATACCATGGACTGTCAGAAAAACTAATGTAGAGGTGTTGAAAGAGTCAAATGCGAAACGGACCTTAATCAACAATATAAGAAAAAGGCAATATTCTTTTTTTGGCCACTTCATGAGACAGGCAGGTTAAGAGAACATAGTCACAACAGGCAAAATTGAAGGCAATAGAGACAGAAGGCGACAACGTGAGAAAATATCAGACAGTTTGACAACCTGGCATGGTATGGAAACAACAACGACATTGATACATAAATCTGTGGACAGAGAGCTGTGGAGAGCCATGACCGCCTACGCCAGCCGGCATGGCACCTGATGGTGAGGATATTAGGGAGGATGTCGACATTAGCAAAAATAAGCATAAGTGTTAAATAAGATGAGTCGTAAAACAACCTAGCAATGAGACACAGTGACGGACGTTGCTAGGTTGTTTTATAATTCATCTTGGTAATAATTATACCTATTTGTGTTCATTTTGCCATTTTCCCTGTGTTACTCCAGCCATCTGTTTAGGTTCGTTACCCGACACTGGAACATATATCCCTATATTAGAGAGTATTCGTTGAAATGGAGACATCCAGAGAGAAATTCCCCCTCCAAACGTGACGCGTACTTAATCCTTGGTATTATATTTAGATACCTGTAGTTCAGCTCGGAAGACTATTATGAAGAAGGTCTTGAGTATATAGTACATATGACCTTCTTGACAGAGAAGAAAAATTAATTATCGTATAATATCTTCAGACAATAAAATCGTTACTTGTCATTTCCAACATTCTAAACAATCTACTTCAGAGCTTTGTGTAATACCTTTCCACTAAGTTTGTGACATTAATGTGACATTTATAGATTGAGGAAGATATAATGCAATACCCATAGGATATCCAAGGATTATAAAAGTTTGCGCTAAATTATACGTGTGTCTAAAAACGTCCAATAACAAGTGCAACGTTTCGACGATTAACCCTTCATTATGGCCAACAGCACACGAAATTGCATAATAACGTTCGTTCAATTGCAAAAAAATTAATTAGAGATGTTGAATGATTAAAATAACAGTGCATGTGTTGTAGATTCTCTTCCGCAGATGTTTAATCCTTGAAGAGGATATATGCTCTGTTATTATATAGATATATAAAAGGATATATATATTCTTTTATGTGCCAACATTATGTGCCAACATTATGTGCCAACATTATGTGCCAACAATTAAAATGTCAGTAAAAATGAGCAACATATTTTTTTTCAAGAGATCTCAAAATAACACGAAACATATTTGCGACATTTAAAATAACACAACACATATTTGCAAGATATATAGAATAACATGAGACATATTTGCACTGTACTTTAGTATATTTACCGTATCTTTCAAAATTTATTTCTGTACACACTGACAAAAAGTAGCTAATGTTTGTCGTTTTTGGTATTTTAAATGAATGCAACACACAATTGAAAAACGCCTACTACTTTGTCGATGAATAATAACAATTGATAATTCTGGTAAAAAAGCAGGTGATAAATGAGTGTTCAAGGTAGACAGATTACAATGAATGTCAAGATTCATTATTGGAACTCTGAGAGTAACTGGAAGTGCTTTTTGACAGATGTATGTGTTGTAATGTACATGTACATTTCACAATACTTTTATCTCAAAATGGGTAGAAAACGGTGAGGTTGATGTTATTTGTGTGAACAAAAACTCTCTGTATTACGGGAGTTTTGTGTTAATAATTAAATATCTTGACTCGTATCTCAATACAGATTGACGGAGATATATCACCCGCGCCAGCAATATTGTCTGTCCTTGTGTTTCACAAGGTGATGACACTGTCTGATGGCATAACCACCAACACACAGTGTGATGACATCAGACTATCAGTGATTGATATAGAAAATAGAAACATTCATAAAGATGGAATGGATTTCTCTTCTCATCAACGTCCGATGTATCACATGGATCTACTGTCCAGACCCTGTCAAAGGCAACAATAACACTGATGCATCGGCAAGCAATGCTGTAGTGGATGGGTCAGTAATATCAAGAGAAATAAATGAAATAATTAGTACAGTGATGGATGCACTATAACGTGATAAAATTGACTTGGACATAGACAGTGTTCATGTTCAAGGAATGATAGAAATGTGTGTGACCAAAATAAAGACAGATAGAGAGAGAGAGAGAGAGAGAGAGAGAGAGAGAGAGAGAGAAAGGGGGGGGGTGAGAGAGGAAAGCGCCTTCTGTTTGGAAAAATTTGAGGAGAGAATCATTAACAACTGACTAGTACACTCAGCTTATCCTTTCTCAGGTGGGCCAGCGAGCTTAGCACTAAGTCTATACTCCCTCAGATGGTTGATGGGCCATCGAGTTTAGCACTGAGTCTATACTCCCTCAGATGGTTGATGGGCCAGCGAGCTTAGCACTGAGTCTATACTCCCTCAGATGGTTGATGGGCCAGCGAGCTTAGCACTGTGTCTATACTCCCTCAGATGGTTGATGGGCCAGCGAGCTTAGCACTGAGCTTATACTCCCTTAGATGGTTGATATACCAACGAGCGCAGCAATGAGACCATAGTTGGCTGATAGATCGACAAGCTTAACACTGAGCTTATACTCCCTTAAATGGCTGATAGACCTACAAGCTTAGCGTTTATGGAAATACATCCAGTAATGTAGATGATGTTATTAAATCCATAATTAAGGCATTTTATTTAAACCTTAAAGTAATAATAACAATATTTGACTGTCACAGCTTTGAGTGTCTGCATTCTGTGGTGCCACGAACATTCATCTTCGTGTGGTCGAGATAAATGAAGATCATTATATAGAAGCGAGAAATGTGTTTGAAAAACTTTAAAAAATAGTAAATATATGGCATTTTCTAGAAAGGTTTAGAAAAACGAGACCCCGTTGTTTCTAGCAGGTCAATGATAATCAAAGCCGACGTCCCAAAGGGAACATGATGGATATAGGCAGGATCACGTGATTAGCACGGAAATTATAGCTATACCCACACATAGGCATTCTCCAAACACATATACACACACTCATAGGCACGGGGAGATATATGTATTCAGCC
>CM067311.1:7767434-7963820 GCA_034231615.1 Meghimatium bilineatum | reverse complement strand
TTCTCTTCTTCTGAATCATTTCTTACGCTTATGCATATCCAATTATAGAATTTATTTTAACAAATCCCTTTCCCGTATACAGTTAGTTACAGGGGCGTACGAATAGGGAGGATCACCTAATGGTAACAGCGTCGTTTCTCATGAATTTGTAGTAAGAATTTGTTGGGAGATTTGGCTTGGGGCTGATACCCACGTCCAATGTTCTTCCTGTGATGATACCTGCTAAAGAGCTAAGGCTGGTTTACTGGAAATGATTATAGCCTTGCAACTGATAGTGGTTAAGCAGTTCGCCTTGTGTTCAAGAGGTCACGGGTTCGAATCCGGCTCGTGTCGTCTTGTTTATAAGGTGGATTTTTTTTCGGAGATCCCTGTGGATTATCACTTGAAGATACGGAGTTACGTGCTATGAGTGGTACTCTCGGCAGGCGGCGTGCCGCATCGTTGAGAGGGACGGAGTACGTATGGGAAACCGAGTACAGTGAAGTCAATCTTCTACTGCTTTTAAACCCTTTAAATCTGCAGAATTTCTGGATATTTAATCAAAGTCCCTGAGAAAATTTCCCCGTCGTGGAAAGGCTGCCCAACTCGGAGCTTTGCACCATTGAGTAGAACAGACACATGGTACATCCAAGTTGTTGTTGTTGTCAATAACCTCAGGAATTGCGAGCAGATTGTTCTTGCTTCCTACATGCAATTTGGTAGTGTCTCAGAAATTTCTTTCATACCCAGGAGGGCTTCAGTCGCTAATTACCCCTCCGTCAACTTATACCCAGGGCCGGTCCTAACAATTACGGGGCCCAATGCGAAACGGATTGCGCGGGGCCCAGTCTGGATAGGGAAGAGGATAATAAAATAAATTATAATATTAATTTATGGGCCTATGAAGTGCGGGGCTCAATGCGGCCGCATAGGTTGCAATGGCCTAAGACCGGCCCTGCTTATGCCCATACTCAAATATTATCCGAGAAATATACTCTGAATCTAAAAGTAAACTTTCAGCGTCTGGTTGGGAGTGGGGGGAATATGATGCATTGGGAATAAAGGTGACACACTCGTACTTCCTCGAGGATTAATCATCATCAGCAGACCATCACTTCCGCACTCAACTGAAAAGCAATCATCGACTACACAATAAGTACGAAAACTAATTCTGATATGAGACTGTAATAACAAAAACTAAAGATGGTTGAGTTTGAAGTGAGCTCTGGCTGAGATGATCAAAATCAAGCTGAAAAAAAAATATGTTTCGTTATAACTAACAATGTTATAATTCACGGATAAGGATTAAACTGAAATCTGTTGAAAACAAAAGCTAAACACCTTGACGTATTTTGTATCACGCTTAAAAGATATACACGCGTCAGGAATAATTTACAACTCGTAATACTTGTTTGAAAGTCCCCCTATGTATTGATCATTAATGCCTTTGCTAATGCTAAATTCCAGGATTCTGCTTGCCATCGCTTTTAATGACATGTCTCAAGCCAGTTTGCCGCATTCAATCATTCTCAGACACAATTGTTGCCATTTTCATTCTTCTGAAAAATTTAATTCTTTAATATTGAGATTAGGATAGAGGAATAGATTTTTATGAACTTAAAATTTTCTTCGTAGTGTGCCCGGGGACAACTTTCACATTTTTTAGCTAATGTCCTAAGTCGAACATCATCTTTTTAAAATAATCCACATTTCGCTAATGACATTCTTGGGGTTAGCTATTTGTTGTGTCGTATTTCCAGGCCTATTTCTTAAATGTTTTAATCATCCCAAGGCTTCTTTATACATTTTACTGATCTCTCTATAATTTGTGACTCAAAAACTTCTATAATTGATTGATTGATTGATGGATTAATTGAGCGATCGATCGATTGATTGATTGATTGAATGATTTATTGACTGCTTGGCTGACTGATTGATTGGTCGATGTATTAATTGCACAATTGATTGATTGATTGATTGATTGATTGATTGAGTGATTGAGTGATTGATTGAGTGATTGAGTGATTGAATCCTTCGCTCACTTATTCAAAATAATTTTGTTTCATTAATGGATTTGAATGATTGAGTGACTGTGTGATTTATTAATGGGTTTATCTATTACCTGGTTGGTTTATTAATATAATGGTTTATTGGTTTGGTTGGTTGGTTGGTTAGTTCGTTGGTTGTTTGGTTGGTTGATTTGTTGGTTGGTTTGTTGGTTGATTGGTCGGTCGATTGGTTTGTTGGTCGGTCAGTTGGTTGGTCGGTTGGTTGGTTGATTGGTTTGTTGATTGGTTGGTTAGTTGATTGGTTGGTTGGTTGTTTGGTTGGTTGGTTGGTTGGTTTGTTGGTTGGTTGGTACCCCACCATGTAGTATGAGTTTGATATTTTTCTATCTTATATCTGTCAGTAGGTTTTCACTTTAAGATCAAGAATGATATCTGTCATTCATTATGATAGAACTTTTCTCAGGTGACTGTTTTATCCATTATTACTTTAGAATGCCAGAAATTCCTCTATTCTGGAGTGACTTTCTTATAATCCCAAGACACACTACAAATTAAAGAGGAATTGCTTCCCTCCTATCAGGACAGGCATTGGTCTTCAGCATACTTCAGCAGAGCAGAGATCTTGTGAATTCATGCTTCACTAAACACGAAAGTATGTTACGGACATAAAATGGGAAAGATAATAAAGGATTCAAAGATTGTTTAAACTATTTATAAACCCGCTAGTGTGTTGTCGGAGCCTGAGACGGAATAAGTGATAGCAACACTGCTTACCTTTCATGCATGTCGAAAGAGGCGACTTAGGCGGTTATGGGGTGGAGTTGGATATCCCATCCCATATAGAGTCAAAGTCACCCAAAGCAAAGATGAAGTCGGATGTCTCAGGCCGAGAGCCGATGATATAGCATCAATCCTGTAGACAATACCGCAACGTATTCCGTTCTCGGGACTACATCATCCTAATCTGCAGGAGTTTGAGAACGAACGCAGAAGAAGAAGAAGATTTATAACCACATTTTACGTACCAATTGGTCGAAACAGGCACAACACAACTTCTGTGTGTACACGGTGTTGGACCTACTGAAAAGCTAATATAACTAGCTGAGATCATCATCATCAAGTGCCGTCATTGAAGGTGAGATCAGATAAAGGCAGTTTCAAGCTACATTTCTAATATTCTCAAAAAGAAATTTAAGAAACATTCTGTTTTTTCGATGTGGGTGTTGTGACAGCAGCTACCAGAGACTATTGTCAACATTACTGCCAACGCTAATGCAAACCATGACTAGTGAAGAGATAGACCTTACTGCCAGCACTACTGCAAACCATGACTAGTGAAGAGTCAGACAGTACTGCCAACACTAATGCAAACCATGACTAGTGAAGAGTCAGACATTACTGTCAGGACTAATGCAAACCATGACTAGTGAAGAGTCAGACATTACTGCTAACACTAATGCAAACCATGACTAGGGAAGAGTCAGACATTACTACTAACACTAATGCAAACCATGACTAGTGAAGAGTCAGACATTGCTGCCAGCACTAATGCAAACCATGACTAGTGAAGAGTCAGACATTACTGACAGCACTACTGTAAACCTTGATTAATGAAGAATCAAACATTTCTGTCAGCTCTTCTGCAAACCGTGACTAGTGAAGAGTCAGACATTACTGCCAGCACTACTGCAAACCGTGAGTAGTGAAGAGTCAGATGTTCATGTTCTTCTAAATTCTATGAAGAGTTGGTCAGAAGACATGTAATCTCATATCTTCAGTCACAAGCTATCAGGTTTTATTTTGTTGTATTATATTCCTTAGTGTTTAGTTGCCGGTGGTGAAATATGAGTAAAACGAGTTGAATATGAAAATATGCATATGACAGTGTCTTCTTCTCCATACTTTTTTTTCAAAATCCGGTCTGCCAGAGGAATGCATTTCATTGAGATTTTCCTTATTTTCTATTGGTACATTTTAGTATTATGTATTTGAATTCTTCATGAATTATTTTAGCAAAGACGCTATGTGATCAGGGAGCCGAACCCATATCAAAACTCTTCTTAATCGCTTCTTACGACATATATTTTATGTACAAATGTTACCACTCTTGGTTTCCCCTTTGAGCCACGGCAACATATTGCGACTTGATAATGTAATCAAGCTACGACATAAATATTAACAGAAACACGTTAGTGATCGGAAACGCTTTCCTCCAAGCATCAATGTTCTAAACAAAATTCTTTGCTTCACAGTCAGAAATAAGGTACGCAGCTGTTCTGAATTAAATTCTTTGTCTCACAGTCAGAATAAGGTACGCAGCTTTTCTGAACAAAATGCTTTGCTTCACGGTCAGAAATAAGGTACACAGCTGTTCTGAATTAAATTCTTTGTCTCACAGTCAGAAATAAGGTACGTACCTGTTCTGAACAAAATTCTTTGCTTGACAGTCAGAAATAAGGTACGCAGCTGTTCTTAACAAAATTCTTTGCTTCACAATCAGAAATAAGATACGCATCTGTTCTGATCTGATTCTGAATTAACTTCTACAATTTGTACTGTGTAGTTTGAGTCTGAAAGGGTGAATATAGTGTTCTTCTAGTTGTTAGCTGCAGTATTTGTGACTTTCCACCGAGCACCTTTCCAGCATGGGCAACTGCTCATAAAAGCTCAAATGGAAAATAAAACCAGCTGATGAACAGAAGTGGTTAAATCTGTTTTGACATTTTAGAGCAGAATTCCACATTCGTACGTTGCTTTTGATATATTCTTATTGTTGACAGGTAACATTCCTCGAGTGTTTTTTTATGTCGTACAAAATAGACATTCTGACCTGTGATACCAGCAGTGGCGTAGAATCAATAGACGCCAAAGTGCTCAGCGTTCACTCCCAGGAATTCAATAGTTGAACACAAAATTCTAGTTATTTACTATACTCATTAGTAAATATAAAATTAGCAAGTCTTCAACATCAATGGATATAACAATAGATAGCACCAAAGGGGAACACCACAAAGAATTTAAATATCTAAGCAGCATTTTTTTCCGAAAATGGAAGACTAGACGGAGAGATAGAAATAAAGTGCCAGAAAGCAAACACAGTGACTTACCAACTTTCCCCATTACTTC
Source organism: Meghimatium bilineatum (assembly GCA_034231615.1). Classification (NCBI taxonomy): domain Eukaryota; kingdom Metazoa; phylum Mollusca; class Gastropoda; order Stylommatophora; family Philomycidae; genus Meghimatium; species Meghimatium bilineatum. The sequence continues at coordinate 7,958,706 of CM067311.1, read as the reverse complement.
TTCATCCAAAGATCAAGATGGAAATTAAAGAACAAATAGTATCTACAATTTTTATACCAATACTGTGCTACCAATGTCAAACATGGTCTTTAACAGCTTCGCAGCAAAGAAACATCGTCACATGTGAAATGAAGTGTCTGAGAAAAGCTGCAATGGTTACCAAACTAGATAAAATAAGAAATGAAGAAATTAGGAAAAGAGTTGGTATAATATCATGTATCGATCATATTGAGAGACAGCAAGTAAAATTGTTCTGTCACCTTATGAGAATGAAGTCAAACCACATACTAATAAGAGCATATAATTCAAGAATATCCGAGCGTAAAGCCAAAGGTAGACCATGAAAACAGTGGATAGAAAACATCAATATAGCTTTGAACAAACATGGACTAAATGCAGCCTCGGCACAACATCTGGCCTTCGAACGACAGTGTAAGCTCCCACCCCTACGCTTAACGGCAAGTGTGAATGCGATCAACAATCATTCAGGGAAAGACAATAGACAACATATAGAGATCACATTCATAGGAAATTGAAAATAAATGCATTATGGAGATCACATTATTATAAAATAAAAGTATTCTTGAAATATATTTGTATATGTATATATAACTCACAAATATACATAAGTAATATAAGTGGATTCTTCTCTCTTAAAACTGTGTAGGTTTATTTTGTCGTATTGTGCCAGTCCACTCCTAACCGTACCTTTCTGAACATAGAAAGGTAATGCCATGGTGGCTGTGTGTTTTTCGGATCAAAGACTGTGAAAGATGTTGCCAGACCTGGTGGTGATCACTGGGAAATGCGATCAAACAGAATTATACGTACAGAACCGGGTATGTTTTGTGGGTATATAAGAGTGTATGCAAGTAATCGATAGGAAATGTGGAGGAGATATATAGACAAAGCGAGATAGAGAGAAAGAAAAATAGAGATTTGTTGAGATAGAGGTAGACAGATGTATAGAGAGCGATAGAACGAAATAGCGTGTGTGCTCTAGCTGTCAGACGAGGATTGAACGTCTACAAGATTGACTTATTGCGAATACAACAGAATTATGCAATAAAACAATTTAGGAACGAAAATATACATAAACACAATAAATACTTTTTTTGTAAATTATTGTCCGTCTTAAAGTGTTCACAGAAGTGAACGATAATGTACCTGCACAACTTCAGGGTTCATATGTTCTACTTACTGCTAACTCGCTTCTTCATCATCATCATCAAGTGCCGTCTCCGCAATGACGGTTGGCTACAACAGATCTCCAACATCCGCTGTCTCTTGTCTTTGTGATGCAATCTGGTAGACTGTAAACAGTATATCGTGTGATGTTACTCTCCCACTTGTATCTCTGCCTACCTCTTGCTCGATTCCCTTTGACTTTACCCTCAAGTAAGGTCTTCAATAAGGTGCCATGTCTTTTAATGTGTCCAAAATATTTCATTGGCCTTTTATTTATTTCTCTTAGTAGTTCTTTCTTCATATTAAGTGTTTTCTGTATTTGTTTTCTTCTCTTTCCATGATGTTCTCCTTATTCTTCTATATTCCCACATTTCAAATACGTCAATTCTGTCTTCTAATTGTTTATTTAACTCGTTTACTGCTAACTCGTTTACTGCTAACTCGCTTACTGCTAACTCGTTTACTGCTAACTCGCTTACTGCTAACTCGTTTACTGCTAACTCGCTTACTGCTAACTCGTTTACTGCTAACTCGTTTACTGCTAACTCGTTTACTGCTAACTCGCTTACTGCTAACTCGCTTACTGCTAACTCGCTTACTGCTAACTCGTTTACTGCTAACTCGTTTACTGCTAACTCGCTTACTGCTAACTCGTTTACTGCTAACTCGTTTACTGCTAACTCGCTTACTGCTAACTCAACTTGTAGATCATGTAGCCGCTACATAACTAAAACATTGATTTATCAGTGTAACACTTACTATCTATATCAATAAAAGAAGCGGAAATGGTGAGACAGCAGGGCATAAGCCTAGCCACAAAATGCAAGTATATCGCGCTATTATGCTCACTGCCGTGCTGTACGCTTGTTAGATCTGAGTGCAGAAGAAGAAGATAAGCCAGAGTGTTCAATCATTTCCAAACATGATTTAGCCGCAGACTTCTCGAGATAAAGTGGCAAGATAGACACTTGTGCCACAGTATTTACTGTGGTAAATAATTCTACACAAGCACTGTAGTTTTTAATAGAGCCAATACCACACATATTAACACAATGCTGAAGATGGCCAACAGAGCCGAGCCGGACGAGTTGTGGGTATGCCTGAAAAACGCATCCCAATACAGCTGATGTATAGTAGGAACATTTCCGTCTTTCCAGATGATAGTATTATTGTTGTGCTATACGAAAACAAAAAATACAATCCATGACGAAGATGGGTGTGACTACAAGACCAATTTGAGCCACAATGAGTCTTCCACGGTATGAACAGGGTTCACTTGTACCATCGTATGCTGTCTTAGAAATGCATCAATTAAACTAACTAATGTCACTGTCTCCTATCTCTTTATATCATTTCTGAGTGTTTCTCTCCATGCAACACGATCCATTCTGTTCTCATCATTTTGCATCAATCTCTGTCTCATGTATATCGTGTTTCCATATATTTTTGCACCGAAGTGGAAGTCGTTCATGAAATATTATCCCAAATTGTAATTCTCTATAAAGTGTGTCTTTCGGCATTCTGCCATCTTTTTATCCCCCTAGCTATCTGAGTCTGCACAGACGGAGCAGATATAATACTGTAGCATTGCCTACTCTTTCCAATATATCAGTGTTAGTTACTTTGTCATGCCCGTAACTCAAAGACTTCTAAGTACTCATCGTATACTAAAGCAGCTATTTCGTCGTCTCTTCTGGTGCATATAGATTGTCCATATTTCAGTGCCGTAGAGAATGAAGTTTAGTTTTTATTGTTAACTTGTTTTGTTCCCCGTACGCTTTTTGTTAGTATATTTATTGCTGTAGATGCCTTGACAATCCTGATGTTTATATCTTTATTCAGGGATAATTTCTTGTTGACTGACGATCATAGAAATGTAAATCGCTAAAACGCACCACTAGCTCATCGACATTGATGACAATTTGTGGTTTCTTGATGATAGCATGCGTTTTAATTTTGCAGATTGCATCTTCTTGTTTTCTGGATAATTGTTTTTCAAGGCAGGCATCAGAAAAGCAGTGTGTATGTTTTGCAATTTCTCCTCTTAGTATGTCGTAATTTCTACAGCATCTATAAAGAGCAACTCTCTTTTAAGGACCTTCTTTGTCCTCGCTTTGGTTATCAATCGTTGAGAATGTTGGAGGTCACCAACTGTACAAATATGAATGAATACTCCACCCTCCTGATTCCTAAATGTATGTTTCAAGTGGAGAAAGAAGTATATTCCAAATAAAAGCGTGGGATGCAAGAATTCAGCGTTGTCTTATGACATTCTTGATCAAAACCACCACTGAAAGAAAAAACAGCATCAAAGATGATAGTACCCTTCATGCATGTCGTAATGATTCATCTACACAAAGAGGGTTAATTGGCAGCCCATCTTCTTGGGTGCATTGTTAACAAACATTCACGACTTTCTGAGGTGAATGAATCGTAAGATCAATGAAAGCACAGTACAATGGTTGTTTTTCTTTATTTCCGCGCAAACCAGATACATTCAACAAAACAAGTTAGAATAGGGGTCGGCAACCTATGGCATGCGTGCCACACATAAGAATTTCAAATTGCACGCAGACTCAAATAGATCAACCTATTCCTGTGAGCAAATTTTCTCTCACATGAAAGCAGTGCTAAATCCACGGCCTAACGTCTGAACATTCAGAAAATTGTGTCAAATTCAAAGTGACAAAGTATGTTGTCGATATTGAACAACTGGCTAAGACCATGCAAGGACAAGGCTCCCCTTAATAATAAAAAAAAATTTTAATCTTTCAAGAAACTCTATTTCTTTTAATGTTGTTTACAACTTTACATATTATTGAATATCATTATATATTAATTAATTAAAATATAAAAAAATATATGGTAAAATAAGAATATTGACCTCGACTTGTATAAAATGATATGTGATGTTGGCACTCTGAATAATTTGAAACTTCAAGTTGGCACACAATTAGCACAATGTTGCCGACCCCTGAGTTAGAAAGTGTTGTCATCAACACCTGCGATGGACGGCCACACACACCAGATAGATACAATAAAACAAGTTAGAAACGGGTGTCAACATCACCTGCGGCGAATGGCTTTTATCATTAAAATACACGCTTGTTTTTACATTGAATCTTACACCATGAAAATGAGAAGAAATCGTGGACTACCTACATGGTGTTTCATCCTCATTATACCGGCCAAATGTTTATTAATAAATGCTACTTGTGAGTTTGAGTACAGGTTATACTATAGTACCACTATTCAATAGTACTACTACCAATATAACTATTGTCATCAATAGTACTTCTACCACTATTTCTATTATTATAAATAGTATTACTGTCACTATTATAATTATCATAATTAGCAATACTACTCCCATGTGTTGCCGGGGCCCGAAAGGGGAGCAAAGAATAGCACCACTGTTTACCTTCCATGTATGTCGTAAAAGGCGACTAAGGAGGTTATGGGATGGAGTTGGCTGTCCCATCCCATATAGGGTCAGTGACCCAAAAGTGAGCCAAAGCCATGCTGAAGACGAATGTGTCGGGCCGAAAGGCGCAGATATTGCAGCAATGCTGTAAACCATGACATAACGCATTCTGTTCTCCGGACTACATCTTGATAATCTGCAGGAGTTTGAGAACGAACGCAGAAGAAGAAGAAGAAGTAATACTACAACTATTATTATTATTATCAATAGTACCACTAACACTATTGTTATTATTATCAATAGTAACACTATTATTATTGGCTAACGTGCATTGTTGGTGGCAAATATCAAAATACTAGAAGTAAGTTTGATGATTGTTGTTATGATGATGACATTAATGATAATGAAGTTAATGGTGATAAGTAAATGAAGTTGATGGTGATAAGTAAATGAAGTTGATGGTGATAAGTAAATGAAGTTGATGGTGATAAGTAAATGAAGTTGATGGTGATAAGTAAATGAAGTTGATGGTGATAAGTAAATGAAGTTGATGGTGATAAGTAGGAAATATATTAATTAATTAATGTGCGTATGTGTGTATATTATTACATCATAAATTGACTTGCCCATTATAATTTTCATGAATTTGATATTTATATTTAGCTTCAAATTTCATTCCTTTCTAAGCTATCATGAGCAATTATGTAGATTATATGAAAAACTTCCTCTCAACTCTCCTCACTCTCTCTTTCTCTCTGTCTTTTTATCCCTTTTCTGCGATACTTTTCCTTTAATCCCATGATTCTCCGCTCAAAAGTAAATTGTAGAATTCTGTTGTTGATAGCATGGAAAAGCTAATTTTCTTTTTTTTACCAATTATGACAACAGCATCTCATTTGTGTATCCGAACTGCAAACATCGATGTGGGAGATCGGTATTTACATTTCACTTCATCTTCTGTGACCTTTCATATCGTGTCATGGCGTCAGAAAATGTGCTAATGCATGCATATAACAACAAGTGTGCCAATTAAATTGTAGAAAATACTTCAGATATTATCTTTCAAAAAAAAAGAGGTTACATTACAATTAGTTTGTTACTTTGTTCTAATGTTATCTGCTTACATCATGCAGATGTGTAGGAATTTGAGATTGAAAATGGAAAGTAAAAAAGTTTCAGATTTATTAATACTTGTATTATCTTTTTCCTTTTTTTCAGATATTTGTGAGTGGTTATTTTTTTTTCACCCCCATAAACTTTCCGCCAGGAATTTTCTACGAATGCACTGCCAACCTTGTAAAATTGTAAATTGTGAAGTAAGAGATATATACTTTCATCAGATATGACTCAAATAATTTAGTCCTCATTACATGTCTTTTGCGTCACATTCAGTAGCGTTGAGCAGTGACCGTCAGAACGCACGCACATACATGAAGGCTAATTCGAAAACAGCCTATTTAATTAACTCATTTGGTTTACTTTCCCGTAATTTTCATTGCTCACTGTATGCTTTGTGCCGGCAGTAAAAGAAATTCACGGGAAAAGTCAAGTTATATATTTTGGACAGCTCGTTAAAGACCTCATTGAAAGGCTTTGAAATAGATTAATATACATGGAAAGAGCTTGCACACAATACATCTATATGGCACTCTACAGTGAATATATTCGGTGCAACTTCTGATAAGAGTAGTGCAGCAGCTTAGAAGAGGAGCGTAGATAGAAAGTCACGGGTATACAAAAAAAGCATCTGCACAAGTCATCCCATGCCCGAACTGTTCATGGATATTAGTGGCCAGAATATGGCTTAGTAGTCAGCTATCTTGACATCTTGATATCTATAAATATCTTGACAGGACATTGAGATATGACAACAAACAAGAAGCAGAAATAGATTCAAGATGTAATAAGGCTTGTCAGGTCATTGGTCAACAAACACCTTTATTACAAAATAAAGATATTACACTAGAAACACAGAAAGCGATATTCAACACCATTTTTCTACCAACGTTGTGTTATCAGTGTCAAACTTGGACATTGGATTCTAGAACAATACATAAGATTAACAACACTGAAATGAAATGTGTGAGACGTATAATTGGAGTTAGCTTGTGAGACAAAATCAGGAATGAAGAACTAAGAAAAAATTAGGGATCAGTCCAACATTAGAATACATTCAAAAACAAGTCAAATGATTCTGCCACATAACAAGACAGAATGAGCAAAGTGTTATTCAAGAAACCCTTAACAAACGATATATAAACAGTCGACCTATTGGACGCCTTCGTAAAAGGTGGATAGATAGAGTATTAGAGACACTCGGAAATATAACAGCACAAGAGGCAAATAGAAGAGCAAAAGACCGTATACTCACTTTCCCCTCAACACCGAAAGGTACACGAGGACAGAAAGAAAAGAAGAAGAAGCTGTCATCTATCTGTCTGTCTATCTATCTATCTATCTATCTATCTATCTATCTATCTATATATATATACGCTGTGGTCCTTGTTTGCCTTTGTGGCGTCAGGGGTGGAAGAGTTCTCGGGAGATGGCCTTCTTATGTGCTGTTTGTATGCTTGTTCATGTGGCTTCCTTGATTTTTGTGATCCATCTTTTACATGGTCTGCCTCTGGCTTTATAACCGTGATGTCTATGTGTCATGGCCATCTGTGGCATGCTATTTGTTGATAATCTGGATGTGTGTAAAAACCACTAGATATGTTGTCTTTTAATGTGTTCCAATACTGGTATTTTTGTTTTGGTTATCTGTCTGATGTTCTAATTCTATCTCTTATTGAATCTGTCTGATGTTCTAATTCTATCTCTTATTGAATCTATCTGATGTTCTAATTCTATCTCTTATTGAATCTGTCTGATGTTCTAATTCTATCTCTTATTGAATCTGTCTGATGTTCTAATTATATCTCTTATTGAATCTGTCTGATGTTCTAATTCTATCTCTTATTGAATCTGTCTGATGTTCTAATTCTATCTCTTATTGAATCTGTCTGATGTTCTAATTCTATCTCTTATTGAATCTGTCTGATGTTCTAATTCTATCTCTTATTGAATCTGTCTGATGTTCTAATTATATCTCTTATTGAATCTGTCTGATGTTCTAATTCTATCTCTTATTGAATCTGTCTGATGTTCTAATTCTATCTCTTATTGAATCTGTCTGATGTCGTTTCTTATTCGTCTCTGATGTCACTATTTTTCTTTTTTCTTGTCATGACATTGTCATTAGTTGGCATCTGAGTGCTAATAAGCAAGGATAAAACTCTAACTCAAATGTGGACGTAACAAAATGTCACCATCACGTGATGGACAAACATCAACAATGTATATATGTTTGTGTGACAATGTATATGACAGCATATATGCATATGACAATATGTACATGTGTATGAGTTATAAGGTGTATATATTTATATGTGACAATATGTTCTTCCACCTTCGTCTGTTCTTTTCAAGATTACTTATGACAAGGAAGCGTGTCCGCTTATATTTGCAGAACATGCAATGTGTAGTTGTTTTATCATTGAGAATGATGATTGTTGTGGACGCTTGCATGCATACTGAAAAAAAACATAAATATAAAAGAATTGGAAAAGAGGGAAAACAGAAAGAAAACAAAGAAAGGAACGACAGTTAATGGGGAATACTGTATGAGTGATTATGAACATTGAAAAATGTGACAGAAAAATATACAGTTCATACTCTGATTATTTACATAAATTCATCTCAGGTTGCTGAAACGAGACTGCAGAAAAAGTCCCTTGGGGACAGATGTGATAAAACTAAGTAAAAATGAAATCATTATTTTAAACAGAGGATAAAGTGTCTTGCTTTAAGTAAAAATCGACGAAGACGATGAGGGTATATTGTGGGGATTAAGGGACACTAGTTGTGGGGGTGAAGGGAACACAAGTTGTGGGGATGAAGAACTTGACAACAATAAAAATAGCAATTTTAGATATATACTACTTCCGGTAGTGACGTCCGTTGATGGAGGGTGTCTCTCTAATCAAATCTGGGTTATTCCTTCGATTGTTCGGTTAATCAACTAACATCGTAAAGTCCAGACCGATTTGTGTAACAGAAGTTAGTTCATACCAAATCTTTTTTCATTCAAACGAATTATTTTGTGTCAAACTGTTACAACATCGGATATTTAAGATAGCACGTGTGATTTCTCTTCGTCACAAATTATGGACTTCACCAATTCACCTAACGAAATTACTTTAAATGGACAACAACTTGAAAAAGTACACAAATTCTCCTATCTAGGAAGCAAATTAACACTCGACGGTGATGTCATGTCAGAAATTACAACTCGCATTGCCCTAGCATCAAGTGCATTTAACAGACTGTCCAATATCTGGAAGTAAAAGACAATCAGCACACGCATGAAAATGCGCTTATTTAATTCCTGCGTTATTCCGGTGCTATCATATTGATGTGAGAGCTGAAAAAGCTGGAAGGGACCGTGGATGAGTCTGTTCGATCTAAGTGATAATGTTTTTATTTTATTTGGATTAGTATGTAGATACTGAAACATACCAAAAGCTACGTTACATTATAGCAAAAATATTCGCATCCATTCTATTTTTCTTTTTTGTTTATTCTCGCCCGGGCAACGCCAGGCATCGCTTCTAGTATATAGTAATAGTGAGACCACTAACCCGTAACGGTCGTCACGCGTCACATTGGATATATCACAAAAAGTTCTTTAAACGCCTAAGTCTTTATTAGTCCGCCGAAGACGGATGTGTTCAGGCCATTGACGCAAATAAAACAGCGACACAACGCATTTCCATTCTCTGGACTACATCCTGCTGGAAATCTAGTAGGACCATGCTCCTGCTACAAGAGAGTTCAGCAGGAGTTTGAGAATGAACGCTGAAGAAGAAGAAGAAGTCCTTGTTAGGATAAGTGTACAAAAATAATTCCTAGACCATTCTAAGACGTTGTTTATCCTCTAGTTTATATTACCACGTCTTCTCGTTTCACTTCAAATATTCTTTACAAAATAGTTTTAGAAAGTGAATCGTACCAATTAATATATCCAAACCAAGCACGCTTGCTCTGTGAAGCTTACAAAGTGTCAGTGTGGACAATGTTTTGCAAGAGTCATGTCATATAGAAGGAGAAACACATCTATAAAAACAAACACTCTTCGATGAGATAGACAATCATACACTCGAATACATGATACCATAAACACGCAGATGCTTATACACATACACACGTTTATGTCATAAATGTAAACAAGAAGTCAATATATCTTCAAATAGCGAATACAACCACACACACAAAATACACAGATAGAGGGCATTGGAATTTTCGAAAAAACGTTTTTTATTCTTTCATATCGTCCACTCCATTATACCGTCATTCTATTTTTATAGATATTTATCCTCCTGTGTCCATTCATCCTGTTCTAGCTAGATATGTCCTCCAGGATAAAACAATATATCTCACACTCTATTCCGATCCAATTTTTACAATGTTTTATCTTCAATTTTCTATTTTCTTACAATATTATTTGTTTCGTTCTTCTCGTCGTTATTATTTTTAAGTTTGCATTATATTTCTTACCATATAAATGAGATGCTAATGTGCGAATGTGTGTTATGAATGTTCATATACAATTATATCTTTAACGTAGTAGTTAGGTCGTTTGATATTTGGTCTAGAAGTGACGAGTTTGAATCTCTATAACGATGCATTATTTATAAAGGATTTCTTCGAAGAACTCTATGGATTATCGCTTGAGAGTTACGGAATTATGTGCTATGAATGATACTGTGACAGAGGCGTATTTAGAGGTGTATTCGCAGTGATAACTGTAATCGCTGGCACTGAGTTAATCACTGGCACTGAGTTAATCACTGGCATTGAGGTAATCACTTGCACTGAGGTAATCACTTGCACTGAGTTAATCACTGGCATACTGACGTGCTTTTCTCAGTAACACGATACAAGCGACTTATCTCATTCAACATCTTCTTCTCTGACGCAGCCTTCTGTTTATTTTTGTGATTCAACAACTAGTTCGCAACATCAAGGGCATCAATTATGTACATCAACAAAAAATCAAATAATTGAATCAATAGATCTGCTGCCGTTAACGTCCGCATTTAACGGTTCGCTTTCGGGAACTACTTCCTCTGGTCGTACTTTTCACAACTCGTTGTTGTTATTTCGCTACTGCGAACTGTTGGTTAATCATACAGTATGTCGCTGCTTGTGATGGAGGTTGGTAATCTCAAGCTGGCAACCCACGGGGATTTCTCTTAGAAGAAATTACGTTTCCATTTCACTTGTATGCTATTCGAAGTCCGTTTCGCCCTATTTCTTACACTTGTATTTACTATCGGAATATACTATTAACTAATCTTCACTCTTAAAATCCTATTGGTATTTCGAAGTTTCTAAACTAATACTCACACTTAGAATTCGAGACGTTTTCTCGATGTTTCATATATATCTATTTTACTTTAGTATTATTTTAGCAGCTGTCCTACACACTGTCTGACTGTCGACCTCCACATCCGTCAGCCGAATCCAGACTGATCCTAACTGAGCCTGACCCCTATATTTTGTTTCGTGCATGACAATAGCGGATGGTTGACGAAGGAACGAGCAGAGGAGTTAGCCGATATTTAGGAAAAGGTGACATCCCTTACATTGGAGTCTTTATATATGGAGTCTAGAAGATAAGCGGCGGTAGACACACGGACAGCAGAGCTCGAACAGAAGCTGACAGAGGTACGGGCGAGCGAGAGAAACAGAGACTAAAAGTAAGCCGGATTTCTTGCTGGATAGCTGATAATTGGAACAAAAAGTTCAAGGAATTGAACCGATATTGAAAACCTAAAAATCCAAGGATGTCAAGTAGTATCAAGTCGTACAACCTCTACAGGCATATACAATCCAACGATATCCGATAAGATCGCGGCCCGGCCATGTAGAATAGATCAGGAGTGTGATATAAGGACCTTGTGTTGTAAATTCTAGCCGCTTACCATTACGGATAACACGAAAACTCCGATGTTAATGTAGATGAAAAATCTTAACTTGCAGCACAGGACGAATGAGTGAGTTAGCGGCAAGCCAGTGAATGCGGAAATGTGTGATATACTTAAGATGCTGAATATTCGAATTCTAGATGTTATTTCTAACACTGGAATCAACATTGATGTTGCAAACTAGGACGTTATAAATAAATAAACTGGTTTTGTATATACATGGTTATATATAAATGTTTACCGGCCTGACATAATCAATTAAAGTAGATGATAATATACTAGACAACGTTTCACATTTCGTATATTTGGGAAACAAGATAACAGCAGACAGTGATATCAACTCAGAAATCAAGACTCGAATCGCTCTCGCGTCCAGCGCCTTTACCAAACTCTCAAACATCTGGAGATCGAAGATCGCAAGTAAACACATCAAACTGCGACTATTTAATGCAATTATGATTCCATCATTGACATGTGGATGTGAAAGTTGGAAAGCTACAGCAATAATGGATAAGAAGTTAGTTGCCTTCGAGAATAGATGCCTCAGAAAAATTACAAATACTAATTGAAAAGACTTCAAATCAAACGACGTACTAAGAGAGGAGACAAAACAAGAATATGTGACGAACATCATCAGAAAACGCGGCTGGACATACGTCAGCCACATACTTAGAATGTAGGAAGATAGAATTCCACGAAAAGCCTTCAAGTGGACACCAGACGGGAAAGAAAACAGGGAAGACCAAAAACAACGCTCAGAAGAACGTTTATGAATGAACTAAAATCAACATGCATAAATGCACAAGACCTGCAATCGCTAGCAATTGACCGACAGGCATGGAGAAGTATGAGATCCGCCCAATGTGCCAAACTTGGCAAAAGAGGAACTGACTGATATATATATATATTGGAACTGTTTCGCCTCGACATATACGACACAAGTACATCATCATACCTCAAACATCGTTTTTCCACAATACTCTCGACAGGCAGTGCTGGTAATGAAGAGGGACGAAATACATATAGGCTATCCCGAGTCACTGCAGTCGTCCACACCTTTTAAACCGGTATATACAAAAACTTGGATTATGATATATTTTCGTTTCGCGGGTCAAAACTATAGATTCATAATTAAAAGATGCAATCTATCGGTAATTATCACTGCTGAGACTCATGCGGTTACGTCTGTGGTTCTCACCAATGACCCACTAGAAAAGCCACACATGCAGCAGACAATCGTAGTAGATAACAAGCCGTTACATTGAGACTCTCTTATGGAAGCTTTGTTAGCATGTCATCTATGCCATCTATAATAGCCCCCTCTGAGTAGAAGGTTCCTTCAATAGTCATTGCACTAAGCCGAAAGCTGAAGTCTCCTGTGTATGGAAAAAAAGCTAAGAAAAACCACCCCATTGCACATAAGAAGTAAGAGATAATCGATCGCTATTCCTAGGTTCTCCAATAAACAATCACAGCTAACGGAAGCTTGAACACAGAGATCGAAACATGCAATGTAAACTATCAATTTTCCCCAATCTTGTAATTAAACATATCCCAATTGAGACTATAATGAGAATTATAAACTCAATATTAATACTTAGATTGTTCTAACAGCGTCAAACTTAGAAGTTAACCAACAAATAAGAGAGAAAGCCTATTACATGCGAAATGAAATGTTTAAAAAAAATATAAAAAAAATAAGAGACCGCGGTGATAAATGAGATTACAATAACTGTTGTAACACAGTGCGTCATCAAATATATTTAACACCAGAGACTAAAATGGTTCAACCATTTAATAAGAATTAATCCTAACAGGCCAGCGGCAAGAGTATAGAACATGCGAATATAATCATCAAAATCTAGGGGAAGACCAAGAGGAAGATGGATAAAGTCATAGTCACCATAAAACGGCATCAAATAACTGCATATCATATGACCGATCTTTCCATACTTGTGTGTCGAAAACCGATCATCATCTGAGGCGAAACATGGAACAGGGTAGTGACGTTTTCACAATCATTGGTAACACACATAACAACACGCAGATCGACGTTTCGACCAGAAATATTTATTAAGAACACCTTCACAACATACTACGAGGAATAAGAACGACACTATTTGATTTCACATGAACGTGAATAGAACAATTTGTCTATCCTTTCGACAACAGTCGATTTTTTATGTTATCTTTGAGTTCGGTTTCGAAGAATGTATTTTATTTATTTATATCCACGCAACATTGATAACACTGATTACTAGTGATAAACTGTCACTGTCAAATGACGTATTCTTTCCAGAATGTTGTCTTCCCAATGAAATCTTTGAACCCCTCTCTGTCTTGGGCGATAAGTCTTGTATTTTCCAACGATGTATTCATGTTATCTTTAATGTTGTCAGTCCAACGTCTTCTTGATCTGTCTTTCCTCCTCCTCCCTTGTACTCTGCCCTCCATTGTTTGTCTTACTAAATAGTTCTTTTTCTTTATATGACCAAACAGGCGTAGTTTTCTTTTTGTTATTGTGTTTAGTAACCAACACTCTGGAATATTCAATGAACTCTATCAAACAGTCATGGCTGTCCTTCTAGCTAATCATTATTTAGGTAATAGAATATGTAACCTACCAAAATGTTGGCCAGAAAATTTAACAAGGTTTAGTCAGAAATATTCAACGAATTTAGATAGTTGGATGAATGGTTGGTAGGATGGATAGCTGAATGGATGCTTGCGTGGATATCTAAAATTATTGGCTGGATTAATTAGCTGAATACTGGGTTGGATGTATAGCTGATTGGCTGTTTGGAAAGGTGGAATTTTGGTTCGCTAGTGTTTGAATGAATAGGTCTTAGTTCGGTGGCGGAGTAGCATCTAGATTGATTATTCAGTGAGTATGAAACAGAAGACTTTTAATCATGAGAGCGAGTCCACCTTGGTTATATCCCGATGTATAACCATTAAAAATTGTGGGATTTAGAAATTCAGGTACATTCTGTCGCAACGACTCCATGAATAATATAAAACGGCAAACACCATAAATCGTACATGTCTTAAACATGACATTACAACAAATAGTATTACATAAAATAGAACAGATAAATAAAAACATACTTTCTACACACGGGTGTGCTCCCTGAAGACGGATGAGTCGGGTCATTTTCGCAATTAAAATGGTGACACAACTCTGGATTACATCCTGCTGGAAATCTAGTAAGACCATTGTCCTGCTACAAGAGAGATGCAAGGGGAGTCTGAGAATGAACGCTGAAGAAGAAGAAGATACACGAGTGTAGAAGAGGAGCAACTAAATAAGGATCATCAAAAGAAAGGGGGGGGGGATATTTAACGATGATGATAATGAATGAAAGAATATAAAAGATAGGCCCTATTATTGGTTATATATTCTACATAAATGTCTATACAAGCTCGTGTCTGTACAATAGTATCAATGTGTATTTTATCGTGTCCAGTGCTGTTATTATCATATTTAATATTCCGAGGTTACTGCTTAAGTGACCTATTATTGAAGACTTAAATATCCCTAAGTGGTAGACCGGAGAAGAACGGATCGCCTACCAGAAAAATGTCCCACTCACCTACAGGCAATTCGTCAGTAATTGAAAAGTGGAGTTCTACTTTCACTAAGTGCTGTTTCCAAGCCAACGATCTTTCGTTAGAAATGGGAGATACGTGCCTTTCAATCAAAACATTGTTAAGAAATGAGAGGTCTGGTCTAAATTTTGGACGGCTTGTCTTCTCTGAGGAAGTTACAGATCTGAAGGATAGTACTGAATAATTCTAATACAATTATATGACTCAAAGAAACTTATGGAGAAGATTTTACTGATCATATTCTGGTGGGTTTCACTATGAAACAAACAAAACAAAGGAGTGATTGAGATATCTCTTCAAAGTTTTTATGTGTAGGTGAGCTTTTGATATGTATATGAATTGTGATGTGTAGATGGTAAGTCTTTACATTCTGTGCAATGGATCATTATCGATACCAATTCCTTCCCCATCAAGATTCTCCGCGAAGATCCGATAAAGTATAACGTGTCATGGATAACGCAACTGATCATTGGCCATTTTTACGTGTGTTTTGTGTCGCTAGCAAATGAAATTCACGAAAAAGTCTGAACAGCTAAGATTAGTGACGTTGTTTGGAATCTATGAGAAGGACTTCTTCTTTTTCTTCTGCGTTCGCTCTCATGTAGCCACAACGAATATATCGTGTGATTTCCGCCGGGGAACGTGAAGTACGTTGTGCTGCAGGTTCCACAGTAAAACTGTGTTATTTGCACCTCGATTGGTTACTAGTGGTCTGGACATCCGAGGTCCAGTACATCCGTTTTCGTCATGTCTTTAACTCAGGTAGTAGGCTTCCCTTGATTCTTGATTCTTGATTAGAAACTTGCCTCACAGCATGTGGGGCATTCTCATAAGTGCTCCGCCCTCTGTTCCAGCACTCATTCGACTCGATGGTTTTCGAGTCCAATGCTGCCGTAACAGACGTCGACAATAGGGCACAACTCTGGCCCTTGCGACAGGTTTCTTTGATGTTCCGCCCACCCACGCCGTGCCCGTAACTAGTTCAAGCACAACGTCGGCCTGTCGGAACAACATGGTAACTGTTATCGAAGGTTACGACTACAGGATTGTATAGATGACATGCCATGAAGCTTCTATAAGAAGATAACCTCAATATAAAGGTATGTCATCTATTAAGGTTTTCTGTTGCATGATTGGTTTGTCTAGTGAGCCATTGGTGAAACCCACAGACGCAACCGCATGCGCAAATGCTTTCCTAGTCCGTGACAGCCTGCCTATCTGTCGCCGGGATCGCAGATGAGAAGGACTAATCTGGAGAAGGACTTGGTCATTGCCTGTGAGAATTTCAGTGATATGATGTTATATAGAACCGATACTCTTCTATGATCGTGAAGCATGTACACTATAAACAATAACGCTCACATAGTAAACCGAAGCTACTGAGATGTCGATTTTTAAGAATAATGGAAGTATAATGAAAATCTAAGAAAACTAAAGGTTCTCAGAGATGCTGGAGTAAAGAGATACATTGCATCATAAATTAGAAGCAATTTGTAATCATTCACAGGATGATAAGAACAAAGTTTGAGAATTTAGTAAGTATCAAAACAGTTCAAAGGAAGAAGCGACAAAGTAAAACAGAAAGAAATTACTGGATGTGTTGTTATCATGACATGGGAATTTATTCACCAAGTGAATTTATTAACAATACAAGAGACATGGTGTTGTGGAGAAACACGATCGTATGCAACGCTTGGCAGGACGACTCTTGTTTGTTTCGATTTCGATGCTAAGACCTTCAATATACCTTGATTGATAGTTATTTGTGTTTTTATATCGTTCTTACAGGCAAATCTCTCATCAACAATGAGATATGCATCGATGGCAGGTTATTTTGTATCTTGATGTGGAGTCATATTTTTATGAATTATTTTAAGTATTTGTGATGGAAGAATGAAGACTACACAGAGTGCTCCAGACAAGAATTCAAACAGCCAACTACGTTAATATGAACTTTCACCAATTTCGATTCACAGATCTATCTCAATGGAAACTAAAAGACAAATCATAGACTGAATATATAACAACATGATGTTATCAGCGTCAGACATGGACACTAACTAAAGAACAAGAGAGAAAGATTACTGCGTGTGAAATGAGATGTCTAAGAACAACAGCAAACAGAACAGTACGAATTCATTTCAGGAATAAAGTGATTACAAGAACTGTTGGAAAAACATCTGTGGTCAAATATGTTGAAAAGAAGAGACTGAAATGGTTCGGCCACTTAATGAGAATTAATTCTTATTGGCCAGCGGCAAGAGCATACAACATGAAAATGGAAATACAGAACATGACCAAGAAGAAGATGGATTGATAGAGTTGTATACATTATGAGATGTCACAATATTACTGAATATCAAACGACCAAATATTCTGAGATGTCACAATATTACTGAATATCAAACGACCAAACATTCTGAGATGTCACAATATTACTGAATATCAAACGACCAAACATTCTGAGATATCACAATATTATTGAATATCAAACGACCAAAAATTCTGAGACGTCACAATATTACTGAATATCAAACGACCAAACATTCTGAGATGTCACAATATTACTGAATATCAAACGACCAAACATTCTGAGATGTCACAATATTACTGAATATCAAACGACCAAACATTCTGAGATGTCACAATATTACTGAATATCAAACGACCAAACATTCTGAGATATCACAATATTACTGAATATCAAACGACCAAACATTCTGAGATGTCACAATATTACTGAATATCAAGCGACCAAACATTCTGAGATGTCACAATATTACTGAATATCAAACGACCAAACATTCTGAGATGTCACAATATTACTGAATATCAAACGACCAAACATTCTGAGATGTCACAATATTACTGAATATCAAACGACCAAACATTCTGAGATGTCACAATATTACTGAATATCAAACGACCAAACATTCTGAGATGTCACAATATTACTGAATATCAAACGACCAAACATTCTGAGATGTCACAATATTACTGAATATCAAACGACCAAACATTCTGAGATGTCACAATATTACTGAATATCAAACGACCAAACATTCTGAGATGTCACAATATTACTGAATATCAAACGACCAAACATTCTGAGATGTCACAATATTACTGAATATCAAACGACCAAACATTCTGAGATATCACAATATTACTGAATATCAAACGACCAAACATTCTGAGATGTCACAATATTACTGATTATCAAGCGACCAAACATTCTGAGATGTCACAATATTACTGAATATCAAACGACCAAACATTCTGAGATGTCACAATATTACTGAATATCAAACGACCAAACATTCTGAGATGTCACAATATTACTGAATATCAAACGACCAAACATTCTGAGATGTCACAATATTACTGAATATCAAACGACCAAACATTCTGAGATGTCACAATATTACTGAATATCAAACGACCAAACATTCTGAGATGTCATAATATTACTGAATATCAAACGACCAAACGTGATGTAGCCTGAAAACTGATTGTCATTCACTCCTGCGACATCTCACAGCAAAAGAAGATAACATATAATAGATGGAATAGTCCGCCGAAGACGGATGTGTCGTGCCATTTGGCGCAAATTTAAAGAAGTCGACACAACGCATTTCCATTCTCTGGACTACATCCTGCAGGAAATCTAGTAGGACCATTGTCCCGCTACAAGAGAGATCCTATGGGAGTTTGAGAATGAACACTGAAGAAGAAGAATAGAAAGTTTAATTGGATCATTAAATAAAATGTCAAAACAGTTTTTGTGAAATCCTGGAGTTTATTTTATGACAAAATCAGCACAATTCTCATGGCTTACCAACACGTTAAAGATAAGTCCCATTAAAGAAACCTGCCGTCGGGGATGAAGATAATTCTTCATGACGTGTCATGTCTACACTCATAACACAATCGTATGGGATCAATATCTTTAATTTGTATGGGTTTTTTTTTAAGTTGAAGAGCCTTTTATCAGTAACTCCACAGATGACCACGAGTTTCTCACAAACTCTTATTGTTAGTGTAAGTGAATTTTATCCTTTCCATGCCATTGGGTCAAGTCCGCATTGTCGAAATAAGACCCACTTACTAATAGGATACTAATAGGAAACCATGATAATCAGCAAAGACACAGAAGAACAGGAGGTAAACATAAACATACAGGGAGAGAAACTACAACAAGTAAAACGGTATCAATATCTTGGACACAAAAGTCACAAATGATGGCATATGTGAAACAGAAGTTAAAAGGAGAATAGGAATGGCTAAAAGTACCTTCAATGACATGAAGAAATTATTACTATCTAAACAAATTACAAACAAGTTAAAAATGAGAATTATAAAATGCTACATCTATTCCATATTAATGTATGGCTCAAAAACATGGACACTAAATAAATAATTAGAAGACAAAATTGATGCCTTTGAGATCTGGGTATATAGAAGAATAGGGAGAACATCATGGAAAAGACGAAAACAAATAAAGAGGTGCTAAAGACACTTAATATGAAGAAAGAACTACTAAGAGAAATAAAGATTAGGCAAATAAAATACTTTGGACACATTAAAAGACATGACACCTTATTGAAGACCTTACTTGAGGGTAAAGTCAAAGGGAAGCGAGCAAGAGGTAGGCAGAGATACAAGTGGGAGAGTAACATCACACGATAGACAGGTTACAGTCTAGCAGAGTGCACCACCAAGACTAGAGACAGAGGATCTTGGAGATACGTTGCAGCCAACATTCGTTGAGTAGACGGCACTTACTGATGATGATGACTAATAGGTAATTCAACTTTTTAAAATAATTAATTTAGCTATTACCTTCATTTTCATTGGCTATAACACACAGTATAATCATAGGGACCAATGAAAATCACCGGAAAATTCTAATGAATCTGTAAATAAGGTTTGATCGTGAACCTCGTCAATATAAGGCCTATTGACTGAAGTATTCTTAATAGTTCATTTGACTATTCTCGTGATTTTAATTGCTCAAAAGTGATTTACTTTGAGTGACAGTCAATTGAAATCTAGGGAATAATCAAAAGTTATATTAAAAGGGTGGATTTCTTATTACTCAGTAGGTCTTTCCGGCCTATATTACTCAGTAGATCTTTCCGGCCTATATTACTCAGTAGGTCTTTCCGGCCTATATTATTCAGTAGGTCTTTCCGGCTTATATTACAGACTGTGTTAACTTAATCCAGGATGTTCTATATAATCTGCGGATAACAGCTGGAGACTATTGGGGAATACTGCGTTAGACCTGTAATTTTCATTGGTTAAGGAGATGCCCGTAATTTTCATTGGCTATGGAGATGTCCATAAATTACTTCAACGTATGGAGGAGGGAATGGGTCTGAAAAAGTTAACATATTGTTGACAAGATGGAGAGAGAGTTGGGGGAGGGGGCAGGTCGTTTGACATAAACTAACGACAACAAAACCTTTTTATAAAAAGTATAAAATGTTTGAATTTGAAGAAAACAGTATTCTTAAAATATGAACCAAATCATGTAGTCTTTCGTCCATGTTTAAATACTTTAAAATCATTTTAAGGAGTGTTAGAGTCGGTTGATATTTTGACAAAATTAAGGTTCCTCGAACTCATGCGATTTGTTGACAATGGGATGGGGAATCAAAAATAAACAAAAATGTTTGACGTAATTTATGAACATGAATATATGAACATGAAGATATGACCATGAAGATATGAACATGAAGATATGACCATGAAGATATGAACATGAAGATATATACATGACGATATTAACATGAAGATATGAACATGACGATATGAACATGAAGATATGAACATGAAGATATGAACATGACGATATGAACATGAAGATATGAACATGAAGATATGAACATGAAGATATGAACATGACGATATGAACTTGAAGATATGAACATGAAGATACGAACATGAAGATATGACCATGAAGATATATACATGAAGATATGAACATGAAGATATGAACATCACGATATGAACATGAAGATATGAACATGAAGATATGAACATGAAGATATGATTATGAAGATATGACTTCATGCTCATATATATATATATATATATATATATATATATATATATATATATATATATATATATATATATATATATATATATATATGAATGCATTTTTACTGCAATTTTACGGCATATTTAATGCATTTTTAATGCATATTTACGGCAATTTTACTGCATTTTACGGCTTTTTACTGCATATTTACTGCATTTTTACTGCATTTTTGCGGCATTTTTATTACATGTTTCCTGCGTTTTACTGTAATTTTACATTTCTACTGGATTTTTACGGTATTTTACTGCATATATACTAAATTTTTATATTTTTACTGAATGTTCACGTTATTTTTACTTTATTTTTACGGCAATCTTTACGGCATTTTTACTGCATTTTAACGGCATTTTAACGACATTTTTACTGCATTTTAACGACATTTTTACGGCATGTTTACTACATTTTTACGGCATTTTTACTGCATTTTCATCATCTATTATTACTAACTGTAAAACTTATTCTTCAAATAAACATCAAAGCTATGTATTAAAATGCCATCCTTCAAAAAATAGCACCATCACATTCTGAAATATCATCTTTCGAGAAATATCACTATTACATTCAGAAATGTCGTCATACGAGAAATACATTACATTCATTCATTACTTCATACATTACATTCTGAAGTGTCATCTATGTCAATAGTTAACACTACAACAAGCTTGAATATCATCTTTCAATAGTTTAATTTGTTTCGGTTGTTGCGCCCCTGAAATCTTTTTTTACTCCCCGCAATGGAATATTCCATCCCTGTCTTTTTTTTTTCTCACATTGTTTGGCAATCAGTGTTTTCAAATATTATCTAAAACTCTATTCTTGGATATGGTACAATCTGAGAGCAGTTTGTCAGAGGAAATTCCAATTCATCTACGTATGGGGATGTTCATTAATTATTTATGACAACAATTTACTGGGGGGGGGGGGGATTATTAATTGTTTAACAACAGTTTTCTTTCCTGCAATATAATGTTGGGTCAGAGGCTATGAGCCAATGGACCGCTGGATCTGAAACCAACCAACAGTTGTTGACAAGGGAACGGGATGTATCAGAAAACTGTTGCCTCAACAATTATGTACTGTATTCGATTAAATTGTTTTAAGATATAGTATATTAATTTACATATAAAAAGTTTACATTTTAATTTGTATTGATCTCCCTTGACAATCAACAACCATTTCATACCAAACAGTTCGTATTTAAACTTCTCCAGTAAATTTTTTGCAAGATGTTTGTTCTGTTTTATCTAAATCTGAATCTATTTAAACGAAGGAAATGTAGCTAAATTATAAAAAAGAACGTCCTGACATGGGAACTAGATTTTAAAAATCTGAAAGTACACTCATGTAGTTAACTAAATGACAAAAAGTAGCACTATTAACATACAAATTTTATTATTTCAAATATGAACACGATTTTTATTTATACTCGACGGATGTCAAAAGTAGATTCAATATTTGAATAGAAGGAACGTTACAGTAATGTTACTTCCAGCAGAAAGTGGGTCATATATTGATTATCGATTTTTATACAGTTATCCTCAATGAACTCATCAAAATTATATCTATGTTGGAACCAATAGAAGTTGGCCTTGTGAGACAAAATGACAACGTTGGTTGAATACGGTATCGCTTTGCCGTACCATAACTGGATCATGGTACATGTTTGTTGAATACGGTATCGCTTTGCCGTACCATAACTGGATCATGGCACAGGTAATTGACTGAATATTTTTACTACAAGAGTCTAGCTAATGTTTGACCACAAACTAGTAGTCTTTATCACCTGCATCGTAGCGAAGATCCGGCGCTCATCATAGTACCAAGTTCAGGGTTTCTGGGTCAACGGCAAGAATTCTTGTGAAAAATGATCACTTGGGAAATATTATCCATGAAAACATTCATACACACTTACATATATATATATATATATATATATATATATATATAGAGAGAGAGAGAGAGAGAGAGAAGTGCATACATATTCCGTTGCCATGATATGATCGCTTCAAAAATCACCGTTTCTGAGAAATTATTCAACGGATTGCTTCTTCTTATTACTAAATGACCGTCTGATGGACGCAAAAGGTCATCCAATACACGCACACACACCACACACACACATACACACACACATATATATAAATATATATATATATATATATATATGAGTTGCTGACTGGCGTATGCAATCATGAATTTCCACAACCCTTTATTTCCAGAAATTTTTATCAGTGTAATATGTGTTTAACATCCTATTGGATCTCTCTTGTAGCGGGCTAGGTTCTACTAGATTTTATAACATTAACATTGTCATGAAAGACGTGAAAGAGTTAGAAGTAGTGAAAACTGAATCATCCCCACAAATGAATGCTGCCACCATCAGATCGATTGTGCTCACGAGCGCCACAATCTGCAAAGCGTTTTCTACATCGTCGCCCACTCCTCATAAGTCCAGCAGCAGGGATATGTTGAATCTTCTCTCCTCTGTGAATAGGACATCATTCCACTGCAGTCTATTATATCTGGCATGTTGTTGTGACAAATGCAAGCGCTGCTGACGATCTCTCTTGAGTCAGGCTTTTCCAACATCACATTGCCTTGCAGTAAACGTAAGACCTATGTGAGTTGTCATATGACTGTCATTTGAAAGAGTTGTCCATATCTACCCACTATTGCTCGTGCTTATTGGCTTGCCGGAAGGAAATGATTCCTTAAATGACTCATCAGAATATGACGACCTTGCGTGGCTGTAGTCACCTGTGATTGACCACTCCGAAGTCTATCCCGGATACTGCAAGTGGTTAGCGCACTGGCTTCGCATATGAGTGGTCCTGGGTTCATTTCCCAGTTGAGGCAAAAAATGTTTCTCAGATCGCAACGGCTCCCGGGTCGTTCCAGCCTTAAATGAGTTCCGGATTAATCCGGAAAGTAAAGACTGCGAGGGAGAGGAGATGGCTACCGCCCTATGAAATGTGAGATTGCTAACATCTCACACCCCTACGGCATTAATAAATGCTATGGGTTACTTTACTTACTTTTACTTACTGCAAGTGGTTCGGTAACATTCATCAAGATGTACAATAGAACTGGTAGGACAATTCATCCTAATGGCAATGACCAGCAAGTTCATTCTGTCCACCACCATATCAATAACACAATGGGGGTTCGATTCCAGATAGTGATGGCGTTCCAGTTACATGTACTAGACCTTTTGTCTAAACATCCTTTTTTATACCGAGTATACTAACATGGCACATACGCATCTTAAGCTCATAGCTGTCATGAGTGGATGCTGCACATGCAACTTTATCTGTTTTCGTGTATTCTTTTCACAGCACCGTGGGTTGCATCCTGCGTGTTCTATCACTTGCAGAAATTCATTCTATACCTCTTTTCAAACACTTGGAAAATCAATTCCCACACTTTTTTTCCCGAACCTTTTCATTTTCAGTATTTTTAGTTGTCGTGCGTTTTTAATGTGTTTCTGTATATACATGAAAAAACACTAATGGAAAAACTATCAAATATCGTATTAATTTATAGACAAACGCGGGGAGAAACATGCAGACAGACAAACATATATTAAGACATGCAGCCAGACAGATAAAACAGCTGAAAAGCTTGTATTTCGAATAAGTAGACATAAATATTTCAGGTACATTGATGAATAAATTGTTAAATGGCTGAAGCAAGATTCACCATTACTTGTATAATAAATATTGGAGCAGATAAGCAATAACAGAACATCCAACCCATTTCCCATCTTACATAGAGAAATGTGCAGTTCAACTCTGACTCATCAATCATCTGTGTGAACATCCAGAATGTTTGATGGCATTAAATTTAAAGACATCACTGATTTAGGGCTCTTCTCGCCCCCAGGGATTCTTCAAGACATCTTGTCATACTGGACACTTTGTCTCACTGCAAATTGGACGCAGACATATGGGCTTACTCGGTTATTTCTGTCTGGCGAAATGGATATAGTATACTTCAAAATGATACCCCTGACAAGTCTAATATTAAGTTGTCTGTCTCTCTCTGTTTCTATCTACATATCTTATTCTCTCTCTCTCTCTCTATCTCTCTCCCTTTATTATATGTTTCAATATACTCAGATTCATGTATGTCCGCACATCACCTAAATGTCTAAGTACCTTTTATCTATGTTTCCATATTTCTATTGTAAATATGTTGTCTTTCTTTATTTCATTGTTTCAAATATATGTGAATATATGCTTCAAGTAATATTATATACATATATCATCATCATCATCAAGTGTCATTTCCGCAGCGAAAGTGGGCTCCAACAGAACTACAACATTCCCTGTCTCTTGTTTTGGTGGTGCACTCTGGTATACTGTAACCTGTCCATCTTGTGATGTTACTCTCCCACTTGTATCTCTGTCTACCTCTTGCTCGCTTCCCTTTGACTTTATCCTCAAGTAAGGTCTTCAATAAGGTGTCATGTCTTTTAATGTGTCCAAAATATTTTATTTGCCTGATCTTTATTTCCCTTAATAATTCTGTCTTCATATTAAGTATTGTTAGAACCTCTTTGTTTATTTTCTTCTCTTCCCGTGATGTTTTTCCTATTCTCTCATATATGCACATCTCAAGTGCATCAATTCTGTCTTATAATTGGTTGTTTAGTGTCCATTTTTCTGAGCCACACATTAATATGTAATAGATGTTTCATTTTATAATTCTCATTTTTCACTTGATTGTAATTTCTTTAGATTTTAATATTTTCTCATGTGATTTTCCTTTTTAACTTTTGTTTCAAATCTGCATGTGCCAAGGAGATGGGGAATGGGAGGTACATCAAAGACATGAGAACCTCTAGAGGCCATTGAAGACGCTAAGAACGAAGTGAGACCTGCACTGCAAGGTTCGCAAGAAGGACAGACGCAAAATCATTCACTAATGAAATAGTGATGCAAATATATCGCTGCCACATACAGTATAGTGCTTGTGTGTGGTCATTTGCAATTAGCAGGTAATTAGCATCTGCAGAAGTAGCGCAGGTAGCTATTGTTCGGATGCTCAGTGTTATAACAGACGAATAACAATGCGATTTTCCTGTCTAGACTATTAGAAACCAGCTTCGTGTAGTCGGTGACTATGGTCTACCATATAGGTGCCAATATTTACCTAGCTCGTCATTAAGCGCGGAGGGATTGATCTGTTGACATTACCATATTAACTCATACCTACTGAAGGATTGTTACATTGAGGTGTTGATCCATTGAGATAGATTAGAAATGACCAATGCAATTTATTATTATTTACTCTTATGTCGCCATCATAAATGCAAATGCCATTTTTATTGCATATCGTTTAGTTTTATTACTTTGAAGTCAATATTTTATTGTAGTTATTATTTAGAGTTACAGAAAATTGATTATCAGACGTGTGGAGGTATGTAACTGAAAATATTGTAAATTTAATTTGTATGAGGTCTAAACTTTAATGCGATCACGTGCATTAGATTAGGAACTAGTATAAATGGAGGAACATATTCAGTTTGGGATCTGTCGGAATTCGGCTGGGGGCTGTGGAGGTCGACTGTAAGGCAGTATGTAGGACATCTGCCGATTTACCAAAGTCAAATAGATACTTTTGTAACATGAAGAAAACCTCTCGAATTCTAAATGTATGGATTAGTTTAGAAACTTTAAAATACGTCTAGGATTATAGATGTGAGGATTAGTTAATAGTATTTTCCGATACAAGTGTAAGAGATAAGGAAAACCGAAAGCAGATTAGCATACAAGAGAGAAGTAAACTCACTTTTGTCTAAGAGAAAAACTTGGGTTGCATGCTTGCACAATATATACTTCTAAATATCCCCAGTCACACTGTCATGATTAGTGGTTATGTGTCCAAGTATCCAAATTAACGTCGTGTCCAAGATATTGATAGTGTTCTACTTGCTATAGTTTCTCTCTATGTATGTTTATGTTTAGCATATGTGTGTATATATGTATATATATATATATATATATATACTATAACCGTATTTTTCTTGTATATTTTTCTTTCTAGCAATTTCTAAGTTCATTTCTCTTCCACAGATCCTGCATTCACAAGCATTATATGCCTGCATTAACATATCTTATATATGCATATATATATATATATATATATATATATATATATATATATATATATATATATATAGCTATCCCTGCACACAAATACAAATGTGGTAATCTCACGAAGTCACAGAGATCAATATCCGGGCTCACATACAAATTTGGAAGATGAAAATCATAAGGACATTCAAATATTTGGAAGCAATATTAAACAGTTCATATATAGTGCCATAATTTAGAGCTTGAATTCTAACAGAAAACCAGATATATATTCCCATATGACAATCAATACAAGGTAACTGCGTGAAACGTAACAAAAATTTATTTCCGTTGGACGTTGTGATAATTTTTCCATCCGTCGTCTTTTGATGTTTTGTTTGTGTCTTGATAAAGGCCTTTTGGCTGAAACGTTGAATGTGATTTGTGTATTGTCATTTTTATGATTTCTTGTGTGCTCATCATTGCCCATCATTACCCACTAGTTTTAGATATAGTCTGTGGTGTCCCATTGAAACGGAATATAAACCTGTGTTTTACGTAAGTCTAATATATATTGCCACAACATTCAACATCAAAGTTAATGTTTAATACGCAATATGTCTATAAATATATCTGCAATAAGGTATGTCATTTATATAAATGGGTTTCATGAGAAGAAATAAACATGACAGATGAACAACTACAGATGTTCGACAATAGAATGTTTAGAATAATAAAATATAAACTTTCAAATATATACTTGTTCTGCTTTCGTTCTCTTGGAACATGCTTATATCTGAAGTTTTATCTCTCCCATTGGGTCAAAGGGCATGAGCCCATGGACCGCTGAATCAGCAACCATCTCTCCCATAAACTTGAAAATATATCGTAAATTGGAGACAACAAACACATTCAGGATTTATACGAAGGAGTAGTTCCTAATCAGGGATTAGAAATGTAGTTATTTGAACTATAAATAACAAATAAATCAATCAATCAAGTGCCATGCCGAATGGCGTAGGCGATCATGTTTCTTCACGACTCTCTATCTCTTCTTGTGTTGTCAATAAGCTCGATTGGTGAACGTGCCACAACACATTTCCATCTAGTAACTTTAAATAACAAATAGATATTGATAAAAATTAAAAAAGGTATTGGTGGTTTTGGTAAGGAAATCAAAGACCTTTTATGATACCCGGATTGGGAGAGAGAGGGAAAACTGCCTTAAAATGGGAGCCACATGCAGACAAAGGTTGAGAACCACTTATGTAACATATACATTACCATTCACTGTGTCAAATTGACAGCCAACAGACTTGTAATTATCCCGTACACACTCCTGTCCAACCCCATGTACAGTGTGAGGTAATATCTCTTACACACTCCTGTCTTACCCCCACCCCACTTCTCACCTCCACCCCCCCCCCCACATCCATGGATCATACAGGAAGATATACAATAGCTATACTGCACAAATCCACAGAACGTATACGGATATAGAAAAATGGTGTCAGCAGCGAGAATCCTCCATGGCTTGTAAAGTTAAGTCAGGGATTATAATACTGATGACTGTTTTATTTGTTTGTTTCAATACAAGGAACTACGAGCAATACAGCACTTGAATCACTTTGTGCAATGGGAATATTTCTCCGGAGATTCATTCCATATCTAGAAGGCCCCTGCTATCTGCAGTGTACGATGCTTTCAGAAATTTCCTCCAATTCAGATGGTGTAATATTATGATAATGATGCGCACTTTGCCTTATCTGACGTGTATTTGTTGTACATGTGTATTTGTTGTACATGTGTATTTGTTTTACATGTGTATTTGTTGTACATGTGTATTTGTTTTACATGTGTATTTGTTGTACATGTGTATTTCTATAAGAGGACATGCTTTTTTTTCTCTTTCAAATTTCTACACAAGTCCTGCTAGTTGAAAATATCACTAAGTTCCAAAGGAACAGAAATTAAAATGTCTGAAAGTTTTCAGTTACATAATAAAATCAGTTGGTATATGGTAAACTACACTTGTCGATTTTTATATTCGATATATATAGTATATATAAGTCTCTAAAGGCACTGTTACATCTGGAAGACTGCAACAATATATGGTAACCGAAGAGTATTAATCTTATCACAAAATTAAAAGTCTAGTGCGTCATTCTGTTAACTACTTTGATACACGCGTGCGAAACCTGGACAGTGTACAGCAGACACACCTGACTGTTAAATCACTAGTACACATGTTGCATCCACAATCTTCTCTGTATTAAGGGACAAGATAAAGTACCTGATACTAAAGTCCTCACTAGAGACAACACCTCAGACATTCATACAATGCTGAAGAAGTTCTCACTCGAGCCAATACCTCAGACATTCATACAATGCTGAAGAAGTTCTCACTCGAGCCAATACCTCAGACATGCATACAATGCTGAAGAAATTCTCACAAGAGCCAACATCCCAGACATTCATACAATGCTAGCAAGGCATAGGACCACACCTGGAATAAGTTTCGGCTGCGTGGTGTCCTGCATCAAACAACACATTACAGGATCTAGATAAAGTGCAAAACCGGGCGCTTAGGATAATGATGGGAGCAATGAAATCAACACCCAAAGTAGATACGCAGAAAATGGGAAGAAAGCAATCGCTCGATGAACGTAGAGACACAAAGGTGCTAAAACAAGCAGAAAAGTTTACGTATATATTCCAAGTCATCCAATGAAGGAAAGATTCCAAAATCTAGAAATGGGGAGACTGGAAAGAAGCAGCTTTATCCATCAAGCTAAACAACTCCGTAGACAACTTACAGGCCTACCTGAAGTTGACAGTCCCTTAAGGTCTGTACCAGAGCAAACCCAATGGAGTGAAAGGTATGGAATGCCAATATAAATTCAGACCCACGTGAAAGAAATACTTAGCAAGGACGAACAGAACAGTGTACAACAGAGGACAGTCACCTTTAGTTTCCTTGACCAGTAATATCCACAAGACCTATGGGTCAGAGTATACACAGATGGGTCAGCACAGAATGCAGTGAGGAATGGAGGTACAGGTATATATATATATATATATATATATATATATATATATATATATATATATATATATATATATATAGAATATCCACACAAGCCTAGAGATACAATCAGAACACCAACAGGGAAATTCTGCAATGATTATGATGCAGAAATCCAAGCAATTATGGTAGCAACTGAAAAACTGCTGAACTCCAACCCTGACCCACAGTCCGTGGTATTCCTGACAGATGCAATGTCAGTGCTTCAAGCTCTCCCGTCTGGAAAACTAACAGACTTACAAAAATTATTTAATGAACTGTCTTACCAGTATAGGGTAACCAAACAGTGGCTACCCTCTTACTGTGGAATACCAGGAAATGAAAATGCAGACCAACTGGCTAAGGAAGGTGCTGTCCAGGACCAACCAGGTGTACCAATCACCTACCATCAGAAAAAAACAGATGATCAAGTCAATAAGAAAGCCACAAACACCAACACAAGATGACTATCACATTATAAACAGATCAGAACAAGTTGTAATTCTACGCCTCAGAACGGGACACAACCAAGTCCGCAGTCACATGTACACAAAATTCAAGATTGGTAACACTGCCATTTGTACATGTGGACAGGCAGCACAGAGTACCAAACATTTACTTCAAGAGTGTTCTGAGTATGAAACGTAGAGGCAGACATATTAGCCAGAGGAAACAACACTAGAATCAAAGCTCTATGGGACACTGTATGAACTACAAAATACAATGAGTTTTATTCAGAAGAGGGAATTACAGATATAGACATGTTTCAAGTGAACGAAAGAAAAAGAAGAAAAGTGAGAGTGGTACTTTTCTTTGCTCCTTTTATGACCCATCAACGCGTGTGGCTCTAAATAGCTATTGCCTCTTCAAATAAAGTTCGTGCGTATTGTAAATTGTACCCTGAATCAGGGCCCTGATCCGCGATGGTCATCGACACATATTTGACTATCGGCACAGAATACACGAATTCATTCTAGCAGCAATAATATACACCCTCAAGGGATATTACTCTTCCCTCTATACCTTATCATTTGCGTTTTATTACCAAAATTATATATTGCAAGGGAGACCAAAAAAACCACAACCAAAATCATTCAAAAGAAAATGATAAATTCCCAATGATGTGTGATGGTCCTTCTATCTGGTAATTCTTTTAAATAACTCGCACGTGACAGCCAAATGATTATAATCGTGATTGGACAGGATATAATAACGAACATTATCATGTCTCCACTCCAGACTCCCGGGTTTGCATTTATATCGTTATCATCAATTTGCATTCCATGAAGCTTTCATGGTTGGTTATGGACCTTTTTGTTATAGACATAACTAAGTAGAACTGCCATGATTTCCATAACCTAATAGGACATAATTACGCGGGTTACGAGTTCCATTGAGATTTGTATCCGCACAAACAACAGTAGGCGGGTACTGGATAAACACACTGGGACATACGTGTTTTTACAAAAATAGTACTTGCTAAATGGGTATATTTAAACGAAACTGTTCATCTCAGTACGGAGTTTTCATTGCTGCAGTAATATCAATTTTCTTTCAGTTCCCTGTGGAATATACGACTGCAGATGTCGTTCTTTAATGATTTTGTTGCTGCGCTGTTCTTTTATTCTTTACTCAGAGGTTTCAATTGATTTTGTCTTCTCTTCCACTGTTCTTCACGGTGCGGTCCTTGATATTATAATTTTCCTATTTTCTTGTGGGATTGTGGGATCAAGTTCAGAGCTTGTCTGGTTATCTTCTTAGATTTCTTTCTGATGGTGTGCCTTATCTATCTCAACTTTTTATCTCTACCTCCACCAGGCACTAGCGTATTCTCTTCCACCAGGTACTAGCGTATTCTCTTCCACCAGGCACTAGCGTATTCTCTTCCACCAGGCACTAGCGTATTCTCTTCCACCAGGTACTAGCGTATTCTCTTCCACCAGGCGCTAGCGTATTCTCTTCCACCAGGCACTAGCGTATTCTCTTCCACCAGGCACTAGTCTCTTCCACCAGGCGCTAGCGTATTCTCTTCCACCAAGCACTAGCATATTCTTTTCCGCAAGGCTCTGATGTGTTACCTTCTACAATTGGTATCTCTACCTCCACCAGGCACTTGTGTATTCTCTTCCATACTTACTATCTCTACCTCCACCTGGCACTGGTAAATTCTCTTCCATACTTACTATCTCTACCTCCACCTGGCACTGGTAAATTCTCTTCCATAAACTCATCATTTCATATCTCAACTCCCTCATCTAATGCAAAGTAAACGGCGTATTTCTAAGCTGATTTCTCTACACTCCTCCGAATCGCTGAGTATATCGTTTTTGGGGAGCATTTTGTGCTGATGTATCCAGTGTGGCACCCATACGACCCTGATGTATCCAGTGTGGCACGTCTACGACCCTGTCGGGTTATGGGTCATATTATTATTAAACGATGGAAACATCTATGGATAACCATCTACATCTTTTAAGCGCGTTTCTGATATGTGTTCCATGTTGGAGAGCCATAAAGCAATACAAGCTTCATATTTGTATTAAACAGCCTAACATTTCTTTCTATTGGATAATGCAAACGAGTTCCGTGCAGGGCTGATAGTATTGACTGTAGATGCCTCGATGATCTGTTTGTTTTCAACATACCTCACATGATTCTTGAGGGTAAGCTTCATATCTAGCGTGTCTCCAAGATATATAGGATGTTCTTCCTTGAGCAATATCTGCTTCTTCTTCTTCTTCTTCTTCTGCGTTCGTTCTCAAACTTCTGCAGATTAGCAGGATGTAGTCCGGAGACCGGAATGTGTTGTTTCATGGTTTACAGCATTGCTGCGATATCTGCGCCTTTCGGCCTGACACATCCGACTTCAGCATGGCTTTGGGTCACTTACCCTATATGGGATGAACAGCCAACTCCATCCCATAACCTCCTTAGTCGTCTTTTACGACATACGTAGAAGGTAAACAGTGTTGCTATTCTTTTCTCCCCTTTCGGACCCCGGCAACACGGGCGAGCAATATCAGTAATAAGGAGTTCATTCGTTACGTTTGTTATTGTTGTCACGCTTTTCGTTGGTTACTATTTGTATACTTGTATGCCAAAAATAGTCTAGGCCGACCTTCGAAAAGCAAGGAAATAATCAATTTAAGGCAATACTGCAGTGAAACGGAACAACAATAGTACTTACGTAGAACACAGGTTTTTTTTATGTTTCACGTGAACACAACAGACGGACTATCGCTAAGACTAAGGGGTTATGAGGTGTAAACACGAAAACATAATTACAAAACACAAGACATTTTCAACGTTTCGAACCGTTAGTTCTTTCTGAAAGATATATAAAACAAACAGTGAAAACAATGTAAGATTTAGTCTTAGTCATAGTAAGTCAAGCTGTTCAAGTGAAACATGAAAAACCTGTGTTCTACGTAAGTACTAAGAAATTATCAAAATCAGCCTTTCGAGTCATATTTACATTTTCTCAAATGTACATTTACATGTACACAAGTCTTCTATTCTGGAGACCGGTCATTGCTTGACCGTATAAACAGTTTCCCTGCTTCATTTTCTTCTGTTCTTGTCTGTGCTTTCCTTGACCACTTCTGAACCACACCAAGGATCCTAAAACTGTAATTATAATTAGAAATATGGTGTTAGAAATATCATTATAATTATATAAAGATATAATGGCCATGATTGGGGGGGGGGGGCCTAGACTTTCTAGCACAATAATGCTTCTAAACAAATAATTCTTTACAAACCAGATCAAATGTCGTCTCATTATCAAGTTCACAGCAAGCAGCGTGTAACCCAGAAATTGAATACTGAAACGCATTCACAACAACAAAACAAACACCTACACGTACAAACGTAACATATAAACAACAAATACACATGTAAATACACATGTACTAGGCCAAGAAAATCTTGGAGGGTGACCCAGCACAGCCGATATTGTTACAAGACCTAGTCCTCACTTACATTCTATTATGAAACATAGTAGTAAGTAAAAGTAAAGTAACCCATAGCATTTATTAATGTCGTAGGGGTGTGAGATGTTAGCGATCTCACATTTCACAGGCTCTGCAAATGAGGGCGGTAGCCATCTCCTCTCCCTCGCAGTCGTTACTTCCCGGATTAATCCGGTACCCATTTAAGGCTGGGTCGACCTGGGAGCCGTTGCGATCTGAAAACATTTCCGCCTCAGCTGGGGAATGAACCCAGGACCACTCATATGCGAAGCCAGTGCGCTAACCACTGCGCTAACGTGGCTCCCTTATGAAACATATGTGCATACGAAACACAAATTTGCATGTGCATCCTACAGCACATTATACTCAAGGACACAAACTCACATCTGTCAGGTTATACAAGCTGTGCCTGTAAATGCACCAATTTCGGTGACATAATTACATCTTCTTCTTCAGCGGTCATTCTCAAACTCCCGCTGGATATCCCTTTTAGCAGGACCATGGTCCTACAAGATATCCAGCAGGATGTAGCCCTGAGAATGGAAATGCGTTGTGTCGCCATTTTATTTGCTCCAATGGTCCGACAAATCCGTCTTTGGAGGATATTAAATATATAAGTAACGAGATTCTTGGACATATCACCTAGCTAGCAGTCTATCCCGCAAGTGTGCAAAGTTACTGAATAATCAAAACTGGCCTTCTATGTCATGGTTACGTTTTCTGTACACAGGTCTTTCTACTGGTGACCGGTAATGATACAGCCCGCCTCAGAGAGCATGTTGTTGTTTTTTTTTACTCCACGCCTAAACATTCTTGGACAGTGGGAAATTAGAGATGTGGTTCTATAGAAGAATGTTGAGAATGCCATGGACTGTCAGAAAAACGAATGTGGAGTTGTTGAAAGAGTCAAATGCGAAACGGACCTTAATAAATATTATAAGAAAAAGACAATCTTCATTTTAGGCCACGAACAGGCAAGATTAAAGGCAAGAGACAGGGTGCGACAACGTGAGAAAATATTAGTTTGACAACCTGGCACATAATACTGGAGCTTGATACATAATACTAGAGACAGAGAGCTGTGGACAGCCATCATCGCCTACGTCAGCCGGTATGGCACCTGATGGTGATGACGCTAAACAATTTCACAAAACATTACGGACTTGATGGTGTTTTTTTTTAATGGCCACTGATCCCAATGAAGTTACCAGGATTGGAAAATATATAACGGAGCTCTGTGAATCGATAAACCAGTCAGTCCTTCAAAAGTCTGTACCGACATTTTTGCATAGGAGCCACCTCTCAGTCGATCCGACGACTATCAACTCATCTCATTGACTCTTGCTCTGTACAAATTCGAGATGGCACTGGAAGTGACAATAAACCAGTCCTCACCACCATAAATATTTCAAACAAAAAACTCGCTGGAACTTTGGCAAGGAAGATTAGAAAATATTGCAATAAACATCTGATTTCCTGCTTTATAACATCAACATCAATGATTTGAAAAAATTTCCTACTACTGGGGTGACAAAAGCTATTCTCAAAAGTATTTACAAACGTCCAATGGGACATTAGATCCTACAAACCATTTTATCTAGAAACGCAAGCAGTATTTCTTGAAAGAAAAATTCAAGAGACATTCTAGAAGAAGGTGGATTGAAGGAGTTACCAACATTCAGACACGATGCAATATTACTACATATCAAGTAACCAAACGTGTCATAGTACGAAAACTGATCGTTATTCAATCCTGCGACGCCTCACAGCAAAAGCAAAGACAAGACAATATACAGATAATTCTTAAGATAACACCATCACAAGAAGCAAAAATTCTTTATAACAAAACATGTACGACAGTCAGTGGCGTAGCGAGGCGGGGGTGCGGACCGCCCCGAGCGGCATCATCGGGAGGGCGGCAAATTTATTTTCGTCCAGTCTTTCTCAACCACTGGCAAATTTTTTTCATGTCACAAGGGCGGAAAATTATGATTCCGCCCCGGACGCCATTGACCCACGCTACGCCACTGACGACAGTAAAACTGATAGTGGAGAAGTCAAGTAAATTTTTAAGTAGGAAGCCAGGGGACAATTAAAAAATTCTTGAGACAAACGGGAATTGAACCAGTCCGTTCATCGGCACCAGATCGCCTAGCAACTATTGCACACGCGTTCTTCCGTACTTGACTAATCGCATCTCCAAAAAAAAAGATGCGAATTGCCAAGACATTCAAACTGTGCAATCAAAGTCAGCAGAACGGACCAATCGAGACAAGGACTATTACAACAACAAACATCCTGTACAGGTTTTTGAAATATCCTCAGTAACAACAAACATATAACGTATAATATCCGTATTAGTTCAATCAAAGAACATTTCTATTTAGTGTAGAAGTCTAAATGTGACAAATTGGTAGAAACATGCGTTAATCTACATTTAAGTGAAAATTAGCACATTTGATCGGTAAAACATTGATAATACATCAGGAATGACGTCAATCACTCAAGTTCCATGCCGTGTGGTGCAGGCGATTATGCTTCTCCAGAACTCTCTGTCTCTTGTGTTGTTGATAAGTTCAGCTGGTGACTTCTTTTCGTGTCACAGTGACAACCCATCCAGAAATTTCTCTCTTTGTCTTCCTTTCTTTTCCACTGTACTGACTTTAATCATAATAGAATTGATAAATAAAATGGCTGACGGTTAAAGGGACACAACTTCTAAAAAGTTACATTTCTTAAACATCGATGGAGTTTTCGCCCCTTTATTGCTTGATCTGCTGGTCGAATGTCTAAAACCAAGATCTCATAACTATGATGTCTCTGATCAACCAACGACTGGCAATCAATTTTTCTTCTTTATATGTGCAACAAAATTATATCATACACACGTCGTGGTTAATGATATGGCGAATCAGCCTTAATTCCACTCTCTATAAAACACGTCCCTGTTTGATTTAGTAAAAAGTAAGTTTTATGGTAAGGTAGGATATTTTTCACCACGGATAGTACGGTAATCGAACTTGGTCATAACAGTGTTTTTTTAATCATAAACAAAACAATGGAGGTGAATCGAGAAATTTGATTGCTACTGTCCCCAATTGCAGGTAAACCATGCAGTAAAAAAAGTGTTTTTTTTCTTGTATTATTATCATTAAGTAAAAAGTAAGTAAAGTAACCCATAGCATTTATTAATGCCGTAGAGGTGTCAGATGTTAGCGATCTCACATTTCAGTGGCTCTGAAAATGAGGGCGATAGCCATTTCCACTCCCTCGCAGTCTTTACTTCCCGGATTAATCCGGTACCCATTTAAACTGGGTCGACCCGGGAGCTGTTGCATTCTGAAAAACATTTCCATCTCAACTGGAGAATGAACCCAGGACCACTTATATGCGAAGCCAGTTTACTGGGACCTGAAAGATGAGTAATATTACGAACTGCAAATGAATGTCACAGGAGGTGACTAATGAGGGTTTGGATGAGGAAGAGTGCAGAAAAAAATGAGACTAGTTTAGTAAAGAGGGTTTAAAATGAAACAGCACGTTAGTCCGGAAAGCGGTTTGTTATGGTTTTACAGTGCGGCTGCAAAATGTGAGCCACTGCCCCGGCACATCTTGAATTCAGTGTGGATTGCGGGCCATTTTCACCATATGAGATGAATTAACTAATTCCCCCCCCCCCCATAACCTCCTTAGTAACCTCTTACGACTTGCATGGGTGATAAACACTGTTGTCATTCTTCTCTACCCTTTTTCATGTTCTGTCAACACACAGGCAAGACATATTTCAGTATAACATGAGGGGGTGTATTAGGGATAATACCTCACGGTGATTGGCAACCACTTCTCGGCAGGACCAGGACTCTATTTGGCTCTCCCACCTCACATTTGCTTGTGTACAGCAACGCCCACCATTCCCTACTATACACAAAACTATTGAAAGTGGACGACATCAATAGCAGGAGTTTAAAACAGCCTTGAGGCTGAGGGTGCATCAAGGATCATAACTGATATGCCACTTGAACCTGCTAAATAAAAACAATGGCAAACCACTGTGACACATACAACATAGAAGACTGAACGTAGAAGACTGAACGTAGAAGACTGAATGTAGAAGACTGAATGTAGAAGACTGAATGTAGAAGACTGAATGTAGAAGACTGAATGTAGAAGACTGAATGTAGAAGACTGAATGTAGAAGACTGAATGTAGAAGACTGAATGTAGAAGACTGAATGTAGAAGACTGAATGTAGAAGACTGAATGTAGAAGACTGAATGTTAGAAGACTGAACGTAGAAGACTGAATGTTTAGAAACCGCCGAAGACGGATGTGTTGGGCCATTGGCGCAAATAAAACGGCAACACAACGCATTTCCATTCTCTGGACTACATCCAACTGGAAATCTTGTAGGACCATTGTCCTGTTACAAGAGAAATCCAGGGGGAATTTGAGAATGAACGCTGAAGAAGAAGAAGAATGTTTAGAAATAGTTTAGAAAGATCAATCACGGAGGAAAAGGTTCCAGGTAAGAGAACAGGAGATAGACTAGGACTTCAATGGGCACGGAACATTTAAGATCTGAAAATGGCATTTGATGAGGTTGGATAGCTTTCACAAAATCGAGAACCTTACAGAGTGACAGTGAGGACAACGTTCTGTAATTGACACACCACATTGAGAGAGAGAGAGAAAGAGAGAGAGAAGACATTAGAACAATGATCCAAAAGAAATGAGAAATTGGAATAATAAAAGAAATGTCAGTGAAAATATATAAATGGTCACACCAATACAGGAAGGATAGGTTTTATCATTCTTTGATCATTTAGCACAACTTGAGGTGTCTTATCACCCAGTTTGAGAAACTCTGTGTTACATCATATCAATGGTGACGTGACTACGGCTCACTATGGATGTTTTACCTTTCACTAACTGACTACTGTCACAGTACATCAGTAGCTCAATCTGCTAAGGAGGCTAAAAATAATAGATAGAGGGTAACTGACTGATCAGTCAGTCAGTTCCTCTTTTGCCAAGTTTGGCACATAGGGCTGATGTCATAGTTCTCCATGCCTGTCAGTCAGTTCCCAAGGATTGCAGGTCTTTTGCATTTATGCCTGTTGATTTTAATTCATTGATAAATATTCTGAGTGTTTTAAAGGCGTTGGAGACGAGAGCGATTCGAGTCTTGATTTCTGAGTTGGTATCACCATCTGCTGTTATCTTGCTCCCCAAATATAAGAAATTTAAAACGTTGTCTAGTATTATTGCCATCTAGTTTCAATGAAACTGACTGATGGTTGGTTGCTGATCCAGCTGTCCATGGAATCATGCCCTTTGATCCAAAACTGACTGATAGGAACACAAATATACAAGTACACACAGAAAAACAAGAAAAATTGAACTGAAAAACTTTTTATTTCACTGACTGTACAACATTTCTGTAACAAATACAAGGTTTTATAAAAACCAAATACGTTTGTCTTGGGGAAAAAAAAAGAGTCCTATCTGATATAAAAGACAAAAAGTTATTTACAAAACTTGCATACATACTGAAGGGTGAACAAGTTAAGATATGACTTTAGTAATATTTAAGTGTCCTAGAAACAGTGACAGGTCTTTGGTTGCGACTAACCAGCAGAAGTAATCTCTCTGCTGTCTTGAACATACTAAAGGCTTCAACAGACGGTATACACGTAGTAAACATCTTCCTGCCGTGCACAGCAAACTTGCACATCCTTTTTGTTTTCTTACAAATGCTACATTTTAATTCTAAGTATAAATTTGAAATGTCTATGGTACCATGGCACATAATATTCACATCAATAACTGAATAACTGGGAAATGATAACTTGGAACATAAATGGTTATGATAAATTAAGATATTGATTTATGCACCGCTGATAAAATTTAAGAACTGTCACACTTGTTCAAGTCATTATCCTTACTAACAAAGCTCAATATATATAATAAACTAAGTATATTTTCCAAGAGTGTAAAGAGGGTTTAACTGTTGTAATGAAGGCCATGACATGTGAAAGGTAGGTATAATTTTTTTTCATCAGAAAAATAGTAAAATATTCCCATCAGTTGCGACAGAGAGAACAGAGATCTGGTATTAACCCCGAAAGTGCGTGGTCGGCATGGACTCTGCCGCTCTCATGTTTGTTAGGTACCAGTAACAGTAAGTGCTGATAACTGCATGGGTATGTTTAAATGGCAAGTGCAACCATAGTTAACAACATAGAAACCATTAGGTACTTGTAACCCAACCTTTGATCAATGATATTGGGGAGAAGGGATCAAATAATTGGTGACTGTGTTAGGTAGAATAGAATAGGGTGATTTTGGATTTATGTTATACTGTGCTATTTCAGGATTAGGAGTTAGTTAGAATGGGATGATGTGAAAGGGTTTATGTGGAAATATATGAATTCAGCATTGGAGGTTAGAATGCGATGATGTGGGTTTTGCAGGTTTTGGAGAAGTGTATGGCTTCACGACTGGCAACAAAGTTCAAGTGGAAGTGATGATTGCCAGATTACAGAGGGAACCCACTATTGTAGAATATCTGGTAGAATGATGATGAATGGTCGAACTGTTGAACTTTTGACAGATTATGGTTACCCCTCTCAAGTTACCTCCAATTTGTAACCTGCTGTTTCCAATACCTAACATCCCTTAGAGCAGCAGAGTCCATATTAATCAGGAGTTCTTGAGGCTAGCAGTAGAGATCTAACCAACTTAACCAATCAACAAGTCCCCACATACATTAATATACAATACAACAAATACATGCATCATGTCCTTAATTCTCCTATATATATATATATATAACTCAAAATTTCATACATACACCAGTTTAGAAAAAGCATGGACAAGAACAGACATGCAGCAGCTTGTGTAACAAATTAATTATATACACATGCAATTATCTCAATTACTGAAGACATTGTATTTACAATTATAAAAAAAACAAATCTGGAATACGATATTGTTGTCATTATTAAGCCCTGAATAACCTTAGTTCAAACGTATGCTGTCATAATTGTGTTTAAAAATTAACTGTTATTACTAAACACTATACTTGATGTATTCAACAAATTTTTCATTTCAAGTAGCAGGAAAGCACATATACACATTTAAACCAGCAATAAACAATACATATAGACTGTCTGGTACAAGATGGATGTAACACAACTAAACATCTAAAAACTAATGAAAAATGAAGGAAATTAAACATCAAAATGTGGCACAAACCAAATGAAGAAAGAGCAATATGACTCTCGTGTGTTAACAAGGACAGAAAAGAGAGCAATAAATAGCTCCACAATGACCGTTCATGCATGTGTAAAAGGCGACTAAGAAGGTTCAAGTGGTGGGGGTTGGCCGTTCAACTCCAAAGAGGGTCACAGAGATGTTCTCAGATATGCATGATCGAAAGGCGCAAATAAACTGGAATCCCTCTTTAGGTCATCTTTTATAATAAATCTCCCTATATAACAACTTTTCAAAATACCCACAAATATTTATTCCATATTGTTTGTACTGTATATAACAAATTTCTGATATTACATACAAATTTTGTAGATCCGAATCAAGTTGTTATAATAGGATTCCGCTGTATTATAACAAGTTGTAAACCACAACAATGCTTCTCAGTCATCTGATTATGATAATCTTGATAACCTGCTGGTGTTTAACTGTGTGATGTGTCCTTTACAGAACGTTTGTCCTCGATGTCATTCTGAAAGCCTCTTAGTTCTATGCATGCTGCGCAGTTTCTTTTAGTGTCCATGTGGAGAAGATCTTCAGTGTCATGTGTCCATCGTTGTCTTGGTCTGCCCTTGTAAACTTTCCTAATACTAATATTCCTCTTGTACTAATATTTCAAAATGAGATCAGGGTACAAAGCTAGAGGAAGACCACGGAAAAGATGGATAGAAAACGTCAGGGACATCCTGTACAGACACGGTCATAGCACAGCCGAGGCCACACATCTGGCATTAGAACACAAGATCAAGCTCCAATCACCGTTACGCTTGACGGCAAGAGTGGATCACAAACCACCGGGGAAAGACAATAGATCAATATTTCTAAACCATTGTGTCTCTTTATATGTCTGAAATAACACAATGTGTGCATATGCTTAAAATGCAGTTTTTGAAACATCAGGGCTTAGTATGCAAGGTAATAAATTTAAATAATCTCTAACATTTCTATGTGGCTGATGTACATACGCCATTTAGCATGCATGTTACAATTCATTCATATTTTCTAATAATACAGAATAGTGAGACTTTCAGGAATCACAAAATATGAAAATATCTATTGAAAACTTTTACAGAATGATACATTATTGGCAAGATATAGATATGGTTACTTATGTAAAAAATAATAGAACAGCAAATCACTGTGTGACCAGTGTATAAACAACTACTATTTTGGAAAAGGTAGAAACAGAATGACAAAGAAACATCTGGTAGAATACATCCTACATCTCAAATGCATGATCTGGAACTACCTTCATTGTTCATATAAAAGTGTCTTGCTGTAAGACAAACTTCAATCTATGAAGGACCGAATAAATTTTGTTCTTCCTGTAACAAAGCAGAGATTTAACCCTTCTAGAATTTCAGCGCAACTTGCAAACCATGTGATAAAACACATTTATTGTAATTATGTCATTGATACATGATTTATTGGGTGACAACATCGAAGAAACCTTGTAGAATACATCTCACATCCCAACATCCTTATGTTGTCATTCATACATGTGACATTTGATGCAAGGCAGAAGTTAAAACTATAAATCATTTCTGAACCAGTAGTTTATGTCGCCAATAGAAGAGCAACAATAAAAAGTA
The DNA here is from genome assembly GCA_034231615.1 of Meghimatium bilineatum. Taxonomy (NCBI): domain Eukaryota; kingdom Metazoa; phylum Mollusca; class Gastropoda; order Stylommatophora; family Philomycidae; genus Meghimatium; species Meghimatium bilineatum. Next base: position 7,915,370 of record CM067311.1, on the reverse strand, counting down.
ATACTATCACCATAAATTTATATTAAGAGAATCATAATGGTGAGCATAACCCTCTTATTGTGGTTGGATAGGCACAGCGTACCATAGAGCATATGAAATGATGCTTGTAGAAACAGATAGATGGCAAAGGACAGACTAGCTTCTAGACATGATGGCTACATGATAAATTTAAAATATGTTATTACTTTCTTCCAGTTATCAATCAAATGTTCTATGAATGAGTGCTTACAGTCTATTGTAACCCTTTATCAACGCAACAATGAGGATCAATTAGACATCCTCAAACTTTCCACAAACACTAACCTCTGGGCAGCAACCACGCACACTTAAAACACCACACTTTTCTATGACAGAAATCCAAGAAAAATATTCAGAATGAACAACTTCAAAATCATACAGATTAATATTACACAAGATTATGGACAAAAGCAATGATAAACATCTGTTCATACAATATTTTCATTAATTTTATTAAAGCCATATAGACACATTTACATGTTTTGAAATATAATAGGGCTTATCTGAACCATGTATTATAGGGCTTATCATGTATTTTCTATTGAAATATTAGACAAAAGAAGCATTTATACATGCCTCAACTTACATTCCCACACAAATTTTAAAAAAAAGGAACCTATTTACATTTAAGACAAAGATAGTGTCACATCCTCATAAAATATAATTTTAACAGACTTGGTGTGGATATCATAGGATTATCTTACAAAATCATAATGCCCACAAACTACGAAATTCTGACTGCACAAATCTCACTAATTATCTCCCATTTTTCCACACATCTCAAGTATCGTACCCTTATGTCTCAAGTTTTGTAGATAACCTCGTCATGTTCCATCATGTCAGCTCACATCGCATCCGTTGTAGTACATATTCAGGTCTGAACTATAACAAACTATTAGGGAAGCCCACTACCCGAATTAAAGGCATGACGAAAACAGATGTGCTGGGCCTCGGATGGCCGGGCCACAAAGTAAGCCAACCGAGGTGCAAAAACAGTTCAACTGTGGAACTAGCTGTAAAACGTACTTCACACTCCCCGGCAAAAATCACACAATTCATTCGTTGTGGTTATTAGAGAGCGAACACAGAAGAAGAATATTACCTTTAAGAGTCGAATTTTCTAGATAACCTCTTATCATAGTCCATTATGTGGGCTCACACCCCGTCAGTGTAGTAAATTATACGTCTGAACTATGTCAAAGTATCATACCCTTAAACATTCGAGTTTTGTACACAACCTCATCATAATAGTCTATCATGTCAGCTCACATCACATCCATTGCAGTACATTATCCAGGTCTAAACAACATCCACTTCAGACTTCATTGTTACTTAACAGATGTATTTTGTATAACTAAAACAGGTTTATTAAGAGCCCAATTACAAAATCTCTACATTATTTACAACATTGATCAAAAATATAAACGTCTTTATCTCATCGAGTGGAACTACTTTTGCATCACATTTCATATTTATAGTTTATTGCTTCTCTCTGGTTAGTGTTTATATGCAACCGATTGATTTCTGTCAATTCCAGTATTTAATTTGCACAAAAAATTTTAATGTACGTAGTCACAAAAGCTATTTTTCACGTATTAAACTTTATTTGCACATTTATTCTTGAGTTTGTCGTTACTGAAAAGATCAATTAATAATCAAAAATATTAATCTGAAACGAATACACTTTACTGTATTACAACATATTCATAACTAAACCAAAAGAAATAACTGTCAATAATCTAATATCTAACTCAACAGACTCATTGAACTATGGCTATCTTGAACATGACTGAACAAGATCATTAAAAAAAAATATGAAACAAAAACAAAATCCTCCAACTAACTGTGGAAGTAAATCATGTAAAAGAAAAAAGGAGAAAAAAAAGAATTCTCAGCCTGATTTTCATTTGACATTTTCAATAACACTGGTAGAGTAAGTTAATTCCAAGAAGCCTAAAAGAATTTTTTTTAAATGAAAACGTTATTTTTCACAGAACTCAAGCAAATATGTAAACAAATTTTCCCTGGAAACTGAATGTTATGACCAGAAAATCATATAGCAACAAGTGATAGTGTGCTGCTATAATAGCATGTCAGCTTCATTCCTCTAGCCAAAGGACAGCCGCTCAACTTGAAAGTGTGAAGTCACAAATGACAATCCCTTATGACACATCTGAAATATAATACAGTAAACTCATTTTTTTAACCCAAACATTTGTTGATTAATAAATATAAGAAGTCAAAATAAATAACCACTTAAGAACAATAGTGGATACATAAGAACTAGTCCGATTTTAAAAATGGAGAAAGGAAAATTCATATCCATATAAAACTGGAGTCTGAAATATTCACTCGTGGTATTTCTAAATAAAAGAACTGATTCATTTCCCTAGTGTCAACATGTGAACAATGCACCACCACTACTATGTGAAGAAAGTCAGCCATTGTATCTGTCAAGTACTGAATTGCTTTTTTATAAGATTTCACATAAGGACGCATTTATCTAGATATTGAGATATGGGTCACTTGTGTCTGCTGTGTTAAATTTTGCAGTCCAAGACTTGATCTTAACATTTTACTCAGTCGAAGGAAATTTCTTCACAGAAGTGTCCTCGAGAATTGTATTTCACATCATGATCACTTCAATTCGTCATAACTGCTAGCTGTCCTGAAGAAAAATTTCACAATCAAAGGGGAAGTTAATTGTCTCCTGTATTTATATCGTTCACGCATGTGGTTAATCTGTGGGTATCACCAATGGCCCACTAGACATACCACCCATGCAACAGAAAACCTTAGTGGATGACATGCCGTTATATTGAGGTTAGCTTCTTAGAGAAACTTCATGGCACGTCATCTATACAATTATGCTGTTATTTTGTTGTTGAAATGTGTTTCATGTTTACCTGAATATATATGTATGCACCCTGTGTGGTTGGGAGGGAGCCAGAGATGTACTGTGCAGCACTCAGGAGGAGGAAACTGACAGAACTGTTTTTTCTTATGGCTGAAACCCATCATAGAGGCGCAGTGACTTAGGACGTGACAATCCTTTTGACTTGAACATTTGGTTGCATGCCTGGAGCAATAGAGAAGTTCAGCATAACCAGTAGTCAATTGGTGGTGGGGAATGAGCAGTAAACCCTATCTTGGCTACAGTGGCTAGGAGCTGTGCATAGGTTGAAATCTACCTTCCTGGAGGTGTGATAGTTATTCTCTGGCTCTGTCCCGGGGTAAGCCAAAAATCCACAGACTTCCCAGCAATGTAATGCCATTTGATGGCATTAGGTCAAAGGGCATGAGCCCATGGACGGCTGGATCAGCAACCAACCAACCATTTATATCGTTCCATAATCCCAAGTGGGTCATCAAAGATATTTTTGAGACGCATCAACATGGGCATTGATCTAAATAGCCATGTTTTATAAGTAGCTGGAATTTGGAAGACATGAACATACTGTTTTTGATATTGGAAAGTGATTTAGCTGCACTCAGGGCAACCCATATGTGCCAGCTCACAATCGTTTCCAGATCAGTCAAAATTATTGTAAAGTGATGTCGCTTGCACATGATCTAACTGAAATACCAGTGTGAACTGGTAACTTGATCTTACAGATTATTGTGTAACTTGATTAATGTGTGATTATTTATTTATTAATCACACATATTAATTTATTATTGATTCATTCAGTTTTAGAAACCGAACTGTCTCATTACATGTCCAAACAAAGCAAGCTTACATCATTTCACATCACTACCACCAAAAGCAGTATATACATAGCACTGGTATACCTGAGAGACATATTTTAAACTTGTGATTGAATTTGGTTCTGCGTGCCACAAAATGTTAGAAAAGTCACAAAAGATCCTAGATGAATGAGTTCGCTAGTAGATGCAAAATAGAAATCTGCTCTGCAGATGTAGTTAACAAATTCTCTTAGTGATTGTTTCATCACATAAACACAGAACAAAGTTTTAATTCTACGTCTCAGAACAGGACACAACCGACTCCGCAGTCACATGTATACAAAGTTCAAGATTGGCAACACGGCCATGTGTACATATGGACAGGTAGCACAGAGTGCCAAACATTTACTTCAAGAGTGTTCTGAGCATGAAACTCTAAGGCAGACATATTAGCCAGAGGAAACAACACTGGAATCAAGGCTCTATGGGACACTGTATGAACTACAAAAGACAGTGAGTTTTATTCAGGAGACAGAATTACAGATATAGACATGTTTCAAGTGAACGAAAGAAGATCATATAAACACTTACAGCTCATTGGTGCATTTCCAAAGCGTTTCTGTAACTGATCATGGTTGAACTTGAGAAACGCCTCATACTGTTCTGTAAATGAGAACAGATAAATGAATTTAACATGTCTATTACCACAACATAGAGGCCAACATTTGCAATCTTATGTATAGAGTGGTTTATTTCTGAGGAAACACTATACAACAAGCTCATATTGTAACAGAAAGTCATGCAGTTAGACTACAGCTAACATAGAATATGTTATTAATTTGGGGAGACCTGCATGTGTTCAATATCTAACATCATGCAGAATATCCTGGACATAATGTAGCAGTCATCACAGATTTTTAACCTCGAGGGCTCTGGATTGAATTGAGAAATTTCTTCTCTGCGCCTGGATTCTTTTTGGAAAATTTGCGTTATTGATGGTGAGTGTTTTGAAACTGCAATAACTTTTTTGTTTTAGAGGATATTTAAATAATTTTTGGACATGTAAATAAAGGAGTGAATAGTGAATATAATTGTGTTTTTGTTGTTGTTGTGTGATATGACAGTTGTGAGCAAGTTGTGAAGTTGAAAATTCGGGGGGAAAACGCAAAACGCCATTTTCAAAATCGCAAATATAAGACGACCCTAATACTTGATCAATGTGTGGAAACATTGATAAAATCCTCATAAATACCTATACTTATTGTATATATATTGTTTCATATCCAAATTAATATAATATGGACTAAAACAACTAATAAAACGTGAAGAAATCGCATATATCGTCCGTCCGGTCAACACTAGGTCTAGGCATACACACAACTTAATTATCGTCCATGCACACATGTGGCACCCCTGATACATATTATTTTTGTTTTTTTGAATGAATACACACACATTCTTATCAAATAACAACATATTAAACACACAAAAACAACAATTAGAACATGTAGTCACGATCATTTACCCATGCCACGCGGTACTCAATTTGATAGTAAAATACGGCCGAAAATGGCAAAAGTCGCTCCAGAAAAGCGTTGATAATATCAGCCGGCTTTCTCCTTCTATACAATGCTAATGTGTAAAGGAATTTGACCTTTACACTGTGACGTATTCCTAGCTTCGTTTGGCGATCTGTTCATTACTCCGTGAAGTTCCGTACTCGGGAATCAGGCAATATCGTATGGTGAGTGGCCTCGGCTACAGGCACATGGGGGTGTGTCCTCTGGGTGCGTGACCTCACCTACAGAGTCGTAAAGGTTAAACCTCTGACAATCTTGAGCTAATATTCCTGCTTCTATGAGTGTCATGTTCTTGATATCTAATCAAGTGAGGTGGACTTTGATATCTAATCTTTGTGGTAAACCTGTTTTTTTTTTTGCCCTGGATCAACCACTCCGCCATTATTGTCTCATCAAAACTACCTCCTACAATTGTCCATTTCCCTGTCACTTCATTTGATATGGTCAAAATATTGAATTCTTGATTAGAAACCGTCATCATGGCACACAGAGTCCCATAAGTGCAAAGTCCCAGTCATATGATGTGATATTCATAACTTTCCAGAGAGGAACCACTTTATCCCCTCACCCCTGGTCAATCCAATTTCTGCCATTTTTTTGTATACACATGATCACCTCCAGCTGTCTTCTTCAATTTAGTAAATCTATGACTGCCCTTATTAGCTCCACCCTATCTCTCCTCAATACTGTTCCATCAATCACAGCATAGCCTGCCAATGTGTCTGCTTTTTCATTGTCTTTTGACTCCTGCATGACCTGAGTAGTATATACATGAAATACTTTTCATGTATGACTGTGTGAGTTCACATGTCACGAAGTGCAGCAGTCACCGCTTTTATTTCGATTTTCATGCTTCTTGATGTTGTAGTGGAGTGGCCAAACGATTTTTTCAAGCAACTTCTAACTATTCTTGTAGTAAATAAAACCTCATCTGCACTTATTTGTGTCTGTCATCTGGTGGGCCACTTGATCAAAATGGCGACAAGCGGAGGCAAAATGTATTCCTCTCGCTAAATTGTGTGAATTACTCATGATGTGGATATTTCTTATGTTCTCTCACTGGAATACTATACTAAGAAGTGCTTTTGTGTGTTTCTAATCATGAACATTGAAAATTCATGCCCGCGTTTATGTGTACTACACACCAATCCACAAGTATTCAATATGCATTGAATTTTTATCGCCTGATTCACTCAGTCAAGTCAGTCCCAATAGCTAGCACTAATATCAACAACTGGTTGCCACACGAGTAACCTCACAGACACCACAAGTCAGCCCCAATAGCTTACACTAGTGTCAACAAATGGTTGCCACACATGAGTAACCTCATGGATAGACAAAACTGAATAGGCTGCAACAAAATGAAAGGATGCAGACGAATACCACAGCTCTGAATTGTATAAACTGAAGAAATGAAACAGAAAAATATGTAATACTTGTGCTAGGATAAAACAGCAACAGCACTAAATGCATAGAATTAGTCATGTATGCTAAGATACCACTTCAGAATGATATAAATATTTGTGCCATCACTAGCAACTAGGAAACCAGAGACATTATACAAGATCTAAATAGATTGTATAAGGAAGACTGGCAATGGGTCTGACCCAAGCAAAGTGTTATCTCATAAACTTCTACTAAGAGTGGAAAGCAATTTTATTGCTTGTCACCATTTATACAAAAATAGATATATATTACTTTAACATTTCTTAATTTATATCTCCATCTTGTCCTTGAATTTACACTAGTGCATGTAATAATTATAAAATAAGAAAAATAGAGGATGTGATGTGCATACAATCTATACGGAATAGCATGATGTCATAAAAGAGGAGTTATAGAAAAACTATCGGGTAATACACAAACATGATACTGCTGAAGCTATATATTTATCAGGCTATTGTCACAAATAAACCACCAGCATAATGCATATCCATTCTCTAGACTACATCCTGCGGAAAATCTAGTATGGTCATTGTCCTGCTAAAAAAGGTTTCAGGACCAACACTTAAAATATGAACTGAGTGTAGCATAGTGAGTACCATATATTTTCATATGTTTTTTTTTTTATGTAGGGTATAAGCTTCTATACACGTAACATGCAATTTTTTTTTTAATTAGCGGTAGAGGCACACAAAAAAACAAGAACACATAATAACGTTGAATACTGGTTGCGAAATGAAATGTATAAGGAAGGCTATTAGTCACAAGACTCGACAAAATGTGAGTGAGAAAATTAATACTGGTAGGTATAACATCATGCATCAAATACATTGTGAAACAACAGATGAAATGGTTTCAGCATATGAGAATGAACGATGAACTTCCCATAAGAGCTTATAACAAGATGAAATCCTGAAACTGAGCAACGGGCAGACCTGGGAAAAGATTGAAAGATAACATCCAGACCTCAGAAAAGTCGTCTCAAACCCTACACATTTTTTAAATATCTTAAATTAGATCGATGTGAAATTCTCCCAAAGTGAACATGAAAAAGCATGAACTCTGAACTACAAAGGTCACAGTTTTAAATTAACCCTGGGCTGACTCAAAATATAATAAGGATCCTAGCGAAAACAAGTAACAAAAGCAACTCTAGTGGTAAAATGGCTTTAACAATAAAGAGCATACGTATCTGTGGAAGTATATGCATGGCTCTAATATTGGTGATATTGCAAAATTGTATACATTTCAGTCTTTAAAAATTCTGTATAAAATCAATTGTTATGGGATTCCACAGTACAGTAGAAATCAGATTATAAGAATCCCCAATTATCCAAATCGGGTGATTTTTGGGTGAAATAATTTTAGAGCGAGAGCGTTAGCGGACAATGTATTACTGTACATATGTGCCATTTATGTAATTTTTCATATTTTTACAGAACTGTAGTGTATGTAGTTTATTTGCAATGTATAGTTGTTTACATATTACTGTACTTTTATCAATACAATTCTGTTCATTTCAATGTGTGATTGTCTATATGTACACTGTGCTTAATTCCTGAACTATATCCAATTATCAAAATTTTCGATTATCCAAATTGGCCCAATCCCCAATTCGGATAATTGGATTTCTACATTATTATTTTTGTCCTACCTCTGCCTATATGCGGGTTTTCGACTTTTATCACAATGTGGACAATAAAGTAACATCCTCAGCTTATAAACAGAAATATATTTAGCACAAGTAAATATTAGAAATGATCTTGCCATGTGTTTAATTTATACTATGACAGCATTCAATTTTCTCCATAATTCTAACATGCCACTACTTAATGAGTTAAAATTTCATATTATATTAACGGCAGAATTGTACTAACAACATATAGGAATCATTGTGTTAACATTATTTTATATGTATATGAGAGATAGAAATCACTGCCGATGTAGACATTTGAATGAACGTGTTACAAATGTGTTTTAACCTTTAGCAGCCTGCATCAAATTGCATTTGCATTATTTTTCCCCGTCACTTCATTGTTTTTACTTTCCGTGATATTTATGGAGGATATTTAATAAACGCAATAACCTTTTTTTTTCTTTTTTTTTGGAGCTATTTGTTTAATGGAAATAATAAAATTGTTACTAAATGTAATGATGTAAGTTTTATTAATGTATGTTTGATGTTATAACATGGTGAAGATAAAAAAAAATGCAAAAACAACCACAAACACAAGTGACTCATTCGATATATTCAATGCAGGATATAATGAAATATCTTTTAATGCCTAAAACATTTACATTTTCTTGTCTTTTTATAACAAACTAATGCATTCATAATATCTGAATACAAACGAAACATGTCAAGCTCACTAACATTACTAACTATACCAAATGATCCTACAACTTTGAGATATTCAACGCAGGATATAATGCTGCTAAATGCCTAGGCCTATTATATGTCTGATGTCATTTCATAACCAAACTAACGTGGTAACAAAAAGAAAGAATAAATGACAATATATGGAATCTGATGAAAACAATATCGTGTAAAGAATACATAGACACAAAATAGATCAAATGGTTCAGCCACCTAATTAGAATGGAACCAGATCGCATACCATCAATAGACAATAAAAGATCATCTGAAAAGAGACACGGGAAGACCCAGACAAAGATGGATCGATGACACCAGATAAACACTAGAACCCCATGGCAGCACCATCAGTTAGCTAATGAAAGAAGACTTCAGTTCCCATAACACCTTGCGGCACATATGGGTAGGACAAGACAGGACTAACATTCATAAAATCATTGTAGAAAGAAACATGTCGATCTCACAAATATTATCAGCTAGGCATAATGTTCCTCAAAAAATGAATTTCAATGACTACCCATGAAGAATATTCCCTACAACTCTATCATGATCTTCAATTTTGCAAACACAAACCAGAAAGGAAGTTACATTTTTTTTACTTCTGACTCATGTTACTTGGATGAATGACATTAGCATACAAATACAATTTTGATGTTGTTGAAAGACCTACAGGGGCAACAGCTGCAGACAGTAGATCAAAATACATTAGAAAAATGTGCAGATGACGAGCTAAAAGTTAACCCTTTCAGTCCTGGGTGATCAGGAAAAACTCAAAGTTTAATTACCAGGACAAGGGAACTCTGCAAAACTAAGTGATTGCACAAGAAAATAAAAAAATACAATTTGTAAACACTTTTTATGATTCAAAGTCCAATTTACAGACAAATGGAAGACGTACTGATCTGTGAAGATTACCTTTATGAATGTCATGTAAGACAGCCTTATTGTCATGTAACAAGTAAGAGGAAAAAATTAGAACCGGTTTCATGTCAGCTTCATGTACTTGTCAAAAATTTTGCTGATAATTGTTCTAATGAAAAGCTGCAAAGCAGTCTCCCTTACATAGCATGACAACAAGATATCGTAGTCGACCTTTCATCTGTTTGGATATCCAGTATACACCTTAAAGTTGTAGAGATATCAAGAATGCGGATCTGCAGAACAAACATTTTTTATTTCCGGAGTTTTGTATTCATATTCTGTTTGAATTGGAGTCACCTGTAAATGCTACAATAGCTTCAATAGTGTTATTTATCTTCTGTGCGTACCCAAATAATTATGTTGAAATAGTGAAAGATAGTGAAGCATACGCCTAATCAAAAGAAGAGCAATCTGAATCAATGTCATTTACAGGACATCATTTATCTTGAAATTGTTTATTAATGACATGGATCTGCTGTTTTACTATTTTTATTAAGTCATTTACTGGGGGGGGGGGGTGTCATGTTATCAATTAGGCCTACACTACAGATCATCTCTTTCAACTCCTGAATCCTTAACTAATTCCCCACATCAACGTCTCATTCATTCTTGTTCTCAATTCCATTAAAAAATTGCTTATCGACCTCATCTGAAACCTAAGTATTCTGATGATGTTTTGAAGAAAATTAAAGGTCACAATGAACCATCAGCAGTTCTTAGAACACCTGTTAGAAACAATTGGAAAACTGCTATTTAAGCCGCCATTACTGCTAGTCATGTGAGAGCTAAATTTCGCAAGTGGAGCGACATGTAAACAGTGAAGAAAATTGTTTAATTACTATGTCGAAATCAGACGTAATGGGCAGTTCTGTTAATGAAACGGTAGTAGGCAGTTTTGGCTGATTTGGGATTGAGTTGAAGAACATAAAACAAATACATTTGATTGAGAAAATAATTGAGATTGCAAGACATGATCAAACACTGTTTACAGTGTTAGAGCTATGTAAGCTTGTGTGCTAAGCATTCCATAAGACAGAAGAAAAGTGAAGGTACTCTTAAACTTCGCAATCACAATAACCAAAGCCACACATAATAATACAATAAAATAAAGTTTTCCTTGCATGAATGAGACAACTCATCCAAAATCCAATATAAAAAACACATTGGTAGCATATCCTTTACAGGACTTAGCTATCAACCCAGCATTTGTTGGCTGTGGTGATTTTCTAGGCAATATAAATATGTTCAGTAGTTTGCCATTGCTTTCTGAACAGTCCAGAAGCACAATTGCCTGTGGCAGGGATCAAACTCGTCAGGGACAGTCACCGACGCGCTCTCTCTACCACTTCACCAGAGAAATCCAATAAACATGTTAAATATGTACTAGTAAAAGTCTGCAAAACTTTCTTCCTTAAATGAAATTGCATTCGATAACGACCCATAACCATAGCTAAATTTATCACTCAAATTATATTTAATAATTAAAAAAATGTCAGAGATTATCCAACTAGGTGGATAATGCCCAACACAATAAGAAGCAATAACATCTATGATAATGCATTATTGTCACTGATTACAAATATTACTAATAAATAGCACTAATACCAAATGTAAAGTAATGTCAATGAAAAATAATCAAATAAACGTTACAATGACTTTTCAAAATTACAGTCCAATAAAGGACCTACCAAGAAACAATTACAAACTAGAAATAAGCACAAACAATACAATCTACAGAGATTGGTGGTAAGAGGTATTACTTTAAACTGTATTTGTATTTTGGGAATAAATGACACCGGGATATGTTTGGTCAACGCCCAGTTCTTTATGTCATGTGACATATTTCTCACCAAATGTTTACGTAAAACTGTATTTAATATAATTTCTTTAATAGCTTCTTTTTTGGTTCTCAAACTCCTGCAGATTAGCAGGATGTAGTCCTGAGAATGAAATGTGATGTGTCATGGTTTACAGCATTGCTGCGATATCTGCGCCTTTCGGCCTGACACACCCGACTTCAGCATGGCTTTGGGTCACTGGCCCTATATGGGATGGGACAGCCAACTCCATCTCATAACCTCCTTAGTCGTCTTTTACGACATGCTTGGAAGGTAAACAGTGCTGCTATTCTTTGCTCCCCTTTCAGGCAGGCAACACACGGGCGTCTTTAATAGCATAATGGCATTAGGTGAATTTAATTTGGTACGCTAATAAATCAATGTATTCAAAACACAATATAGTTCATATTTAGAGATTTCAAAAGAGAATAACTTACCTGAAAGCTTGTTATTTAGAACTTTATCATAATTTTCCCTGAGTTTATCTTCATGTTCTTTTACCATACGCTCACATATCATTGAAACCTGTCTGAATGTGAACAGAGGAACATCTTTCTGTCTAGGTGAGGAAGTCTCTACGGCTGAATGTGATGGTATAGAAGGAAAATCATTTGCTCCAGCCAATGAAGTCAATACTTCCAAAGACAACGGTGGGCTTTGACGACCAAGTGCAGCACAGGTTGAGGGTGGTGGGCTATGTGAAGTTGGAAGGTAAAGCTGTTTTCTCCGTTGCATCCGTTTAAGTTCTGATCCAATCCTGGCAGCAATTTCTTCTGTTAAATAAACATAAACAATTCAGTGGTAATTGAAATGATTAACACTCCGCACACAAAATTATCAGAAACAACATTAGGCTTTCAAAAATATTTCCAATCAGCTTGTGTCCTATTAAAACATTTCTTATGCTATCTTTCCAACCATTAGCAGAAAACCGAGAGCAACATTCAATATTAAGCTGTGCATCTCTTTGAAGTGTCAGGCATAGAATCTAGGATTGAAGAATTAAAATAGATCTTCAAGTACTAGCACCTTGATTTGCAATGTGTATTTTGCAAAGTTGCTCAAAACACCTGGTTCATGTATGCATGAAAACTTTTAGAGTGAATGTGTCCTGAGAGTGAAATGCATTGTAATGTAGTTCGCGTGTACGAGTATGAGGAAGTAAACAATAATATTTTGTGATTTTAGAAATAAAAATTGTGACTGCATTGCATATATACTTGGTTCAAAATATCTAGTAACATTTGTATGTGTGTGTTGTGGACCTATAGACAAGATAAATGACATTCAAAAAGGTTAGTCTGCAAAACATCCCAACCACTATTTTCTCTCTCATCAATAAAGAGCAGCTAAGTATGAATGGGTTCTACTATTTCTAGATGTAGTTTACAGAATTTTTATCAACAATTTTAGGACTAAGCCATTTGTACATTTAACTTTAAAGTACTTGACTTGCTTTAATCTGATTCTGAAGGCAGGTATTGGCTCTTAGCATAGGCCTATTTGAATGAATTATCCATTAGAATTGCTTCTAGCTCACATTTCATGGCCATTGAAGATGCATTTCATGAAAAGAAGAAAAGTTTTCACCCTATGGATAGATCTCCAAAATGTATTTGACAATGTCTGGAAAGATGGACTGATGGTTAAGCTGCAATCAATGGATAAATAACTTGTGACATGATTTCGGGGAGGGGGGGGGGGGGGGAAACACCATAGACCATGCTTAGTTATTTAGAAATTTCGAGAATAAATATACGTTGATGTCTATCCAAGTTAGTATTATTTCGGCTCAGATATATTTTGTGCACGTCGTCACTGATTTTGGCGAAAATATTATCTCTAATTGAAATAATACAGGATTATGTTCCTCTCTGTAAGTTTAATCCATTATTATCATTATCATTTTAAATTCAGTAGACTATTGAAGACGTCCAGATTTATTCGCTTCCTTAACCATATTTCTTTTAATATATGTTACTTTTAAGAATGTTAGGCATAGCGGAAAAACCAGAATAACTTTTAATGATGACATTCCTTGTCGCCAACCTTGTCATCCTGCCATATTTCTGTTCTAAATAGTTTTTGCCTTTTCTGATTTTTACATGACAATCACGTATTTAAATATGCATTTTTGTTTGGTTATTAGATATGTAGTATAATAAATAGAATACAATAAGTAAGAACAGTGCTACTTATTAATATTGATAGCTACATCTATAATATACTTAGGCCTTCCGTAAGGAATAACAAATATCCTTACTGCACTAAGCACATCGTGCAATTGCTGTTATCACTATTGCTACTGTAATAAATAACTAGGTCTAATAATCCTGGTTGGCGCCTATAAAAAAAATAATTTGTGTCCGATGCATACAAATCTATATAGTAAGCATGAGCCTATAGGGCTTATATACCAAATATACCAAAGTCAGAAACTATTCATTATAATTTTCATTGTTTTTTTTTAATACTAAAGCAAATTATCAATTGATTTGAGCACCATAATATATTTTCCTCAGTTCTTTCTTGTGTTAAAAAATTCTCTTATTTCTAATTATAATTTCATAAACGTGATGGCAAACAAGAGGTCCATAGGGGGTGGGAGATGTCTGAAACCACCATCTCTCCCTTTAGCAAATCATAATGTGATTTTTAGTGCCAGGAACTTGGCCAAAAATAGTATAGACCTAAGACATTTCCAAAATAATTTGATCATTCTCTGGTAGATCAATTAGATCACCATCCTCTAAGAAGATGAGATGATTGTGATGCACGTGCGAAAAAAGGAACACAATTACAAATATGAAGAAGTGCAAGTCTCCGTCAAGGAAGTTGAAAGCACAGTGAATCAGGATATCAAAAGCAACATATTCAGTTTAGAGGGAAAACGGACCATGAAGAAGAATACAATTAGAATGTGTGCTTTGAAGAAAAGGTGCAACGTTAAGCAGATGTTTTCCAGCCTTCAATTACCCAAAGGAAGGACCTGAAATGAAACTCTAATCACAAAACCTTAGTTAATTTTGTTACTAATTCTTTTCCCATAATTATTCAACTATTATTTCTAGAATATGACTATGCACAATAATGCTACCAATAATTATACATAGGGCCTATAATGGGATTGGGGGAGGGGTAACACAGCAGAAATACAATTTGTTTAGTAATCGACGTACATGAATTGACACATAGATAGTAGGAATAAATTTAAAAGGGTTTACAGCACTAAAAACACCACAGCTAGATAGGCCTTGAAATGTGTATATCAAAGAAGTCTGTAGGTCAATTCTAAGAAAAGTTATGAATGTTTGTGTCTATATTACGAGGAGAGATAATTACATGGGAACATATAAGAAAGTATGAATTGACTAGCAAAGAAAGTTGTGCTCAAGAAATAAGAGTTGATAATTTATGAAATATCTTATTTACGATAAAGTATGCAACTCACTTATGTTTTCGGAAAGTTAAGACAAATCATTTCATTACATTGGGCTAATTTTAAAGATGAGATTTTGGCTAATTAATATTTGGCAAATACTTCCATTGTTAGACTGCTTGTTGTGGTAAAGACTACATTGGCTTCTCACACTGTTTTGTCATTTGGCAGTAAGAGCACATGCACATCGCTCGTGGCAGATGACCGACCGTGTAAATCGTGTCATTGGCATGTTTGCAAATGAGTGCCTTGACCACAGCATCCACGATCACAGAGCTATGTTCCCTGCACTCTCTACTGAGTGTAATGACGACCATGACTGCCTCCTGAAAGATCATAGGAATAAGTATCCATTGCTAGCCAGGAATTATGCCTTTTGGGGCATAAATCTGTTAAACGGTATCCTCAGCACAACCCATCCACATTTTGCCTCTTGAGCCTTCTTCCCTTCATATGAGGGAGCTCATTATGTAGAGGGTTGTCTGTGTTAGAACTCACTCCGAGGGCTGCAAGGGTATGCCACATATCAATTCTGTGAGATATGCTTGGAAAATCAAGGAGAAATCTCATAGACACACAGGGTGTGTCCCTGGTGCAACCAAGAATGATCCTCATTGCTTCATTTTGAATTATTTTCAGCCTAAATATCTGTATGTGACGCTGTGATAATGGCACCTGCATATCCAATGATAGGGAGGATAAGAGCTTCATATTTTGAGCTGTGATTGAACATGATCAACGTGTTGACCGAAACCACACACTTTGACCAAACCACACGCCCAGGTATTGTAAGGATGAGGTCCTGATTACACGAATGTACCCTCTCATTTTCATCATCGGTGTCACAGACTTTACAGTGATTGTTAAGAGAGAACCATGTCAACACACTGACAGCCTTCTTTTGGTTCTCACCTGTCTCCTGCAGGTGAGTCTGGAAAGGTAAAAGGGAATCATGTCCCATCACATGACCTATCACTATCAACTAACACCACTATACATGTTTGTGGCGTTTCCCCTTATTTCACACTAAAAGGGTTCAGTGGAGATAGAGTAGACAAACATTCTGAGAAAGAAACCAGCTAAAGCAGAACTCAACAAGACAATCCAGCTAGACTAAAAAGAAAGGATGCTAAATGGCAGAAAAAAATACTTGGCGAGGTGTTGTCTAGCGTAGAAAAGGAGTGCGGTGGATAAGAAGAGTTAAAAATTGCTTAATTGTTATTATCATACTAACTTCATACACAATTAATAGTAATAAGCTCCCTATTAGTTTTCACTTTTTGGGTTCAGAAAGTACATTTAAATTAATTAAATGTCCTACCTTTTGTAAGTTTCGGCGTTACAGCTGAAAATGGAGATGGCAACAGCTGGTGTAACTTTGTTGGTGGAGGAGCCTGTGACATAGTCAGTGGCATGCATCTTCTTCTTTTGATAGGTGTTGCCTGAGATGGACTGTGTAGAGGATCGAATTCGAGAGTCCGTTTCAAAGTCGCTCCGCAAGCCATTGTCACAAATCAGGTTTTGTTTTTATTTTAGAGAGCGACAATTTCTAGATCAAAGGTGCTATCTAGAAACAATAAACATGCAATAAATTAAACAATAAACGTTTCTTCGCAAAGAGCACAAGACAATTTCGAATATACATATATATATTTCATAGGATGGCAGATGATTGTACCTGAATATTTTTCTTAGTCTTCGTCCGTTATAATGGCTGACATTCTATTGTTCAGCCTCGTTTTAGATTCAAAACACATAGAATATAAAATGAGTGACTAGATTGTGTTTCAAAATAAAACAACGAATATATTTAATTTATGTTTACGAATCTCAAAAGTAAAGTCTTAAAATGATTAAAACTTTCACTAAATTAACTACACTATTTAAATTTATTTTTTACATTTGCAAAAATGCCGAAATATATGTCGCGAGTACTCTATCATAAAATATTGCTAATTATTAAACGAAACAAATATATTTGTGTATAGTGGTCACCGAATTGACCTCATTGCACTCCAGGAAGAAAACTATATTCGCTATTGAATATGAAAGTTTTATGAATGATGATGGAATTTGTGAATCACTAGTTTAATTTGCTTCTAATGTGGCCAAGTCTACTCTTACAGTAGCACGTTTAATTTCAAACTATTTTTAAAATCTCAGTATATGCTTACATGTGGCATAAAAGATCGATTGTGTCCTCATGTAATTACACAAGATGTAGTCGCTAAGCAACAAATCGGATATCTTTTCCGCACACTGAGCGCTATCTGCTTATAAAAAAAACCCCAAATAGTTTACCACTGTTCAATATATATATATATATATATATATATATGCATATTCATGTAAGACCCGGGAAGACGTTGTTGTTGTTGTTCGTCCAACACAAGTTATGATGACCATTTGTTACATCCACTTTTGAAAATTCAATTTTAGTTATGTCCTTGATTATGAGTTCGTAGATGAGCCCTATTCGAGCTGTAAATTTCCTTGGATAGTTCGGACATGGAATGACGACTGTAGACGGATCTTGGTCTATCCGTGACTTTCTAGCAGCTCTCCGCTGTTGAGCTGCTGCATTTCTCTTCTTTTCACAAGATGATGCGCTCTTTTTTATTTTAGAACGCCATGTAGATCATTTTTGTGCAAGTTCTTTCCATGTATCGTGGTCTAATTCAAAGGCTTTCCGTGAGTTCTTTAGCGAGTCCTTGTAGCGCTTCCTTTGGCCACCTTGAGATCGTATACCCTTCTCTAACTCACCATAGAAAAGTATCTTTAGCAGACGATGGTCTGGCATACACACCAAATGACCTGCCCAACGAATCTGTGTCTGCATCAGGATCGTGTCAATGCAGGGGATACCAGCTCTATCAAGGACAGTGGTATCTGGAATCTTGTCTTGCCATCTGATGTTCATAACTTTTCTGAGACAATTTGTATGATAATGATTGAGCTTTTTCACATGACGTCTATACACAGTCCATGTTTCACTAACGTATAACAGCACAGGAAGTACCACTGCTCTGTAAACTTTCAGCTTAGTCTGTAGGTTAATGCCATTTCTACGCCAAACATTTGCGTACAATCTGCCGAAAGTACTGCTTGCTTTGGCGATCCTTGTATACACTTCATCATCAACGTTGGCATTTTGTGATAACGTACTGCCTAGATATGTGAATCTATTCACAACTTTCAGTGCTACACCATTTACCTTTATGCAGTACGGGAATACGTAAACAATGAATATCATCATCGTGTGTCGAGTCTTGTAAGATTGACAGTCGCGGTTCACTGGTCTCAACAAGATTACTACTGCAGTAAATGTAACATGCATTAGCTCCACTGCTGACTATGAATCCTTTGATTTCATGACACTCAGTATTTTCTCTATCTCTACCTCCTGTCCCCTAAAATGTGCATGTTATTACATTGTATATTTGTGCATCTGTATATATACACCATTCCAAACAAACCATATGAGTTCGGGTATCGCCTTATAAGAGATCCCCGACAGAACATTCGTCCCCCCACCCCCGCCCTTCCGGCTGCCTTGGGCAAAAAGTCATCCACGATGGATACGCTAAACATACTTCAGTTTCTCATTTCTGGACTCGGAAATAAGATTAGTCAATGCCAGTAGCTCGTTGAATTTAAGATCAAGCTGTCAGGAACTGACATTCTTGATTAGGAACAAGCGTCAAAGCACTGGGGGCATTCCCATATAAGCTCTGCTTGCCGTTCCGTCAGCCATCTAAAAGTGTATAAGCTCAGTGTCCCAGTCAGTTGCTGATTACATGTTTTTGTGATCTTTCCGGAGAGGGAGCACTTTCTCCCATCACCTCTAGTCACTCCCATTTATACCATTCTCTGAATATGTACATTGTCACGTTCGACTTCCTCCTCGTCTTCTCGTAGGGTATCCATGACTGCTCTAATCAATGTAATCCTGTCTCTTCTTATCTCGGTGCCGTTCACCAAAGCTTTACCATCCAAAACATCAGCTCTTTCGTTTCCCCTGACCCAGCATGACCAGGACAGTAAATTCATGTAATGCTCTGCGCATTGTCGAGAAGAGGGACACATTCAGTTCTGATCATACACTTTTCTAACTTGCGCAGCATACTTTGAGAGTCCGATAGAATCACTGAGTCTGTTGGTGGTTGAGTCGCCAGCCAAGTAAGAGATGCTATCACCGCTTCTATTTCCATTCTCATACTCGATGTTGTAGTGAGGTAAGCAGCTGACTTCTCAGCTAATTTCTTGCCATTTTGGTAGGACACGAAATCCCAACCACACAAGTTAGTTTATTGCGTTACTGAGCCGTCTGTGTAAATTCTTGTATCGTGTGGCTTCGAGTGCTGCAGTATGAGTTATTGGATCATTTCCTCGGTTCTGTTGGCAGCCCAGTCGTGGCACTCTCTTCCCATTAGTATCACCACTTTTTTCAACAATTTTCTCTTTTTGCCAAATGTCACCCATTCACAGCCTCTTCCCACTTCCTACAGCTCACAAACTCTGAGTAGGGTATCTTTTGCTTCTGCCATCCAGGACCTTCCTCTCTTGATTCGCTTTCCTTTTGTGCTTTCTAGAGATTGGTGTAAGACGTGATGATCATTATTGACGACCTTGAAGTATTCTTTAACCAGGGCTATTTTATGTATTGATTTGATGCTAGGTAGGTCTAGGACAAACCTCATGGCCACGATAGGTGTAACTCTTATGCATCCTAGGACATCTTTCATGGCCTCATTATGAACTCTCCCCAATATATCCACCTGTGTTTGCGACAATGTCAATAAACCCAAACCATTGTCCAACACAGATAATACGACTGCCTGCATCATCTCAAAAAGGGTTCGCTGCGGCATCTCTGCAGATGCCATGATTTTGACTGCACTGACACCCTTGCCAGCTTTCTGAATGATAGTGTCCACATGTTTCGCGAAAGATAGACTTCTATAAAAGGTGATGCCTAGATATTTCATAGTCTGCTCCCTGTCAATATTGATGCCCATGCAGGAGGCCGGTAATGTGTCTGTGACTATGTTATTGTTCAGTGAGAACCAGACGATGTTTGCCTTGGTGGGATTGATAACTGCTTTGTAGTTAGTACACCAGTGACAAATCTTCTAGATAACGCTGGACGTCATCAATCATGTCTCTTCTGTTTCTGCCTTGCTTGTACAGCAAGAGGTCATCCGCATATGTTAGTATCCTGCCGGGCCCAGCGTCTTGAAGCTGCGCTATTTTGTATGTGTAGACGTTAAAGAGTACATGTGATAGTGGCGATCCCTATGGTAATCCCGGTGTTATAGTTCTGATCTCTGATGTCCAGGATCCCAATCTCAGAGCAACAGGTCTGGATATTAACACCATTGCTATCCATCAAATTATCCACCAGTCGATGCTGAGTTCGCTTAGCAGATGTATTAGCTGGCCAAAGCTGACTCTGTTGTGAGTATCTTCTAGGTCGACCGTGGCGACCACTGTTTCCTTCTTTTCCAGAAATCCCTCGTAGATGTTATAGACGAGGATTGCCGCATTTGTGGTTTGTCTCTCCTCGGTCTGTATGCACCTAGAGTATCAGGAAGTAGGCCTCTATTTTCTAAATCGAATGCTAGTCTTCTAGCGAGTATTCTCCCCAGCTCCTTGCCGTAGACATTTTGTAAGGTGATGATATGATAATTCTTGATGTTGGAGGTGTCTTTGCCTGGTTTTGCCAGGGGGAGAATGTAGTTGTGTCTCTTCTGGTAGCTCTACTGGTATGCGTCATTTTTCAGACATGTTGAAATAATCAACAATTGTTTTAAGCTGGTCGTCTACAATATCTTTCTGGAGGCTGTAGCGTATTCCATCCGGGCCCCGGTGTGCCATCTGATGTTTTCTTTATGGTATCTTTTACATTCTTCAACAAGACCAGTTCCTCATCAGCGATATCATTTGTTACCAGCGGTGCTGTTGAAGTGGCCACTAACTCCCTATCTCCATTATCCCATGGTGTCAGGACGAGCAGACAGTGTGGCATACCAGGTTGTACGAGGATCGTCTCACCGTGATGCGTGAAACTTGTCGGGTTAACATAGCTCACTAAGCTTTGAAATGATAATTGCTTGGTTTGTGTCTCTTGCAGAAGCATTACATCGAAATCGTATGCTAACCGTTCAAGTTCCGGGTCACGCTGAAAAGTGATAGAACAATTGCAATATCCAATGGTGATATTATTCAGTCTGATGCGGTCTACTTTCCTTCTTCATCCTCTCTTTTCTGTCCTTCCCTTAGAAGATACTCCTAGGCGTTAGCGTTTTCTAATTTCACGAGAAACTGAGCTTATATCTGACGGAACAGATGTTGACCACAGAGCACGCACTCCGTCGCTCCGGCGACTACTCCATTTGTCTCGAGTGATGTCAATGATGCTGCCAGCGAACTGTGGATTTAAGTCACACGCTTGCTTAAAGTGATCCAGCGACGACTTAATATAATCCACAACGAGCTGTCGTTCTGTTGACTTGTCACCGCTGTTAAAAGCAGGCCTCGTGTGTCTGGTTAACAACAGCAACTTTTCCAATACTCTCCTGGTGAATTTCAAAAAAAATCCAGGCTGTAGGCTTGACCAGTCTTGCGGTTAGTTGAACTGAACTCCCGATTCTCTCAGGTATATAACAGACCGCACAGAATAACAACTATTTCCATAGTCCATATAAGGACTTCCGCTAGGAGGCCCAACAGCCAACCCGGCTATCAGAGCCACATCCTAGCAACAACCAGGCAAACATGCCACAAAAACCACAGCTCCCCAACCGCCTCGATATAACCAACATGGACACTAGTCCTAGGTTGAAAGTGGCGGGCCTCTACCAAATGAGGCATAAACCCCTACTTAACAAACAAACAAACAACAATTATTTCCATCCACGGTGAACAATCGGGACTGTCACCCCTATCAACAATAATGAACTAGTCCTGTTGTACCAAGGTCGTTGGATCTGTATTAATTTTATCGCTTTTTACGGCACTTTTAATACAAGATTTTAGCTTAAACCCTACATCAGCACATCGAGACATAGTAGTTTTAACGCTGACTACAACAACGGGTTCCAATTCAAGAAAACAAAATCACAATTTCACTAATCCACAGGAATGTGAAACAAGATCAGTGCGTAGCGAGGCGGGGGCGGAGGTGCGGACCGCCCCGGGCGGCATCATCGGGAGGGCAACAAATTTATTTTCGTCCAGTCTTTCACAATCACTGACATATTTTTTTCATGTCACAAGGGCGTAAAATTATGATTCCGCCCCGGGCGCCATTGACCCACGCTACGCCACTGAACACGACTTATCAGGACGCAATCCTGAACCGGATCTGGCAGCACGACGGTTGTCTTTGGACTAGAAAACCCTGCAGATGTCCAATTCTTACGGACCAGCATCGTCAGAACCGATTGCAGTGGGCGAATCATCATTGTCAATGGACTGTTGGGAATGATTGAAGACTGGTTTGGTTTAATTAAAGTATGAACGTTTCTTCAAGGATGAAGCATGAATTCCGTAAGATAAAATTTTGGTACACGATTGAAATAATGTTGCGTTCCCTTTTTGTATAACATTATATATGCATAAATCCAATCATATGAAAGTCTGCAAGCATATGTCGTATCAATGTTGACCTCTTTTGACCACACAGCTCATACAACTATATGGTTTCATCGTCATGTGACATATTCTTTCCAGAACGTAGTCTTCAATATGAATCTCCTGAATTCTCCGCGATCTGGAGTAAGTTGTCCTGCCTCTTATAGTGACATGCTCTTAAAGTGACATGCTCTTATAGTGACATGCTCTTATAGTGACATGCTCTTATAGTGACATGCTCTTATTGTGACGTGCTCTTATAGTGACATGCTCTTATAGTGACGTGCTCTTATAGTGACGTGCTCTTATAGTGACGTGCTCTTATAGTGACATGCTCTTATGGTGACATGCTCTTATGGTGACATGCTCTTATAGTGACGTGCTCTTATAGTGACGTGCTCTTATAGTGACATGCTCTTATAGTGACATGCTCTTATAGTGACGTGCTCTTATAGTGACGTGCTCTTATAGTGACTAGTGACGTGCTCTTATAGTGACATGCTCTTATAGTGACATGCTCTTATAGTGACGTGCTCTTATAGTGACGTGCTCTTATAGTGACATGCTCTTATAGTGACATGCTATTATAGTGACGTGCTCTTATAGTGACGTGCTCTTATAGTGACGTGCTCTTATAGTGACATGCTCTTATAGTGACATGCGCAGGCATTCTTGGATGTCTTTTGTCCAACGGCTTCTTGTGCGGTCTTTGCTCTTGTTCCCTTCTAACATCCCCTTCAGTAACACTCTCCACGCCATCGTGTCTCTAAATGTGACCGGAAAAAAACTAGCCTGTTCTTTAATATGGTGTTCAGAAGCCAGCCTTCCTGGACGTTATTTTTACTTATATAGTACTTTAATTCAAATGACGTTATAATCTTGGACACTTGTTTTATTTCGTGTTATTTACCGGCTTACGTTTCTGTGTTAGAGAAACACGGTTTGGTACATTCAATTATCAATTTTGTGTGGTTTTGTTTAGTTTATACGTTATTAGTTTCTTGAAAAAGGTCCCATTTGGACAGATAAGTGTTAAATTTTCCTGTTTAGTTTTATTGTATGTTTTTTACATACTTTTAAAAATCTATTTTTAATTCATAGTCTCTCTTACCGAAGAAACAAGGTAAGAATACATCTTTTCACTTTTTCCTTTTTTCTTTTTCTTTTCACTTGACCTTGTTTCTTCGGTAAGAGAGACAGGATCAAGTCATTTTAGCGGTTAATATATTTACGGTTTTGGTGTTTTTTGTAGTTTTTTTTTATGTTTCTTGAAAACGGTCCCAATAGGACCGCAACGTAGATAATTGTCTTGTTTTGTTTGATTGTATGTTTTTTATATATCTTTTCATCTTAATTTGTTCATAGTTAGGTATTCCCAGTAACCTTTTTTTAAGTCTAATTTTGCATTATCAAAATGTCTATATGCGAAAGAATACTCACTTGTTGCCAGTCAATGATACTATAGAGGTAGCCTCACGTAGTGACACGTAATATGGTTGTTTATGGCGCATGTCTACCGATAGGCAAAGATAGGTCTCTGATGAGCGGAAGTTTACATTCAACTGTAAGTCTTTTACTGAAGAAGGGCGTGTCATAGCTCATATTTTTTCAGTAAGATGTGTTGATTCAAGTTGTGGATTACATGAAGAACATCATCGGCGGAAAAAAATTGTAGATGTCGAAGTCTAGTCTGAATAAATCAATCAAATAAAAGCGTGTGAAGGATTATAACTCATAGTGAGTGGCAGCCACTTGCCATTGGGAAAGGTCTAGATCCTATAATGTTCTCCCACTCCTGGTTAGCTCACTTATGGCTCCAATTGTCTGCTTGTTTACAGCAGCGCCACCTTCAGACTATGATCTTGGCTGGTCGGCTGAACTACATGAAGCTATTCAGCAAGGGGGCAAACTCCCCTGCCGTACACACAACTTCTGGTGGAGAACTGCTGGTGGAGAAAGCGGAAGACAACAACGGCTTCGAGAGCGGGAGTTGAAAATGCCCCCGTATTGGGCTGAGGTCGCATCAAGGACGATAACTGATAAGTGACCAGAATTGACTCTGGTCAATGGCAAATTACTGAGATGCATACAATGCCAAGAAATTCATGATGACCACAAAGGTACCAGGTATTCATATCTTCAACATGAGAAATATAATAGAGAACTGCCGCGAGTTCAATACAGACATATACACCTGTTTCATAGACTAAAATTGGTAGCATATCCTATCCAGGACGTAGCTATCAACCCAGCATTTGTTGGCTGTGGTGATTTTCTAGGCAATATAAATACGTTCAGTAGCTTGCCATTGCTTTCTGAACGGTCCGGATGCACAATTGCCTGTGGTGAGGATCGTCACAGACGCGCTCTGTACCACTTCGCCACAGAGCCGGACAGACTACTCAAAGTTATTTGACTTCCAGAAATTATGAAACATAATGGAAAGCATGTGCTTGCCACACCATCTCAATTATTAAAATACTTTACCACGAGCAACATCTTTCTATCCACCTCGAGGAAGAAACATCTGACTGGTATGACGTCCAAAAAGAAGTCCGACAGGGATGTATCCTCTCACCATGTGAAAAGACCCACATTATGAGCAGTTTCAACCCTTTAATAACGGAGGACACGAGATTCCAGAAATTAGGTATGCAAATGACATCACTCTAATATCACAGAACCTCACAGGTTTAGATGAAATGATTATCTGAGCTAAACATCACAGCGAGGCACTAACAATTTTCCTCAATGAAAAAAATATTAATTAAATAGTAATGCATATGAACAGAGATAATCTCACACATACCAACAGTCACTGATAAAGAACATCTAAAATATGTCAGAAATTTTAAATATCTCGGGTCAACCAGCAACACCACAGGAGATTGATCGACAGACGTCAGAAAGAGATTAACAATGACCTCATAAAAACATCATAGAAGAAAAGTCTATGGCAAGGGACAAACAGAAAAAAAAGTTACAATTATTGAAAAAACTATATTTCTACAGTGGCAATATATGTTGTGAGAAGTGGACAATAACATCAACAATGGAAAAGAAAATATCGTTATTCAAAATGAAATGCTATAGAAAGGTTCTTAGAGTATCATGGACAGAAAGGCAAAGCAGTGCAGATTATATCAAAGACTTGGATATAGATGACTGGTTCCTCAAAACGAAAAAAAAAAACAACACAACCAATTGCATGTTAACATTTCGGACATATAAAGAGACAACGGTTTAGAAAGAATAATCATGTAAGGAAATGTTCATTGAATGAGAACAGGAAGCAGACGAAGACTACGATGGAAACAGGATATCTACCTTCTGAACATAAACACAGGTAGAGGTTTTGCAGCTTGTACAATACCGAGAAGCTTAGAGAGTGTCAGTGAGGACAACTTTCTGTAAAGAACACGTCACATGGATAGATACTAAAGTAAAGTAACCCATAGCATTTATTAATGTCGTAGGGGTGTGAGATGTTGACGATGTCATGTGACGTATTCCTTCCAGAACGTTGTCTTCCCAATGAACTCTCTGAACCTCTCTCTGTCTTGGGCGATGTGGCCTGCATTTTCTAGCGATGTATTCATGTTATCTTTAATGTCGTCAGTCCATCGTCTTCTTGGTCTGCCCCTTCTCCTCTCCCAGGTACTCTTCCCTCCATTATTTGTCTTTCTAAACAGTTATGTCTCTTTATATGACCAAACAGGCGTAGATATTAACGATCTCATATTTCAGTGGCTTTGCAAATGAGGGCGATAGCCATCTCCCCTTCCTCGCAGTCTTTACTTCCCGGATTAATCCGGTACCCATTTGGGGCTGGATCGACCCAGGAGCCGTTGCGATCTGAAAAACATTTCCGCCTCAACTGGGGAATGAACCCAGAACTACTCATATGCGAAGCCAGTGCGCTAACCACTGATATATATATATACCACCGAAAACTATGCTACACAGATACAGTGAAGGCAGACCTAGAGACCGACCACAAAAACAATGAACTACAGAAATAAAAGAGACGACAAATTTCATAATATACTCAGCACACAAGATTGCCATCTCCAGAAAATTCTTCTACCTCTGATGCCGAGAGGCAACAAAAGGTTTTGCGTATAGATAGACAGACAGACACACACAAACAGACAGACAGACACAGACAGACATACAGATAGATAGATAGATAGATAGATAGATAGATAGATAGATAGATAGATAGATAGATAGATAGATTAGATAGATTAGATAGATATATTAGATAGATATATTAGATAGATAAATAGATAGATAGATAGATAGATAGATAGATAGATAGATAGATAGATAGATAGATAGATAGATAGATAGATAGATAGATAGATAGATAGATAGATAGATAGATAGATAGATAGATAGATAGATAGATAGATAGACTCTCTAAAATAAATAAGATAAAGAAGATTACATAACTGACAAGTACAAATAGATACGGTAAAAAAGATCACAGAACTGACCAGTACAAATAGATAAGGTAAAGAATATCACAGAACTGACCAGTATAAAATAGATAAGCTAAGCTTTAATTGTTAATATTTAAAGTTATACAAACACTTATAATAAAAGTACATTGACAATGATTTCAATTTATGAACTGTTTTATATGTAACTGTGGGGTAAAATATTGAAAAGTACAATTTTCCAACATTTGGAATAACTTATTTAAATAAATTATCTTGCCCGTGTGTTGCATGCGTCTGAAAGGGAGGCAAAGCGTAGAAACACTGTCTACCTTTTATGCATGTCGTGAGAAGCGATTAAAGTGGCTATTGGGTGTAGCTATATGTCCTTTCTCATATAGGGTCAAAATGACTCAGAAGCCATGCTAAAACTGGATGTTTCAGCCGAAAGGTACAGCCATCTCAGCGAAGCTGTAAAACATAGCTCAAAA
Source organism: Meghimatium bilineatum (assembly GCA_034231615.1). Classification (NCBI taxonomy): domain Eukaryota; kingdom Metazoa; phylum Mollusca; class Gastropoda; order Stylommatophora; family Philomycidae; genus Meghimatium; species Meghimatium bilineatum. The sequence continues at coordinate 7,887,502 of CM067311.1, read as the reverse complement.
TATTCGCTCTGCACACTACATGCTGCTAATATGCAAGAGTTTGAGAGCGAACGCAAAAGAAATAAAATACATGCTGTAAGCATACAAGAAAAATCACTGAAATGTGAATTAATTACATGTGAAAAGTAACAATTAAAATATGAAAGTAATCACTGAACAATTTTAAACAAATAATTTAGACAATAAATATGAATAGTTCCATTGAGCGATAAATCAATCATTGAAACGAATTTTAAATGAATATGTGAAATAAATATGTGAAAAGAAGAAACATTAATTATTAAAGATTAAGTAAACCAATTCGCCCGTGTGTTGCCAGGGCCCGAAAAGGGAGCAAAGAATAGCAACACTGTTTACCTTCCACGCATGTCGTAAAAGGCGACTAAAAAAAGTAAAGTAACCCATAGCATTTATTAATGCCGTAGGGGTGTGAGATGTTAGCGATCTCACATTTCAGAGGCTCTGCAAATGAGGGCGGTAGCCATCTCCTCTCCCTCGCAGTCTTTACGTCTCGGATTAATCCGGTGTCCATTTAAGGCTGGGTCGACCCGGGAGCCGTTGCGACCTGAAAAACATTTCCACCTCAACTGGGGAATGAATAAAAGGCGACTAAGGAGGTTATGGGATGGATTTGGCTGTCCCATCCCATATAGGGTCAGTGACCCAAAGCCATGCTGAAGTGGGATGTGTCATGCCGAAAGGCGCAGATATCGCAGAAATGCTGTAAACCATGACACAACGCATTCCGTTCTCCGGACTACATCCTGCTAATCTTCAGGAGCCTGAGAATGAACGAAGAAGAAGAAGAAGAAGTAAACCAATGTAAATGAATTATTCAATTGAGAAATTAATACTTTAAATGCGTTGCGAAGCAATTAAATTGTAAAGCTAATTTTTAGAATGAATTTTTAAAATGAGGAACAATTAATTGAAATGAATAATACTAACCTAGAACATGATACTTGGTTCTACATTACAAACCAACACAACGGTATAGCGAAATTCCCATAACTTGATACTTGGTTCTACATTACAAACCAACACCACGGTATAGCGGAATACCCATAACTTGATACTTGGTTCTACATTACAAACCAACACCACGGTATAGAGGAATTCCCATAACAGGTATGTCTTAGGTAAGTTTCGTAGGTAAGGCTATAAAAATGTACCTCATTAAGTCATCGGGTATGTTTCCACTATTATATATGTCACTTAGAAATTTTGTGATTTCAACTCCAAAGTCACCTAAAGCTGCTAATTTTTATAATGTGATATTGTCTGGACCTGGGGCGTTGCCATATTTCATGTATCCTAGTGCCTCCCTTACTTGTGTTGTTAATATTGATGGACTCTCTCCGTTAGTAATCGTGTATATTTATCACAGTTCTATTGTCACCATAAAGTTCTTTGATATATTCTGATCATCTCTGTACTATGTGATCTTTTCCCATTAATACCTGCCCTGTCTTAGATTTTAGATTTTAGACACCATGCAACTGTTTGCGTTCTCTTTCCTGTTATCATCTCAATTTTCTGATATAGTAATATTGCATCTTGGTTGTAATGCGATTCTATTTCTGTGCATTTCTTGTTCAACAAGCTTTCTTTTGCTATTTTGCATTTCTCTCCTTTCTCCTTATGAATTTTCGAATATTCCTCTATCTTCTGTTAATTTTTCTTCTGGTGCTATATATATATATATATATATATATATATATATATATATATATATAATGTTTGTAATGTATATATATGACAGATCTAAAACAAAGATATATATGACATATGACGGATCTAAAACAAATATATATATGACATATGACAGATCTAAAACAAAGATATAAATATTAATAAAACGGAGTATACTGCGGAGTATTTATGAACATAACAACAGTTATATTATGAACATAATTTGTGTATATTATCGTTTATGAATATAACTTTCACAAGAAAGCAGCACATTTTACAACAACAAAAACAACATGAAAATAACAACAAAATTGCGGAAAATGAAATACAAAGGGTAAATTTATGTTAGGACACTATATAAAAGATGACCGCTGACTGAGAAAATGGAATCATTCTATTGATGACAAGACCTCAATAACATATGGACTGTAGTAAAAAAAATGCACACCAGCAGGGATTCCTTATTTGCATATGACTGTGCCCTAAAATCTAATTTTGAGGATCACTACCATTGATTATATGCACATTTTAAAATGTCTTTACTAATTCTGGGTTTATTTTCAAGGCTGGTAACTTAAACATTAATCATGCGTAAAAATACTTGATGTAACACTGAAAGTTCTGAGTTTATTAACATACAACGTTAGGAGCACATTCACATACAACATTAGGAGCACATTCACATACAACATTAGAAGCACATTCACATACAACGTTAGGAGCGCATTCACATACAACGTTAGGAGCACATTCACATACATCATAAGAAGCACATTCACATACATCATAAGAAGCACATTCACATACATCATAAGGAATACATTCACATATATCTCTAGGAGTAAATTCACATACATCGCTAGGAGTACATTCACGTACAATTTGTGTTTATTATCGTTATGAACAGTCATATTATGAACATAATCTGTGCATATTATCGTTATGAACATTCATATTATGAACATAATTCTTTTCATACTAGATGATTGGGATGATAATATAAAATCACGGATGTCCCAATTTTTGATAAAGGTAGCAAGCCTAGCATCGGTACTACTTTATCAGTCAAAATTCGTAGAGAAGTTTAGGCCGTATGCATACCATATCACCGAATACTGAACATTACATGAATGCTGGGATGCATAAGGGCATGCTTTATAAAGGTGGCCAAAACGAAATCTTAGAAGTAACGGTTACATACCTCACTGATATTTATTGGTATACAAACAGTAATTGACAGTAAAAACATCTGTACAGAAATCACACAAGCCTTCTTTCGTTACGTTTTTAAAAAAAATTGTTGTCGTGATTTTTGTTGCCTGCTATTTATATATGGCATATAGTAATACTGCAAAAGAGCCAGGGGTAGACCAAAAGGAACACTCAGAAGAACAATACTTGGAGAAAGCAAAACAAACAATATTTATACTATTAAAGAACTGCACAGAATAGCTTTGAACAGACATAATTGGAGAGATCTGACCTCTGCCCTATGCGCTAACTTCAGCGCTAAAGGAAAACGGTGACGATGATTGGAAGATTCCTATAAAAATAAAGTTACATACAGATCTGAAAAAAATCCCGCAAGATCTTGAGGAACAGCGAAAAATGCAGCAGCTTATCAGTGGAAACTGGTTAGGAAGACAAGGACAGAGAGAACACAGTCTAACGTAACTATAGCATACCCAATAAGCACAAGAAACCGTTTAGGAACAACATACGGCTGATCAGCCATGTGGGAGCTCATAGTCAAGAACATACATCTGAGCTGCAACAACTGAATGCAAAATATTGTCAGCAACACGTATGATGAATTATCTGCACGTGACACAATGACCACTGATTGTTTTCGTGGTCATTTGTCCGCGACACAAAAACGAACATAGAGTTCTATGGAATATACATCATGACCTGAGATCATTGACAAGTTTTGACCATAACACCATCATGTACATTTCATTGTTTTGTGATTTAGGAAACATTATGTAAGTATTATTCTTAATATGAAAAAGTAAGTGGGTTGAAGGCTTCGGAGTGTCTTCCATGATAAGGAAAAGCAGCACACATCTTCCAGTGTGGATTTGTTCCATGTTTGCCATTTCAACTTCATATTTACACCATTTGCTGTTTAAATGGTTTTTTGTAAGAACCACAAGTGTGCGTCTACTGTTATGTATTGCATTCACAATGTTGGACGATATGTATTCACCGGCTGTGAAATGAAGACCGTGTATGTGAATTTTTAAACCTTGTGATTGAAGCTGTGGATATAGTGTATTCACAACAAAGTCATTATCTTCGTGAGCATACGAAACAAACACATCATATTCAAACTCTATTAATTGATCATTGTTCTTTTGATTTTTGTAGTGGAGAATAGCCGAGTAGTACAGATATCGCAGCTTCCACCTGAAGTTGTACATAATAGCAACAATCATTAACATTATTAACAGAAATGTCGCAGAAATTACAATGGACAACAATTGAAGATTTGAAGAACATTCCCTTTGCAGGTTGCGGTAAACGTTCTTAAAAGTTTTTATTTCTTTCTGTGACTCGTCCATAAAATTACAATTTACGTCCAATACATCTCTTAGTACATTCGTTGTGGTCGCCCATTTAAGGAATTCGCGGCTATTGCAAAAGCAGTTAAATGTTACTCCTGTAATATCAATAGTGAAATTTGTTGAGTTTCTGCGAATTTGGTCAAACATGTTTGTCACGTTAGGGCTGAGTGTGCCGATGTTAGTGAAGCTCATGTTAATGTATTGTAAATGAATCATCGAAGACATATCAACATCAAATTTTAATATTGGATTGATCTGTAAGAACAAGAATTCCAACATATCCAATCCTAGAAAAGACTCATACGAAATGTATCTGATATCAGTGAAACTAAGGTCAAGGACTGTCAGGTTAACAAGATCCGCGAACAGTGATTGATTATTTCTAAAAGCTACAATCCCAAAATAATTAGTACTGAGATTTAGGAATTTCAGAGAAGTTAAATTCTGAAAGAATGTTCTGTATATTTCCCTGATTCTGCAGTCAAATAAACTTAGATGTTCTAGCTCATTGAGACCAATTATTGGACCTTGGAGTGAAGGGAAGTTATTATAATTCAAATTTAATAACTTCAAGGAATTATTTGCATTGAAATGGAATTCTGTGAGATAGTTAGATAAGCCTGCATTTAGGCTGTACAATTTCTTAAGTTTTGGCGGGAGTGCTTGTTCCAGGAATTTAATCTTATGATAATCACCCAAATCAAGTAAATGTGTGCGTTCATTACTGGAGTAGAGGTGGTCTGCATCCGGTGGATAATACCACGGTAAATTAAAAGATTGACCCCCATTTAGTATCAAAATTTCCAAATTAACAAGCTGGTCCAAATTTTTCAAATATGACATAAATGCAAATTTATTCGACCCTATATCTATTAATTTCAACGATTTCGGCATAGTTTGCAATACGCCATCTTCTAGAGCCTCCAAGGCATTACTAGAAGCATTAAGAACTTCTATCTGTCTAGGAAGACTCTTGGAAAAGTCACTTGTCACAGACCAACCACGAAGATATGGGTTGACAATATTAGTTATATTCAAAAATTTTAAGCTGCTATTATTTTTTCTAAGCGTTAAAAGAGCTGAACTAAGGTGATCAAAGTGTAAGGCGTCGTTGTGACTTAAATCAAGGTAATTTAAGTTCTTTAAAGGTAGGAAAACCAAAGGGTTCACCTTAGTTCCATTTATTTTACAAAATATTAATGAAAGGTGTGTTAATAGTTTGGTATTATTAAACATATTTTCCCCTAACGATACCAGGTTACAATATCCATCTGGTTCTCCCTGTAAAGTTAGTTTTGTAAGTGATATCATTTGGTTGAAACCATCACCGAAGGATTTGTTAGGCAGTCCGTCCATACGTAGATCAGTAACATTTTTTAGTTGAGCTAGAGCTTTGTCTGGGTAGTCCAGTCTCGGCTTGACATCTTGTCTATTTGTGTTATTATGAATCCACAGTTGTTGCAAACTCAAGAGAGGTTGAAAAACGTTGACTGGGAATGTATCTGCACTCATGATCAGATTATTACCCTGAAGTTGTAAAACCTTCAAGTGAGACAGATGGTAGAAACTGTTATTATACAACACTTGTAAGTTGTTCTGACCGATGTTGAGATATTCGAGTAACGTAAACCTTTTAAATGCAAAGTCAGGGATGGACTCTATCAAGTTGTAGGACAAGTCCAGCCAAGTGATTGTTTCAGGGACATTGATTTGACTTACGTCTGTTATTCCTTGATTAGAGCAATTAGCTAACGTTTCTGTTATCATAACACAGTTTTTAGTCTCTAACACGCGTGATTGATAGTCAATACTATTTGAAGCACCTTCATGATTGTGATTGAAGGGATGAGATATGTACTGATGTTGTATATTTGTCCTACGTGGAGATGGAATGATGTCCTTGGTAGCCTGGTCTGTGTTGTCCCCATATCTTAATATCGTCCCTGCTGCTACTGTCAGTAGCACTGATAGATATATGTACGTCTGCATCTTCTGTAAATGCAAAAGAAGTTTTATTGTTAATAAATAATATGTATATTTTAGAACATTACATTTTTATGTGAATCTCTACAGCATATTTGGAGAAGCAAAAACAGAAGCAGGTACACTACAAGTAGACGCCACGATATGTTTAATTATTTCCTTTGTCTATGTTTGTAAATTTCCTGCTCATCTTTAATAGTTGAAATATTTATTTATTTAGGGTTGGGGTTAGCGTTAGTTAGGTAAAACACAACTATCCGAATCCTCACCTTAACACAAACACTAATTAATATTTCAATTATTAAATGATAAACATGAAATTTACAAACATAAACAAGGGAAATAACTCGACTATAAGGTGGCGCCTACTTTTAATGTAACCATAAGCATTAAATAAACAATATAAACTACAGACATCCCATATGTAACTTAATGATTCGTCTCTTTCTCGGGCGAAGAGGAGCACGGAATTAAAATAAGTGTCTTTCTGATGTCTAATAAGTTTACACATAAGAAATAAGAAGCAGAATAGGGCAGACAAAAACATAATTCTGAGAAATGAAAAATATATTGTGTAATATGACCTTGTCATTAGAGGTAAGAAAGAAGTCACTGTAGTTCTATATAGCTCCTATCAATTAATCAATAAACCCGTAACCCTACAGGGTCGTAGGGGTACCACATTGGATGCTTCAGCACACAGAGTCCTCCAGCGAATTCTATCCTCAGATGTGGATGAGTGTGGTAATATCTTGTCATATCCATTCCTTGATGTTGTCTGTCCAAACCATTATTTGTCCTCCTCTGCTTCTTCCACCCTCGACAGTTCCCGACAGTATTGTTTTTCACAAGGAATCATGTCTGCATACATGTCCAAATCATGCTAGTTGTGATCGTTTCACTATTGAAATCAATGGTTCCTGAACACCTGCACAAATCCATACTTTATTTCTCACGTACACATTGGTCTATATTCCCTATAGGAAATTCGTATAACTCTTATACTAACATATGGATGCGAGTCTTGGACAATACACAAACAGGATAGTGAGATAGTATATATATATATATATATAAGTATAGAAGAATGCTGAGAATACCATGGATTGTCATGAAAACTAATGTGGAGGTGTTAAAAGAGCCAAATGCGAGACGGAGTTTGATCAATATTATCAGAAAAAATACAATCTAAATACAATCTTCATATTTTTCGCCACGTTAAGAGACAAGGAGAATTGGAGGACATAGTTAAAATAGGAAGGATTAAAGGAAAGAGGGACAGAGGACAACAACGTGAGAAAATATTAGGCAGTTTAACAACCTGGCGTGGCAGGGAAAAACAAAGATTCTGATTTATAATACTAGAAATAGAGAGCTGTGATCCATGATTGCCATGGTACCTGATGATGATAAAAAAGTTTAACAAATCACATACCAACAGGTAACATTTCAAAGAGTACATACCCACAGGTAGCATTTAAGAGTTCATACCCATAGGTAAAACATTTCACAGAGTACATACCAACAGGTAGCATTTAAGAGTTCATACCCATAGGTAAAACATTTCAAAGAGTACATACCCACAGATAAAACATTTAAGAGTACATACCCACAGGTAAAACATTTCACAGAGTACATACCCACAGATAAAACATTTCACAGAGTACATACCCACAGGTAACATTTAAGAGTACATACCCACAGGTAAAACATTTCACAGAGTACATACCCACAGATACCATTTAACAGAGCGCATACCCACAGGTAACATTTAACAGAATACATAGTAAAAAAGTAAAATTTAACATAATACATACAAACAGGCATTATTTAACAGAGTACATACACACAGGTAAAACATTTCACAGAGTACATACACACAGGTAAAACATTTAACAGAGTACATACACACAGGTAAAACATTTAACAGAGTATACACCAACAAGTAACGCTTAACAGGGTACCAGATGTTCGAATACGGGGCATTTTCGCAGACATAATTGGAACATTTCAAATTTAAAGTATGCAAATTTTCATTAAATTTCCATTATCACCTGAGAACAATAACTGGTACATTACTTTCTTACCTACGCAGGTATACTCACGGTGGTTTAAATCGGACACATGATAATGAGTCTCACCTTCATTACACTGTTTCCAATGTTCACCTGTGGGACTAGTTTTCCTGCAGCTATGGACTATATTAATGCACATTGTTCAGTGTATTTCATTTCTTGGAAGTTAATAGAAAATATTGAATCCTATATATCATTACTGCGTAAATATTCCAATGCTGATAACTTCAGATAGATCAGTATTTATCAACGAGCCATAATGCCCATTGGGTGCAACAGAAATTTACAAAGGTACGTGAACGAAACCGTTAACGGTAAAGACCTTTGTGCAGAAAGTACACACGCCATTATTTGTTACGTTTTTTATTATTGTCATGATTTTCGTTGCCCCCCCCCTTATATACTATATTTATATACTTTGAGTCGCATGCCAAAGATGGCCAAGGCCAAACAATGAAATGCACGGAAATAATTAAAAATCAGTCTTCAGGTCATGTTTACTTTCTGCACGTTTACTGACTTGATGGCCACGCAACGTCATGACGTGGCATGACAAAAAAGGAAATTGAAGAAGTCACAGACGGCGCTCAGTGGTGTCACTCAAAAATAATACTTTGATATTAAGACATATACTAATATAAACTTTAAAGAAAACAAGCAAGAACGTCACACCATTTTGGTGGGGGGGGGGGGGTCCTTGGATGGGGAGGGTTGAACGGGTAAAATGTGTAAAGGGGGGCCGCGGACTAATACCGAGAACCACTGAACTGAGTTAGTGGTATATGACGTAATATCATGCTTTTTTTTTTATAAAATCGATTCTCCACGTTGTTATTATAATTTTAGCTCTTTTGTAGTTATTGTCCTTGTCACGTTCCCACTATTCATGATGTTACTAACTTTTTAAAGTTCTGAATTTTGTTGCATTATTACACGTCTATGTCGGATGTGTGTGCTTTAAAATAAATTCCTCATTCATTTTTGTTTTGTTTTAGTGAATCACTATTATAATGTATTTATATTCCGATAGCTAGATTACACGGATTCATTGCAGTTAATCCTGGTCATCGATGATTAAGGGGCTGTCTATAAATTAATAAAACAATATTTTGTTAATTATTTACAACCACATGCACCAAAAAAAAAGACAAAAAAAAAACCCGGTCAAGATGGCGGTTGGATATCTTTCGCCTAGCATCTTGACCAGGTAGTAGTTTTCGGTGTTTCAGTGTATTTCTGATGGAATATGTGATTTCTACATCTGAATGTGATAGATTAGAGCACGGTTTTACCCATTTAGAAACTCTGAAACAACACTGTGACAGATCTAACAAATCGACAGCGACAAAACATACTGCTCGTAGAAAATTGAGAGTGCTCGGGAGACGACAAGAAGCCACAGGAACAAGATTACAAACAGCGCACAAGAAGGCCATCTCCAGAGAACTCTTCCATCCCTGACGACGCAAAGCAAACAAGGGACACAGCGTATAGATAGATAGACATGCACCCTTATTAAAAACTGTCTTGAAATATGAGACTGCTCTTACCGCTTAATTACATCAATAAATTTGTTACAACTCCCATCTCTTTGTTGTTAATTTGTTATTTACTTTTCGCCAAATTTGTGTAATACTCCAGGGGGACTACGGAAGTTCACGTGTTTTAAGAGGGGGTCATCCCCCCATCCCCCCAAAAAATATGATAAATAAAAAAAATTATAGATATAAACTGATAAACATAGGCAAAGGAAATAATCACACAGGTAGGCACTATTTGGCGCAACGGGGGTTGGCTTCGATCATAGTACCCAATACAAGTATTGGTGTACTAAAAATCGGTGAAGTTTACATCAACTTCTGTTAACCCTCCACTGTCAATAACTGTCAACCTTTTTCAGACCCCTAATTCTTGGCGTTATTTATGAACATTTCATGAGACATATGGGGTAAATCTGCAATCATCCTTCATCCTTCTAGCATGACAAATTTTACTTTTTCCATGATTTTCATTGGATATCGAAACAAATTATACGCACAAATACCGATGAAAATTACCGGAAATGTCAAACGGGTCAATATAGAATAAACCACCCCCCCCCCCCCTCTCCCAATTTAATCTACATGTTTCAGCCAGCAATACTGTATAAATGACGTAAGACACAAGCTAACGCGTTATTTCTCGAGTCATACCAGCTATACCTGAATAGCGCATTATTCTTATAGCACATCTCAGATATCAGCGTATGACTTGTTCACCGTTACAGCATACATATAAAATATGCGCATATAACTGACGCTAGTATCGATTTTAGATATCTTTAGAGACAGTAATAGTCTCAGAATGACCAATTCCTTTCTTGGAATATACACACACAGAAGCAAGAGAATGATATAAACAAAATATGACTGCAAATAATGTAGTAAATAAGCTAGAAGTAAATATTTTAGGGATCGTGAAACCCCCTCCTCCCTTTAGGACATGTTAACTTATGTGGTTCCCCCTGGTGTGTTACACAAATTTGGTAATGCCTTTCTTTACATGTCACCAAGGTTGCTTAAGCGTTGTCGCTATAACGTGTATTGTGTAAAGGATGTCTTTATAAGTTGTGTTCTTTAAACGTTGTCGTTATAATTTGTGTTGTTTAAGCGTTGTCGTTATAGCTTTTGGTTGTTTAAACGTTGTGGTTATAATTTGTGTTGCTGAAGAGTTGTCATTATAATTTGTGTTGTTTAAACGTTGTCTTTATAACTTGCTTTGCTTAAGATGTTTCGTTATAACTTGTGTTGTTTTTTCTTCTTCTTCTTCAATTATCTACTATCTAATGACATTCCTGAACGACTGTTTGACAGCAATAAAACATTTTACTCGGTACCCCCCCCTCAAGAGAGACCATACGGCCCGCACAGAGAATTACTGTACCAGACAAATATTCACTATTATACTTACATCTTCCCATTCAATGAGAGCATAATTAGAACATTTACGACTAGTTCTTATACTTACATCTTTCCATTCAATGAGAGCATAATTAGAACATTTACGACTAGTTCTTATACTTACATCTTTCCATTCAATAAGAGCATAATTAGAACATTTTCGACTAGTTCCTACGAAATATGATAATGTTGTACCATACAAAAATAGAAACTAAAACATGTGGCCGTTTTAACCGAAAGTCTTTTCTCCAACTAAAACACACATTTATTTGTTTCCGAACTTGATCTGTGCTAGACTAACTTACCCCCTGTTGCCATATTTTAGTCATTAATATTTACTTTTAACTGAATTGTTACCTAGTATTATTACTTGATTTATAATACTGTGCACCATCCGCTATGGCGAGGTATTATAACAAAGTAATTTTCTCCAATTCTTGCTGTTTTTATCCACAATGTAAGGTTTAAAAAAACAAAACAAAAACTCCCTCTCGCCAGAAACTTGACTCTTAAGTCAATGCACTTAGTTAAATTGAAGTGTAAACGAAACAAAAAACGTATTTTTAAAAATGTATATACTGAATAAATGTGATAGTAGTAGTAATAATAATAATAGCAGTAGTAGTAGTATTAGTAGTAACAGAAGAAGCAAACCCGTACATTGGATGGGAGAGGAGAAGGTAACATCAGGTTTATCCTTAGGAAAATAGAACATGACATTTGGTACTAGCAGGAGGTAACATCAGATTTAACCTTAGAAAAACAGAACATGACATTTGATACTATCAGGAGGTAACATCAGATTTAACCTTAGAAAACAGAACATGACATTTGGTACTATCAGAAGGTAACATCAGATTTAACCTTAGAAAACAGAACATGACATTTGATACTATCAGGAGGTAACATCAGATTTAACCTTAGAAAACAGAACATGACATTTGATACTATCAGGAGGTAACATCAGATTTAACCTTAGAAAACAGAACATGACATTTGGTACTATCAGGAGGTAACAGATTTAACCTTAGAAAAATAGGACATCCGTGACATGCAGAACAAAGACTAACCCAAAAGAGGGTACTTCCTCTGTCCTTGATATCAATTCAAATCTCAACACGAATAACAAACTAATTACTGTAATTAATGCACGCCATGATTTACATCCTGGTTGTTTGACATTATGTGTTTGAAAGCCTCGTTCTGCATGCAAGGACATCTGTTGCTCATGAGTGTTTTGTTCTTTTATTTGTTAGTCTCTCCCTACTTCTTGTCTCTACCAAAATTCTAGTCTAGCTGGTCTGAATTGTCGTTAGTGGAGCATACAATTTGTGTTTACATTAGAGTGGGGAAAAATTTCGTGGGGTCAAATTAAGTGTAATTTGTCTGAGATATCTCCTAACACCCTTCCTCTATGATAAATCTGGGAAGTTCAAAACGCACTGAAGTAGTTTTGTGTCATCTGTCAAAAAAACAACAACAACTGCTTCAACATTAATCCAATATTACACCGCGGCAGATGACAGTAGGAGACATGTTCTTTGAATTAATTAGGCCTTTATTTATTCCTTTTCTAGATTATTCCCGTGTTTTCCGTTGGTCAATAGTTATATACTTGGAATCGCATGCAAAAAATAGACAAGAGTACTATAAATATATAAAAAGTAATCAATGGAAAGCGTGACGATAATAAAAAAACATACTGAATGAAGGCCTGATTACATTTTGCAGTTACGTCTTACAGTAATATCAACGGTCACGATTACACAGTGTAGTATTGTTTAGGTACTGTGATCGCAGTCCAACCCCCCATTTAATCATTTATTAATTTAAATTAGTTATATAAAACATAACTAACCCTAATACGTAAACCTAACCCTAACACTAAAAAATGAATATTTGAATTAATTATTGATTATTTATTGATATACCATTTATTCCAATTAACCACAAAATACGTAGGTAGACACTAATGGCAAACAAAAACGAAAGCAGGAATTAGACTACGATCATAGTTCCTTTTTTTTTTACAACAGATAATTACGACTCGTACATCTTCGTCATTCATTATGTTCACAATTTTATTGGTTATACTTAATACTACTTATTATTTATAATGAAATTCTTGAAATCCTCCAGATGATACACGATGTGTATAATATCATGCATGCATTTAAATTTGTAAAAGCAATTTTTTGTTCTAACAATTGTGTAAATAAATAAATTTGTGTATGTTTACAAGGTATATTAAATAAAATTTGACAATAATAATTATCACTTTAGTCTATCTATCTATCTATACGCTATATCCCTAGTTTGCCTTGCGGCGTCAGGGGTTGAAGAGTACTCTGGAGATGGCCTTCTTGTGCGCTGTTTGTAAGCTATTTCCCGTGGCTTCGTTGATTTATGTGATCCATCGTTTACATGGTCTGCTTCTGGCGTTATAACGGTTATGTCTATGTGTCATGGTCAGCATGTGAAAACCACTTGATCTGTTGTCTTTAGATGTTTTCCAATACTGGTATTGTTTTGGTTATCTGTCTGATGTTATTGTTTCTAATTCTATCTCTTAATAACACTCTGAATTCTTCGTAGACATGTCATTTCTGTTGTCACTATTGTCTTCAATTTAGTAACCTTTCTGTAGTGAAATATTCAGTACTGATATCACTTTAGGTTATTTTTGCATGCAATTTTTACAAATATATACTAATTTACCTCGAAAAATCACTTATATAGAAAAGGGTACCACGCCCATAGAGACATTAATATACAATTTTCCCAATTTCTTATCATACATTAAGCATAAATGAACATAACATACTTGTAATATTCAGTTAAACATATTTCTATCATGAAAACATGAAATGATGTAATGGAGTAAGAGGGTAAAGACTAGCATTGTATAAAGTCAAAGGTTTTTGTCTTACATCTGACACGTGAAACATGCAAACAGGGTAATCAAGTTTTTTTCTAATTTCTGCGAAAACATTAGATCTATCTATATATCTATTGTCTTTTCTCTGCTTATGCTGTGAGACGGTCGCAGTATTTAATGACTCTCGGTTTTTTGGGCTATTGCACGTCTGATCGCTTGATATGCAGGAATACTGTGCCGTGTCAGAATGGTGGTAACTCCTTCAATTAACATTCTTCTTGTTGTTCCTCTGTATCTTGCTGTTTCCATTTTCATGTTGTATGCTCTTGCCGCTGGAGAATAAGCGTTCGCTCTCGTTAGGTGACCGAACCATTTCAATCTCTGTTTGTCAATATATTTGACCACTGATGTTGTTCCAACAGTTCTTGTAATCTCTTCATTTCTCACATGATCTCTTCTTGTTCTGTTTGCTGCTTTTCTTAGACATCTCATTTTACACATAGTAAGCTTTCTCTCTTGTTCTTTAGTTTGTGTCCATGTCTGACATTGAAAGCATAATGTTGGGATGAATCATGGAATATTGAATTTATGATTTGCTTTTTGGTTTCCATCGAGATAGATTTGTGTTTCAATATTGGTGCAAGTTCATAATTTACTTAGTTGGCTTTGCGAATTTGTATCTCGAACTCTTTGTCCTTTATTCAAACATATGATAACATACATAAACAGACATATCGAACTAAAGGCCCTTATCAAGAACACAATATAACACATGTGTAGTACGGAGCGACACTGTCCACCAGCACATTTTAGAAGCTAAATGTTGTGAGGTTCTATCTAAAGTTGGCGGTGGGCACTGTATAAGACGGTAGTTTCATCTGAGCATTGTATCTTGAAACGGCAGGATGTGTTGCCTTGGTTGTGCTATGACCGTGTTTTTTTTTCAAGATTAATTTAGTATCAAAAATAAATATATATTCAGAAACTTTTGCAGTATTAGAAGTATATAGTCTTATGAGAAATGTTGGCGTCAATATTCAATGTAGAACTTACATTTAGTTTCTTAATAGTCTTAATTCCTTGTTTAAAAAAAACTTCCCCGACACATATCATCGTGCTTACTTTGGAGTATGTTTCCTTCGCGATTATTGCATAACAGAACAACGAAATTAACACTTATAGGGTATCCACTTTGTCAACTAAACACATTCCAAAATACAGCAGTTTATAAGAAAAATGAGATTTATTTTCGAGACCTAATTATGATTGAATGGAAAACATTGCTTGAATTTAATATATATATATATATTTGAACGTGTTTATGTTGCCAGGAAATCGCTAAAGCCAGAAATTGTTGGGTTGATGAATACGTCCAGAAAAGTATGCGTTACATATTGGTATTTTTTACATTTAATATATAAATATATATATATATATATATATATATATATATATATATATATATATATATATATATAATATATATATATATATATATAATATCTCAAGAAAGGGGAATAGGAATGGCTAAAAGTACCTTCAATGACGTGAGGAAAATATTGATATCTAAACAAATTACAAACAAGTTACAAATGAGAATTATAAAATGCTACATCTGTTCTATATTAATGTATGGCTCAGAAACATGGACACTAAATAAACAATTAGAAGACAGAATTGATGCCTTTGAGTTCTGGATATATCGAAGATTAGGGAGTACATCATGGAAAAAGAAGAAAACAAAGAGATACTAAAAACACTTATTATGAAGAAAGAACTACTAAGAGAAATAAAGATCAGGTAAATAAAATATTTTGGACACATTAAAGACAGGACACCTTATTTAAGACCTTACTTGAGGGTAAAGTCAAAGGGAAGTGAAGATACGTTGGAGATACGTTACAGCCAATCTACGTTGCGGAGACGGAACTTGATGATGATGATAATATCGCGAGCACAGTGCACGTTGTTTGATCACTTTGCCCCTTTGAAGATATCTTATGCTTTGGTTAAGTAAATGTTTATCTCTTATTTTGAGGTATGCCTTTTTCAACACAGGACGTTAGTGCAATTTGGTTATATCAGAGCCACAGGAACAAGCTTACACACAGCACACAAGAAGGCCATCCCCAGAGAGTTCTTTCACCCCTGATGTCGCAAGGCAAACAAGGGCCACAGGGTATAGATAGACAGACAGACAGACATGCAGACAGGCAGGCAGGCAGACAGATAGATAGACAGATAGATAGACAGATAGAAAAATAAATAGATAGAGAGATAGATAAATAGATAGATTGATTGATTGATAGATAGATATATTGACAGACGGACAGCTAGATAGATAGATAGATAGATAGATAGATAGATAGATAGATAGATAGATAGATGGATGGATGGATGGATGGATAGATAGAAAGATAGATAGAAGATAGATAGATAGATAGATAGATAGATAGATAGATAGATAGATAGATAGATAGATAGATAGATAGATAGATAGATAGATAGATAGATAGATAGATAGATAGATAGATAGATAGAGCATTGCAGACATTACGACTTACAAAAGCACTAAACGCATGATGATGCCATCACCACATTGATTTTTTCCCTCAGTGTTTATTCTCAAACTCCTGCAGATCACCATACTTCAGTCCGGAGTGCTCAGAGTTCCCGGATTCAATCCACGGTTGGGACAATATTTTTTTTCTTTCGAAGGTACAAACAATAAAAATCCTTTCTGTACATGTCGCAGCGTCTGCTATATTTCCACAGCCCATAGAAAGCCTCATTGCACTTCTTCACAGGAAAACATGCAGTAAAGTGTTTATTTTAGTCAGGAAAGCAGAATGTGTTATTTCATTGTTTACATCTTTGAGTTTAGAAAGGAAATAACTAATCTCTAGAACATTAAAGTACAAAAAAGGGTGGCGGAAAAAAATCATTGAATCAAGAAAGCACAATATTATAAATAAAGTAAGTGAAAACAAATCTCTTACCTTGTGTGGTACACATTTACTTCACCTTCTGTTTATATCACATATTTAAAAAAAAACACCAATATTTATCAATATTGCAACATAGACATAACACAATTTATCATATATTATAAATATAAATAAAATCATACACTGATGTACATCAAGAATGTCCTGAAATATTAACTGCTACATGCGGTGAGGTTAGATATTTTGTTACATAAAAACGTAACTGTAACTGAATTAGTAATGTTTCCTAATATACTTCCGTTATTAACTTTAGCACAGTGTTTTGTTTTTAAGTCAATACACTTCACATTTTTGGCCCGGCTGCTTAACGGGTTGATAGAATGTACGCATAGAGTTACCAGGTTCAAACTGCCAATAGCAGTTGTGTATTCGTACGTTCAGAAAGCTGTAATCTGTTGAACGTAGAAATCCACTACAGCCAAATATAAAGTGTTAGTTCATTATGTATAGGTTAATCGCTAAGGGCTGAATATAATATTGTTACCAGCATTATGTTTCGTTTAATTCCACATTTCTTTTGCAACTTCGTCCCAGTTGAATTTTAAATTTAATACCTTACTATGTTATGCACAGTGTTACCGCTCACATTGTACAGATAACCCCAGATTGCCCTGTTAAAAAACAAAAATAACTCAGACGGTTAACACCAGACTACATAATTAAATATAAATAAGGGCAAGGTCCTAGCGATCATACTTTAAAAAAGAACACAGCAACACTGTCTGTTTCGCTCAAACTTCCGCCGTTTTCACGAGACTTTTAGTAATAATTTTATTGAAAATCTGTATAGGGTGTGAATGATTTACCCGTCATTAGGCTAGATCCCTAGGATTTCATTAAAAATACCCCAGATTAAGATATATTCCGCCAAAATAACCCCATCACCCAAGACAACGGCCAAACACCTCAGATCCAGTGAAATAACGCCAGTTGTGGCATCATTGCTTGTGTATCCTATTTATAAATACCCCACCTCTCATGTTTTTCTTCATATCGTGATTTTATTTTTACTGCACTTTTGCCGTTGTTGGCCTGACAACATGCTGTATGCGATTACGTGCGTAACTATTCATTACAAAGTAGAAACTTGTGTGTGGGGGTTACTTTTACAGTCGAATAACTTTATGAAAACGAATCTTGCATGGCAAAACAACAAAAGCTGCGACAAAAAGGTAGTAAATATTATTGAGGTATGAAAACTGAGGTGGGGAGGATTGGGGGGGGGGTCCTTAAGAAAGAAACATATCTTCCTTTTTGTGCCTTTTTTAACTATTGCTTTTTGTGATTGGTTGGTTGCTGATCCAGCGATCCATGGACTCATGCCCTTGACCCAATGCCATTGTGTGATATATGCATGTGTTTGTGAGATGTTGTTTTGTTCCATATAATGTGTGTTGCTTTTTGTAAAAACAACTAATATGGATACTTTACACGCATGTCTTCTGAGTCATGTTCTCAAACTACAGAAGAAAATTCAAGTAGGAATCATGAGGATAAATTCATGAGGATAAAATAAATATTCTTAATACTAAAGGGAAACATACAGAAGGGATGTGGTTAAGAAGTAGGGGAAAACTCGTGTACTCGAGTTTCAAGAGTTTCTCAAACTCCAGCAGATCAGCATGATGTGATTTAAAAAAGGAATTCGCTGTGTCGTTATTTACAGCTCAACTGTAAAATGTGCGTTATTCGACCAGACACATCCGACTTCAGTTTCGCTTCTGGATCACTTTTACTCTATATGGGATTAGACAACCAACCCAGACCCCGGAACAGATACTTCAGGACTGTCCAACATACAAAGAGCAGAGACAGCAGACCTGGCCAGAGGATACAGATTTGAGGCAAAGGCTATGGGGCAGCCGCTCTGACCTGGAGAAGACAGTGGACTTCGCCTTGACGACAGGCCTGACGGTATAGCATGACCACAGATGCTGAACGCAGAAGAAGAAGAAGAAGTATTCCTGCAATGAATCTAACCGAGAAAAAAATTTAAATAATTCTATTTCATACCCAGAAATGAGGACTATTCATACCTTAGGGATAAATAAACGAACATTGAACCGTTCTATAGCAAAATCCATTCAAGATGTTCAAGCAGGAAAAATAGGCTAAGATTAATCGCCAAGTGGTGAAGTGGATAATTTTGACAGAGACTTGGTCATAAGATACATTTTCAATATTTTTCACAATAATTAAGGAGTTACTTTAAGGAAATTGAAATGTTGGCTAAGAAAGATATTCTAAGACATTGATATTCCCAAATCTACCCCTAGGTGGATTATTAGACATTTTTTCTTCTTCTTCAGCGTTCATTCTCAAACAACCGCTGGATCTCTCTTTTAGCAGGACCATGATCCTATTAGATTTCCAGCAGGATGTAGTCCAGAGAATGGAAATGCGGCGTGTCGCCGTGTTATTTGCGCCAATAGCCCGACACATCCGTCTTCGGTGAAAATATTAGGAATTTATGATTCACTTTGAGAAAATATGGTAGAAACCTTATTTGTGAGAAGCCTCTTATATTTCCAATCAGAAACAAATACATAAGCGAGCAAATACTTTATTGCGAAGACCGCATCTCAGTCGGCTTAGGTAGTAGGTTAACAACCCTGCCGTATGCATATGTTCATCCAAATCGTTCAGAACGCAATGGCAAACTACTGAACGTATTTATATTGCTTAGAAAACCACAGTAACTTAATTGTTGATCGCTACTACCTGAGTAGGATATGCTGCAAATTTATTATACGAAAAAAAAATTCCCAACGTTCTTTATTAGAAACTAGCATCCTGAACAACTTACATTCCCATAATGGTTTCGTTCTTCTTTCCAGCAACCATCTAAGTGTATGCAGATTCCATGTGATCTTTGAGGGCACATCTTCTCCTCATCTCTGCTCAGCCCTCACCCCACCCCACATTACGTGTTACACACCGCACGTCATCGCGTTCAGTATTGTCTTATTCACTCTGTATTAATTCAAGCACAAAATATACGTCAATAACATAATCACAAAATATACGTCAATAACATAATCATAAAATATACGTCAATAAAATAATCCTAAAATATACGTCAATAAAATAATCATAAAATATACGTCAATAAAATAATCATAATATATACGTCAATAAAATAATCATAAACTATACGTCAATAACATAAACATAAAATATACGTCAATAACATAATCATAACATGTACACCAATAATATAATCATAACATATCCGTCAATAACATAATCATAAAATATACGTCAATAACATAATCATAAACTCACAACTCGTCAAGGTTCCAGCGGTTACTGTATTTATATCCGGAACATATAAATACAAACTTGTATCTAATTGACCTTGTTAGATGCAGTTTTCCACCGATTTATATCTTATAGATTTGATGCTGATGAGTGCCAGAATTGTCTATTCTATGTCTGTCCATTATTTATTTGGTTCCACTTTGCTTCTTCCACCTTAAAGTCTCACTGTTGGATAGTTTTTTTGACAAGGATTTCATTACCGGCTTACATTTTCAAATCACCTAAACTTTCGTGTTTTTTAAAATATTTAATGCAGTGAATCTTCTCAACAAAAAAACTTGCACATTTGTCTTATTTATAGGAAATACGTGGAATCCGTCTATAATGCTTGTATTAGGTAGGAGTGCTGTATCACTTTATTCATGCCTGCAATGAATCCATTACTCGGAAGCATACTGCATAATGCATAAATAAATTAGTTGTGTAGCCGATAGGTTATGGCGTTGGTCTCACACCCGTAAGGTCCAGAGTTGGAACCTCGTTAAGGACTAAGTTTGTTTTTTCATGTCAGAGGGTAAATTAAAAAAAACACTCACCCTGTGCATGACGTGGCGACAACAAGAGCACGCGGCGTTTATCACACAGCTACAAAATCATTCATTTGTAGTATTTGACAGGTGTTTTTGTGTGTTGACCAGTGAGTTTGATCTTCCTGTGAACTTTGAGTGAACTTTGATCTTTCTTCTAACGTTGAAACTTATTTTCCATATTCTTTTATTCATTTTCCTTTTTCGCTGAAGTTAGCGCATAGGGCAGAGGTCAGATCTCTCCAATTCTGTCTGTTCAAAGCTATTTTGTGCAGTTCTTGAATAGTATGAATATTGGTTGTTTTACTTTCTCAAAGTATTGTTCTTCTGAGTGATTCTTTTGGTCTACCCCTTGCTCTTTTGCCTGTAGGTATCCATTCAAGAGATTAGTGGTGTATTCTGTTGGTGTCTACGCGTAGGACATGCCTGATGTAGGATCAACGGAGTTTTCTGATAACATCTGTAATGAAATTTTGATGTGTCTCTTCTCTGATTTTATCATTTGATTTGAATTCACTCCAATGGGTGTAAGTTATCCTACGAAGACATTTGTTGTCGAAACTCAGTAATTTCTTTTCCGAAGATAAAGAGCTTTTATATTCCATATTATATTGTACATTTATGGCAGTTAATGCTATGTACAGCTTCATATAATATAATTATAAGTATGTTTGGATAGCGGTGCACACTTAGAAGAATAGGAAGAACTTCATTGAAAGGAAAATAAAAGTATTTCTGGCAACACTGCATTTGAAAAAAATAACTATTAAAGAAAATAAAAATCGACATTAAAAATACTATGGGCATATTAAAAGACATGACACCTTGTTGAAAACCTTACTTGAGTGAAGATTGAAAGGGCGCAGTGCAAGAAGTAGGCTGAAATACAAGTTGGAAGGGGGGGGGGTAATCATGAGGTAGACATAATTATAGTATAGTAGAGTACACTACTGATGCAGGAGACGATCTGTCAAAGGTGCGTTGCGACGTGACTATCGACAGATTACAACATGCCCTTTAGCTGAATTAATGAGGACAACGTCCGTTACGTTTTTGATTATTGTTTGGCGTTTGATTGGTCGCTATTTACATAAGTGAACTCGCATGCCAAAAATAGCCTAGGCCAGCAAATAGATTTCAGACAAATCGGAAACTAGTTCATGGTTACGTTTTAGTTGACAGGTCTTTTATACAGCCAACAGTGTCGGTTTGCAAATAGCCTTTGATGCTGAGAGGGCACCAGATGATGAGTCAGACGTGAGAATTATCATTTGTTGTATGTTTGTGATTTATTTATATGTTACTATATAGTATATTTCATTAAAATTACGTTTAATCTATTTTATTCACTTTGTTCGTCCGTGTGTTGTAGGGCCCGAAAGGGGAGCATAGAATAGCAACACTATTTACCTTCCACGAATGTAATAAAAGGCGACTAAGAAGGTTATGGGATGGAGTTGGCTGTCTCATCCCGTATAGGGTCAGTGACCCACAGCCATGCTGAAGTCGGGTGTGTCAGGCCGAAAGGCGCAGATATCGCAGCAATGCTGTAAACCATGACACAATGCATTCCGTTCTCCGGACTACATCCTGCTAATCCTAACTCCTGCAGAGTTTGGGAACGAACGCAGAGGACGAAGAAGATTCACCTTGGAAGAAGAAGATTTATACATTTGTTCTCACACTCTTACTAGTTAGCAGGATAAAATCCGAGGAATGTGTTTTGTCATGGCTTACAGCTAGAAGTAAGCAGTGTGAACAGAGTTCACTATCTCTACTATATCAGGGCTTAATTGTTTCTGTGATAGAGTATGCATTGGGAATTCTTCAGATACACACTAAAAGATTGTATAGGATTTAGAATAAGACGATGCGTATCATGCTTGGGTGTATTAGAGAAACACCAGTCGGAGCCATATGATTCTTACTCAATTTCCTGGCAACAGAGCACAAAAGTATAGTTATGCAGACCACGGTCCTACTTCCAAATCACAGTCCTACTTCCAAATCACAGTTCTACTTCCAAATCACAGTTCTACTTCCAAATCACAGTTCTACTTCCAAATCGCAGTCCTACTTCCAAATCACAGTCCTACTTCCAAATCACGGTCCTACTTCCAAATCATGGTCCTACTTCCAAATCACAGTTCTACTTCCAAATCACAGTTCTACTTCCAAATCACGGTCCTACTTCCAAATCACAGTTCTACTTCCAAATCACGGTCCTACTTCCACATCACGGTCTTATTTCCAAATCACAGTCCTATTTCCAAATCACGGTCCTATTTCCAAATCACGGTCCTATTTCCAAATCACAGTTCTGCTTCCAAATCACGGTCCTACTTCCACATCACGGTCCTATTTCCAAATCACAGTCCTATTTCCAAATCACGGTCCTATTTCCAAATCACGGTCCTATTTCCACATCACGGTTCTACTTCCAAATCACAGCTTACAAAGAACTCTCACTGTACTTTTAAATTAAAAAAGTGAAAAAAAGTAGACTAAATAGTAGACTAAAAAGTAGACTAAATAGTAGACTAAAAAGTAGACTAAATAGATGAAAGTCATAGATCAGGAGTGCGGAGCAAGCCATGCAAATTTCGTGCATGTTGGAAGATATGGCACCTGGTCCGGGATGGTTAAATGTGCCCATGAGTTGTCAGGCTTCCTTCCGAGTGATCATAGCTATCAATAGCAATGGAATAAGTGGTGTTCTATCGCTGTGGAATATGTGATGTATGCAATGATAGGGGACATGATTGTATTCACAGACAGCTCGGTTGTTAGCACAAACATGGCGCTTGAGCATTTATAGCCGAGTCTTTAGGGAAGACCATCATAGAGGAGAGTTGCAAAATTTGATGTGGCTCTAAACATCTTGACTGTGAAGGTTATGGCAGTAATCAAGGTATTGTCCGGGATACTGCACACAAAGGGTAGCTCATGTCTGCATCATTAATGACTTGAAGAGAATTGTCAGATAAATACACAACCGAAGACTGATGTGTCAGGTCATTAGCGCAAAATCAAACGGCGAAACAACGCATTTCCATTCTCTGGACTACGTCCTTGCTGGAAATCTAGAATGGATTCTGGTCCTACTACAAGAGAGATCCAGCGGGAGTTTGAGAATGAACGCTAAAGATAAGAAGATAAATACGAGTGTGTTGCATTCGGAAACAATGGCTTGAGGCAGTTGAGAGGTTGAAATTAAAATATGCTTCTTTTATTTTCGTGCATGGTCATGTGGATGTTCAAGGCAACGAGAGTTCGGATCGGCTGGCTTGCATTATTACCGTATCTGGCGGTAAAACAAATTGGTCTTGCTGACTTTTTGAACTCTTAAAAGTTGAAGAAATTTTGAAGAAATAACAGGCAAAATGCAACTAGTGAGGATGATGATTCAAGTCCGTGTCCAGAATATAGGAACTGGGTTTGAAATGCGTCTCTGTAAAGAAATGAGTGTTACTCTGGGCTTAGAAAAATTTATGTAAACCAACAAAGAATTTCAATTGTCAGTCATCGTATAAATGTGGATACACTCGTTACCTTCGACAGTACTTATAAGACCTTTCAACAGAAATAATTAGGCCTTCATTTGTTTCTTTTATTTATTATTATCGTGCTTCTCGTTAGTCACTATTTATATACGTGCAGTCACATGCCAAAAAGTAGCCAAGGTGACTCCAAGTATATAAATAATGACAAACTGATACACGAAAATAATCAAAACGGTTACGAAAAATAAAATAAAGATATGTTCTCTTTTCTTGCTTATTTTCTTTTCTTTTCTTTTATGCTTTGCATGTTTGAATGAAAATTGGTGTTATGACTATGACAGTTCTGATCACTTGATATGCAGTAATGTGAAGTTTGAGGAGGTCACGTGACTCATTCAACCCCCTTATCTCTTCCGTTTCCTCTTGGTGTTTCTGTGTCAATGTTGTAGGCTCTTGCTACTGGCCAGTTTAGTTTCATTTTCATTAATTGGCCAAACCTGCTGTTTAATATATGCAATTAACCAAATATGTTGTTTCTGCAGGTTTTTTTAAATAAATGTATAATACATTTTCTCTGTAGATTTCAGACTGCGACAAACAGACTACAGCAAACAGACTGCGACAAACAGTCTGTAGCACACAGATTACAGAAAACAGACTGCGGAAAACAGTCTGTGGCAAACAGACTACAGCAAACAGACTGCGGCAAACAGTCTGTAGCAAACAAATTACAGCAAACAGACTGCGGCAAACAGTCTGTGGCAAACAGACTACAGCAAACAGACTGCGGCAAACAGACTGCGCCAAACAGACTGTGCGAAACAGACTACAGCAAACAGACTGCGGCAAACAGTCTGTGGCAAACAGACTACAGCAAACAGACTGCGGCAAACAGTCTGTAGCAAACAAATTACAGCAAACAGACTGCGGCAAACAGTCTGTAGCAAACAAATTACAGCAAACAGACTGCGGCAAACAGTCTGTGGCAAACAGACTACAGCAA
Organism: Meghimatium bilineatum; assembly: GCA_034231615.1. Taxonomy (NCBI): domain Eukaryota; kingdom Metazoa; phylum Mollusca; class Gastropoda; order Stylommatophora; family Philomycidae; genus Meghimatium; species Meghimatium bilineatum. Next base: position 7,862,006 of record CM067311.1, on the reverse strand, counting down.
ACAGACTGCGGCAAACAGACTGCGCCAAACAGACTGTGCGAAACAGACTACAGCAAAGAGACTGCGGCAAACAGTCTGTGGCAAACAGACTACAGCAAACAGACTACAGCAAACACACTGCGGGAGAAGATGCATTATTGTCTCACTGTTCTATTTTATACCAATAAATATTTCAAGTTTTAGTTCTCACTTTCATGGTTTACTGTTGTTGTTTGTTCACAGTTTAAGCTTCGTGAATATTCTAATATCTAAACTTATTGTTATGTTGGCACTCATGATTACAGCCTGATAACTGGCGTGAGTTTGAGAAAGGATACCAAAGACGTAAAATAAAATCTTCAATCATAGACATATAGTCTGATGAGTTAATTAATTTCTTTAGTAAATTCTTCTTCTTCTTCAGCGTTCACTTTCAAACTCCCGCTGGAGCTCTCTTGTAGCAGGACCATGGTCCTATTAGATTTCCAGCAGGATGTAGTCCAGAGAATGGAAATCGCTGTGTCGACGTTTTATTTGCGCCAATTTCACGACACACCCGCCTCGATAGCCCTTTACTAAATGTAATGGTGATTTAAAAAAAAGTTTGATAAAGATTATTTCGAAAATGGATATCCTGGGACAAAGAACACAAATATAGCAGATTTGATGTAGAATAGCAATGCACAATATTCACTCACAGGCCCAAATCACACAAAACATATCGTGGATTATTGTAGTTTCAACAGAACAAACAAATAATGAAGCAAACAAACTAGAATGACTGTAATAAGGCTTACAGATATCTCACATTCAAATATATTGAAGGAATTACAAGCAACAAAGTTATGTTTTAATTTTTGAACAATGGGGATTTTTATTCATAGCTTCTTTTCATACCCAGAATCATCATCATCATCAAGTGCCATCTCCGCAACGAAGGTTGGCTACAACAGATCTCCAACATCCCCTGTCTCTTATTTTGGTGGTGCACTCTGCTAGACTGTAATATGTCCATCGTGTGATGTTACTGCCCCACTTGTATCTCTGCCTACCTCATACTCGCTTCTCTTTGACTTTACCCTCAAGTAAGGTCTTCAATAAGGTGTCATGTCTTTTAATGTGTCCAAAATATTTTATGTGCCTGATCTTTATTTCTCTTAGTAGTTCTTTCTTCATATTAAGTGTTTTTAGCACCTCTTTATTTGTTTTCTTCTCTTTCCATGATGTTCTCCCACATCACAAAGGCATCAATTTTGTCTTCTAATTGTTTATTTAGTGTCCATGTTTCTGAGCCATACATTAATATAGAATAGTTGTAGCATTTTATAATTCTCAATTTTAACTTGTTTGTAATTTGTTTAGATGTTAATATTTTCCTCATGTCATTGAAGGTACTTTTTGCCTTCCTATTCTCCTTTTAGCTTCTGTTTTACACCTGCCATCATTTGTGACTATGTGTCCAAGATATTGATAATGTTTTACTTTATTAATACCCAAAATATGTCAACATTAAGCTGCGTGTAATGCTGTCAAGAGGAAGCTTCGTATTCAGAGGTGGTTGAAACATAATTGTATGTATGCCGTGTTATAGATCTTACACAAGGAAAATACTATTTTTAAACAAATAATTGTGTGTGATTCATTTTTCACATATAACTTATAATTATTTTCCATCTTTCATAATTGTCCTGACCTCTCTCAGCTATGACAGGTCACCTTTCTTTCGTTCAATTATACCCAGTAGGTCATTGCTAAGTCCCAAAGAGATTCTGTTTTCTTGGGAATTCTAGGTTACCTCCCACCAGAAGCTTTTATTTACTCAGCTAATAGCCGGCTGTTGTCTCTCTGTGGGATCTAGAATTTTCTCTTTCTCATATTTGACTCCTTATTTTCGACCCCTCGAGTTCCAACACTTCTGAAAGATGACAAATCTCCCTTTAGTTTGTATAGGGATGGCTCGTGCACCATGCACTGACCCCTCGCTCCACCCATTTCTCAGATCTGCCGTTCTCCGGACGTGACGTAAACAAAAAAAGCTGCGCAATGGAGACCGGGATGACCGGTTTCCTGTACGTGACGCTACGTCTACTGAAGCGACTTACCAGCATCGAAAGTCGAATGTCCTCTCTTTCTGACATTTTGTTTTTGATTTTCCCTCCGCTTTCGAGAACTGGGAATTGCTTTTAGATCGAATGTTATTATAGAAGAAATTCTTAGTCCCATGGACAATCGTTTCAAAGAGAATTAAATAGTTTTAGAAAATCAGAATATTTCCAATTCAGGAAGAGCAAATATTTCCGAATACAAAATGTAGAGTATCCAAATAGTGTCTGTCATTCTTTAACATGTTTGGAAATGCATAAAGTAGATAAACTCGAGTTTAAAAGTACTTCTAAAAGTAGTGTTGATGATAATGGTGAAGATCGCATAACCACGGTAGTACGACATTGTCACTCTTGTTCCTTATGACAGTTGAAAGAGTTTTACTTATAGCTTCAGATCTTTGTTTCTCTGATATTGTCATGTGACGTATTCCTTCCAGAACGTTGTCTTCCCAATGAACTCTCTGAACCTCTCTCTGTCTTGGGCGATGTGGCTTGCATTTTCTAGCGATGTATTCATGTTATCTTTAATGTCGTCAGTCCATCGTCTTCTTGGTCTGCCCCTTCTCCGCTTCCCAGATAGTCTTCCCTCCAATATTTGTCTTTCTAAACAGTTATGTCTCTTTATATGACCAAACAGGCGTAGTTTTCTTTTTGTTATTGTGTTTAGTAACCAACACTCTGGAATATTCAGTGTGTTTATAATATCTGAGTTTTTGATTTTATCCTTCCATGATATTCTAAGTATCTTCTTGTAGCATTTCAGCTCGAAGGCGCTGGTCCTCTTTACCGCTGTTTTACTTAGAGTCCATGTTTCACATCCGTATGTTGCAACCGGAAAAATAAATGTTCGTAACATTAGCACTTTCGTTTCTATTTTGTTGTTTTTCCATATGTTTTTCAGCCGTGTTATTTTGCAATATGCCATTGCCAATCTCTTCCTTATTTCTGCCATGCAGTCTCCTGCACCGTTGATGTTTGCTCCTAAGTAATCAAATTTATCCACACATTCTATCTCGGTATTGTCTATTCTGATTTTTGGTTGTTGTGTTGTTATATCTGTTGACATGATTTTTGTTTTCTGCGTGCCACAAGATCACAATCCTAGAGAAAAAGTTCGGTTAATCCATTGGAAATTTCTAGGCACAATATTCCCGTAGGTTGCCATTACTGTCGGGAAGGAACAACCGTTAATCGAGCACCGTAAAGAGAACACATTCGCTCTAGTCGGCCATTTTGGCGGAAAAAGTAATATCTCTGACATTACTTTTTCTTAATGGGAGACTGATACTTCATATTCCATATTCAGAGTTCATTGTTTTGCTTAATCTGACAGTATGGTACAATGTCAGTCTTCTACTAAGGAGAGACTTTGATTGCAGTCTCTTGCAGTCTAGTTTCTATGCTATAGGTAAACGGGATGTCTACTAGTAGTCCAATCTTGTGTCGGTACTTTCCTGTTAGGCGGACACACAATTGTTTTTGGGATATTACAAGATCATACTTTTCAGAAAACCGTATTTGAGAATATAACGTGTCAATATAACGTTACTTTTCATCCATGAAACAATTATTTATATGTTGCTACCAAGAGTATAATGAACATTCCGGACACCGAGACGAGGAAATCATATATTTTCTACAAGCTAGAGCAGTGTTTCCCAACCTTTTTCTTTTTCAAATGCCTCACCCCACTCTTTCTAAAATTCGGACCCCCTCCCCCCCCCCCCCCACTATACACATATTTTTTATTCAAAGATTGAATGATTCCCTAAATAAAGCCTAATTACAACTTTCTAATCCCCCCCCCCAAACAATCAAATTACCCTCCTGTGATGCGTGGGCCCTATGTTGAGAAACACTGGGCTAGAGGAATCTAATGAAGATATAATATATAGTAAATAAAAACACGACTTCTAGCGACTTATTGAATAAAAGTATATGGTTCAACCTCCATGCCATGAAGATGCTCAACATTAGGGTCGTCGGGTTGCAGCATTGGAGACATCAGCATAAAAAAAGCCATCAAATCACCAGTGTCTTCAACACTTCTGACAATTGTTGAAAAATCATGTCCATTACATTCCTTGACGTTGTTAATACTACTTATTTCCTTCACCGCATTTTCTCCTTCGGTCCTCCACCATTCCTTGGAAAATTATTTTACACAGTGAACGGTCTCCTTACATGTACACACCAAACATATTTACGAGGTTTCACTACTGGAGGAGGGGACGGATGGGCCGGGGTACGAGTTACTACAAAAAAAATAAATAATGATAGATGAAACATTAACTTAATCTCACATTTTCATGCGGTTTTCGGTGAAGTTTTTGCAAAGACAAACATTAAGGAAATCGGGAAATTACGGGAGGGTGGTGGAGTTTACCAGTCTCTTAACACAATTCCTAGTACGTAAAATCGTGTTCTCATTCCTGAAAAAGGGGGGGGGGTTTGTCAAAAAAATCCCCAACCATTCCTCCCCACCCTATTTTTTAAAATCTCCGGGTTGACCTTTAACATAGTTACCTGCAGGAAATGTTAACGGTGATATATGAAGCTGTGCTTTCTGTATACACATTTTCGGTTGACACACTGAACGGTACTTTGAGTAGATAACATTCAAATTGACAGCTGTGGGTACAAATTTGCAAGATAGCAGGAACAAGATTTCGTTTTAATATTAATTACATTTAAAAATAATCAGGGTCCTGGTTTGGTTCGTGTGCCTCCCTAGCTGCTTATTTTAGAATTAATTAATCTAAATATTATATCAATAATAAATCAGTAATTAATTTAAATATTCATTTTCAGGGTTAGGGTAGGGGTTACGATTAGTTATGTTTTACGTAACTAACCCTAACTCTAATCCTAAATAAATGTATATTTAAATTAATAAATGATAACATAAACAGATAAACATATCCAAGGGAAATAATAAAATATGGGAACGCGGGTTCCCAACCAGAACCACATTGTACTATATTATTGGATAGACATGATCGGAAATTTTGAAATGCGTCTGATGTCTTAAGATTTGTTGTTAAGTATGTGGACTGTGCTGTATTTCTATAACTTTTTGTTGTTGGGCTGATAATTTGTTTCCAAAATATGCTAGGGACCGACTTAGGTGCTTATGGTCAAAGGTCTTATGTGATGTCTATAATGATTTTCACACTGATGGCTTTGCGAACCGGTCCCTAATTGCACGCGAACCTTACCGGTCCACGGACCATAACTTTCATAAGTATGGTCATTGATCATACACATGAGGGTGAAACGTAAAGCGTTACCCATGTAAAATGTGAAGATACATACACGAATATATCAGCTTTACATGCATATAAGGCAATTGAAAAAATGACCTTTTATTAGTGGTTTCGTGGGATCGGGACGTGACATGGACTCGTGAACCGATGTTCGTTCTATATTTGTGCAATATAGGTGATGGAACTATCAATGAACGAGACTTCTTCTCGTAGCGTCTGTCCACTGTTTATCTCAGATTCTATTTAATCATATTATGTGAGCTCAAGCACTTTCGCTTATTAATTTCATTTTCCGCGGCACCCCTCCCAATATCTCCATCTTGCGAGTAATTTTCTCTAGCTTAATATTTTCTGTATTCAAGCAATATTTTGTAATATTGAATCACCTTAATTCATTCTTGTCCAGCTTTTTTGACGGAGTGATACAGAGAGCGTTGTGGACTGTCAACGTACCAGATTCGAACACCTTCGCCGGCACCTGTGCTTCTGGGCCGTTCAGAACACAATGGCAACCTACTAAACCTATTTATATTCGTAGATATTCACTACGGATGAAAAATATGCTGGGTTAATTGTTGCATTGTGAATATGATAATCTGCTTAATAATATGCTTATCAGACAGCCACCTAGCCCGTGTGTTGCCGGGGCCAAAAAGTGACCCAAAGCCATGCTGAAGTCGGATGTGTCAGGCCGAAAGGCGAACATATCGCAGCAATGATATAAACCATGACACAACTCATTTCGTTCTCCAGACTTCACTCTGATAATCTGCAGGAGTTTGGGAACGAACGCAAAGAAGAAGAAGAGACAGCCACCTACGTGCACAATATACTTATCAGACAGTCACCCACGAGCACAATATACTTATCAGACAGTCACCCACGAGCACAATATACTTATCAGACAGTCACCCACGTGCACAATATACTTATAAGACAGTCATCTAGTTGCTCATTGACAAGGTTACACCACTGATTATTTCATAAAATCGATGTAACAAATGGTCATGATCACATGTGATGGACGAACAACAAGATGCACTGCCAACTTACTCCTTTCATATTTTACTTTATTTTGTCATCTCAGTACATTTTCTTTGACATTTCATTCTTTTCCAATTCGTTACTATGGTAGCAAGTGGTAATTACAATTAAAATTATTGGATAAGTTTAGATGTCAGTGAAGATTTTCAACAGAATACAAAAGGTCAAGCCCATAAAGCTCGGTCGCATGTTTCAATAAATACATCAGAGTTCACGGCAGTTCACAGTTCCAGATTAATATTAATTTATTAGTCAAAGTATTATATCTATAGTAAAGTACTATGTATATATCTACCTACCTACCTACCTACCTACCTACCTACCTACCTACCTACCTACCTACCTACCTACCTGACTGTCTGCCTGCCTACCTGCCTGCCTGTCCGTCCGTCTGTCCGTCTGTCTGTCTGTCTATCTGTCTATCTGCCTATCTGTCTATCTGTCTATCTATCTATCTATCTATCTATCTATCTATCTATCTATCTATCTATCTATCTATCTATCTATCTATCTATCTATCTATCTATCTATCTATCTATCTATCTATCTATCTATCTATCTATATATCCATCCATCCATCCATCCATCCATCCATCCATCCATCCATCCATCCATCCATCCATCCATCCATCCATCCATCCATCCATCCATCCATCCATCCATCCATCCATCCATCCATCCATCCATCCATCCATCCATCCATCCATCCATCTATCTATCTATCTATCTATCTATCTATCTATCTATCTATCTATCTATCTATCTATCTATCTATCTATCTATCTATCTAATGTTCCTTTTTTCCGTTGGGAACACGGTGTATAGGGCAGAAAGCAGAGCTCTTCAGCTTAAGCAATGTGATACTACTGTGTGTAATTCCTGTATGTTGTTGAGATCCATATTCATGGCCTCTTTTATGGTTGCTCTGCGACGAGTCCTTCTTGATCTTCCTCTTTTTCATATGACATCCGATACCCAGAAATGAGGAGCCCGGTAGCCTAGTTATAGCGTACCAGGTTCGAAACCACGTCTGGACAAATAAAAATCCGAGTTGTGATTTCTCGCTTGACACGACCACTCATCCAGTCGACTCAGCTGTAAATGAGTGAACGACGTATGAGTTCGCATAGAACGACGTATAAAGACAGCAAGGAAGGGAACTGGCCACCCCTCCCCTAATAGTTGCTGCGGCTTAGAACATGAAGAGTTATCTTCATCCCCGACGGCAGGTTGCTGCCATGAGACATACCTTTACTGTACATATTTTAATGCGTGTAGTGCCAGTCTATTTTCATTCATTCTAAGTACTCGTAAGGCACATGTATATAATTAATGTTCCTCTTCATTACCGTCTCCAATCTATTGCAATCTTGAGAGCGATTGTAATTCTCAATTTTGGTCGGACAAGGTTCCTCAGCGATTTACTACCCACATTAGAAATTTCCATTTCTAAAGATATCAACAGACCACAATATTTCGCCTTAGGACAGGTCACTGCAGACTGTTGGGTCACCTTTACCGATTGAGGATCTCATACACAGATGAATGTCCATGTGGATCCGGAACCCAGACTCCAGAACACGTACTTCAGGACTGTCGAACATACAAAGAGCAGAGACAGCAGACCTGGCGAGAGAATACAGACTTGAGGCAAAAGCTATGGGGCAGCCGCTCTGACCTGGAGAAGACAGTGGACTTCGTCTTGACGACAGGCCTGACAATATAGCATGACCACAGATGCTGAACGCAGAAGAAGAAGAAGAAATTTCCATTGATGCTCCGTATGTAACTGTGATCCAACCCACAAGCACATCAGTTCACTCATTATCCTCAACACCCGCATGTCCGGGAACAAAAATTAAGGTAATATTTGTGCTCAAAATAATACATTGATCTATCAACTTCACCCATTGACGGTGGATGAATCCCTCTACAAATTTACGGAACATGTTGAATAAATCACTTAGTATGCATGAGTGAGAACAGTCCCGTGACACCCGCCATTGCAATGCGTCCGTCACAGCTTCTACTTACACCGTAAAGACTGTTTATAATTGTGATAAAATCATCACAGGAGTCCTTGGCAGCTGTTCCACAGAAACCCAACCTCACAATTGATGACAAATTACTGACACATCAGAATAAGCCAGTGATTCTGAATGTTTTCTTTCCGTCCTTCTCTTCCTTTTGGGGAGATTTTTCTTTTGTTGCCCCCTCCCCAATCCCCCCCCCCCCCGAGTCGTAATGTTCACATTAATGAAGACTGGCTATACTATATCTTAATAAATGTCGTTTACATAGCTACCTCTTTATGGCTCCTAATATCCCCCCCCCTATCCACCTTTTCGGAATATATGGTTACACGTAAGAGCTACTGAGACAAGGTGAAAACTTGTACACAGTTGGTGTTGTAGATATCCCTAGTGTAGTGGTTAAGACGTTCGATTTGTGCTCATGAGGTGGTGGGTTAAAATTCGCTTTGCTTTGTATGTTTTATAAAGTGGATATATTTTCTCGGGGATGCCGGGGAATTATAGCTTCAAGCTACGGGGTACATGCTATTAGTGGTATTTTTTTCAGCCGGCGTGCTACATCGATAAGAAGGGCAGAGCCAGTGCCGGATTTACCTTAAGCTAAACAAGCTATAGCTTGAGACCCCAAAAATTATTTTTTAATTCACTATCTATATATTCTTAATCGTTAAAGGGCCCCATTTCTCAAATAGTTTAGAGCCCCCATATCTCAAATAGCTTAGGGCCCCATATCTCAAATAGCTTAGGGCCCCACATCTCAAATAGCTTAGGGCCCCACATCTCAAATAGCTTAGGGCCCCATATCTCAAATAGCTTAGGGTCCCATATCTCAAATATCTTAGGCCCCCATATCTCAAATAGCTTAGGACCCCACATCTCAAATAGCTTAAGGCCCCATATCTCAAATAGCTTAGGGCCCCATATCTCAAATAGCTTAGGACCCCACATCTCAAATAGCTTAAGGCCCCATATCTCACATAGCTTAGGGCCCATTATCTCAAATAGTTTAGGGCCCCCATATCTCAAATAGCTTAGGGCCCCATATCTCAAATAGTTTAGAGCCCCCATATCTCAAATAGCTTAGGGCCCTATCGAGTCTAAATCCGGCCCTGAGCAGAGCACACATGCGGTAACCCGAATACAATACATTCAGTATTTTTCACGGTTTTTTTTAGTCTTTATATTGTTGTAGAGTTGCCGAAATCAACACATTACTCATGCACTTTCATTGTTTTTAGATTCCATTCTGATTTGAACATATTTCCTCTGAAATGATTTGTAGAGATAAACATTTCACAGAATGTCTATCTATTCCCTTCACATCTGCATTATAGTTAATTATGTACATACATGTCTGTAAGCGACCTCTATTTCCTTTATTTAGCTAATTTCCGTCCCTGTTCAGCTGATGCCTTTACTCGCAGGAAACTGTTCATTGAATATATATGGATTTTTGATAGGAAAGATTAACCCATATAATTCCAGTTCTTCAATGGACTAATTATTTAATTTCCGTTACTGCATATATCTTCAACAAATGGGTGACCAGTGGATTGTATGAGACATTCTGGCTCATTGGGAGTCATTCTTCTAAAGTGACGTTATATGACTTTTACCGTAATTTTCCTTCGTCACTGTGTGTCGACAGCTAAAGAAAATAACGGGACATAGCAAGTAACGTCACTTTCAAATGATGATTACTAATGAGCCAAGTGGTCTTATAATTGTATACGGTCACGAACAAAAGTGTAAACTCTCATGTGTACTTACAACTCGCGTGTTATTTTTCACTTAATGTTGTAAACATCCATGTGTTGCTGTAACCATTCTTCTTCTTCTGCTTTCGTTATCAAACTCCTGCAGATTAGCAGGATGTAGTCCGGAGAACGGAATGCGTTGAGTCATGGTTTATAGCATTGCTGTGATATCTGCACCTTTCGGCCTGACACAACTGACTTCAGCATGACTTTGAGTCACTGACCCTATATGGGATGGGACAACTGTAACTATAAACGGGAAGCAAATAATATAAGCACTTGATCAGTCATGCATGTAGTAAGAAGATAATAAGGATGATTCGGCTGAGTTATCTGTACCATCCAATTCTTCACTGTTACCGAAAAGCCATGTTGAATTCGGTTTTGTTATACAGAGAGACCCATATATCTCATCCAAACTGTAAACGATTGCACGACGTATTATTTTTAACTATTAACTAATTAACAGGAGTTTGAGAACGATAACAGAAGAAGTAAATGTTGATCTCAAATAACTATTATTATCTTCTTCCTCAAATGGATTCGTAGAATTGTAGACAAAGAAAACGATGTATGACTCCCTTTCTAAATTATTTTACAAGGAACAATCAAGGGTGGAAGGACAAGATGCGGTACAAAAAATATTTGATTGATAACATTCAGGAATGGACTGAGTGTGATTTTTCTACACTTCTTTCAATGGATGAGAATAGAATTGTTTGGATGGATTTGTGTGCTGATGTGTTCATTGTGGCACCCCTACAACCATGACATGGTATAGGTTTTATTATTATCTTCTTCTTCTGCGTTCTTTCTCAAACTCCTGCAGATTAGAAAGATGTAGTCCGGAGAACGGAATGCTCTGTGTCATGGTTTACTACAGCATTGCTGCGATATCTGCGCATTTCGGCCTGACACATCCGACTTCAGCATGGCTTTGGGTCACTGACCCTATATGGGATGGTACAGCCACCTCCATCCCATAACCTCCTTAGTCGCCTCTTGCGACATGCATGGAAAGTAAACAGTGTTGCTATTCTTTGCTCCCCTTTCGGGCTCCGGCAACACACAGGCGATTATTATTATTATTATTATTATTGTTATTATTATTATTATTATTATTATTATTATTATTATTATTATTATCATCGCAGACATCGACATTGAACGTTCAAGTATTACTGAAATGTTGTTATCAGTCTGTGTTCTGGTTTTCTATCTGTTTACAAGATTTTAAGGTATGGAAAAATATTTGACAGAATTACTTTAAAGACGATTTGAAATATGAAAACAATACTTGAAATGATTACACGAAAAATGAAGCACAGGTTTAGATAAGTACTAACCACTTTGTAATTATCTGCCACATGAAAATATACGTCGGTTCCCACCTGTAACATACATCTGTCAAACATAAATTGTGTGGATCTTTAGGGAAAAAATTAATTTCTTGGTGAAATATTTATGTTGTGGAAGACGGCATCAGCTTAATTTAATGGAGGAACCAGATCTTGATGTTGCGTAATGTTTCAATATTTGCTGCAAATGCTCCTGTTACATAATTTCTTGTACGGAGAATGTCAACACTGGGGTGCAGAGGGTCTCGAATTGCTCTCGTGCGGACCCAGGTTTAGTAGATAACCATGATCCTAAAAGTACCTCCTCGTGGTGCACCCCGGAAACAGAAATACAGCCGATCTTATTATATTCCCGGCCAACATTTTTACGTTCGTGTCCGTGGATGTGGTAGATGGAATGAGAATTGAATGGACATAGAAAGGACATATATCAGAGACTTCTACGCTATCACATTCAAAAGCACTGTCGGAACACGGTCATGTAAGGCATTTGTGCATTCCGTCTTGGCCAGCCTAAAATGCAGAAACAGTGTAGGGGTGACCAATATCAATGTCGCAATGCGGGTAGATCGCGCTAACTTACCGTAAACTTCTCAGTATATACCGAATCTGAAAAGGGAAACATACGCTAGAGTGTAGCGTAGTGTACGTCAAGCAATTCAGTGGCAACGAAACTACAGTAGTCCAGCACGAGACCGACTAGCGAAAGTGCTCTTCATAGTCGAGAGAACACAGAAGCCCACATGTCCCATCACATGTCCCATCACATGTCCCATCACATGTCCCATCACATGTCCAATCACATGTCCCATCACATGTCCCATCACATGTCCCATCACATGTCCCATCACATGTCCCATCACATGTCCCATCACATGTCCCATCACATGTCCCATCACATGTCCCATCACATGTCCCATCACATGTCCCATCACATGTCCAATCACATGTCCCATCACATGTTCCATCACATGTCCCGTCACAATTAACCCCATTCTTCTTCTTCAGCGTTCATTCTCAAACTCCCACTGGATCTCTCTTGTAGCAGGACAATGTCCTCACACTCCCACTGGATCTCTCTTGTAGCAGGACAATGTCCTCAAACTCCCGCTGGATCTCTCTTGTAGCAGGACAATGTCCTCAAACTCCCACTGGATCTCTCTTGTAGCAGGACAATGTCCTCAAACTTCCACTAGATCTCTCTTGTAGCAGGACAATGTCCTCAAACTCCCACTGGATCTCTCTTGTAGCAGGACAATGTCCTCAAACTCCCACTGGATCTCTCTTGAAGCAGGACAATGTCCTCAAACTCCCACTGGATCTCTCTTGTAGCAGGACAATGTCCTCAAACTCCCACTGGATCTCTCTTGTAGCAGGACAATGTCCTCAAACTCCCACTGGATCTCTCTTGTAGCAGGACAATGTCCTCAAACTCCCACTGGATCTCTCTTGTAGCAGGACAATGTCCTCAAACTCCCACTGGATCTCTCTTGTAGCAGGACAATGTCCTCAAACTCCCACTGGATCTCTCTTGTAGCAGGACAATGTCCTCAAACTCCCACTGGATCTCTCTTGTAGCAGGACAATGCTCCCACTAGATATCCAGCAGGATGTAGTCCAGAGAATGGAAATGCGTTGTATCGCCGTTTTATTTGTGCCAATCCCCGAAACATCCGTCTTCGGCAATTAACCCCATTCAAAGTAATGACTCAGGTATTGGATACGCCAAAAGGAATATGCACTCATGGTTATGGAAAAAAGTTTAAATACAACTTCAAATTGTCGGGGAGCGCATTGTACAAATGCCTGACCGAAGCAGTGTTGAGACTCGAACTCTAGATAGTTTGGCAATATAGAGAGTTGGAGTGCGAAAATCACTAACGACACTGCAAACGACTGCCCAAAACGGCTCATACAGAGAGAATAGGGTTCAGTACCCAAGGGCCCACTGCGACGTTTCTCATCCGACATAAGCTTACTTTACCAACTTCTTTGGGTAATATACGCAATGGCGAAGATATAAAATACACATACTGCGCCTGAAGATGAATTGAAATGCCGTCTCAAGCGGACGAGACGAGTGCGTGAGAAATGCACATGTCAAAACCCAGACCCCTGACGTGTGTGGCAAAGCAGCACCTCGCCTAGGACAATGTATCAACCCTGAGTCTAATTCGACCATCACCGTTATGCACACAGCTCATACGGTAGAAATTAGATGTGGGACATAGGAACACAAAAGGTGGTAATGGAACGGTATTCCTACAATAGGAACAGCATGGTTCTATCAAGAAAACTACAATATTTTGGCTATATCAAACGCCATGACAGCCTAGAGAAAACCATAATGGAGGGAATGATGACATGGTTCCGAACAAGCAGTGCAAGATTTACGTATAAGCTACACAAGCTATAGCTTAGGGCCCCCACTTTCCTGAGTAATTGTTATATATACTTATATATATATATTGCAGCATTATTTGTCCCAATGCCGCACGTCCAGAAATCTAAGGGCCTTGTAAGTCTAAATCCGGCCCTGCGAACAAGAGGTAGACCAAGAAGAAGATGGACGCAAGACATCAAAGACCACCTGAACATAACAGTAACAGAAACACAAAGGATGGTTTAAGGTCGACAGAAGTTTCGAAAGGCTGTGATGACTGCTACATTCTGTTCAGGATATGCTACCTGATGATGATGATGATGAATATTCTCAACAGTTCAATTATCATTTGTAGATGAACTAATTAATTTAATATGTTTTTCCGGCTATTACATTTCGTCATTCTACTTTATTTTTTAGCCTTATTATTTCTATTGTTTATCCTCCGCTTGCCTTATATTTTATATTGATAAAGAACTTATGGTTGAAACGTTGAGTTACACATTTTTGTATTGTCCCTACTTTTAACTATATTTCTTAGTGCAAATTACTTTGTTCTGTGAGTTGTTAAACTTATTACTTTGTGTAATTGATTGGTTACTATTAGTGTTTTCGATCACATATTTATTGGGTCAAAGGGCATGAGCCCATGGACAGCTGGATCAGCAACCAACCAACCAACCAACCAACCATCACATATTTAAAACGCGAATAGTATTTTATTTGAATTGGTGTTTTTTTTTTCGAATGAGATAGTGTACAATTCATTGTGGATAACGTACAACTCATTGTGGATAACGTCAACAGATAGTGTACAATTCATTGTGGATAACGTACAACTCATTGTGGATAACGTACAACTCATTGTGGATAAAGAAAGGGGATAAATATGACAGCTGGATTCTGAATAGTTGGATATCTGACTCCGCCTCCTTGTTCTCTGAAAATGATATGGGTGGACATTGACAGCTTAAACACTTGTCACAAACGAGATCATCTCTGGTGGGAGGGACTAGACAATGATAATGGAATCGATATGGATGTTCAAGATGATTTCTATTTGTAAAATATAGTTATTTTCCCAGTCATTCCTTCCTTCCTTCATTCAAACAGTTCCACATTCAACCAAACTTTTCAAACAGGAAATAAAAAACGCGGGGAAAAATCTAATCGTTCGAAGTATGACACGTATATCGCAGGATCGCTGGCTGCAGTGGACATAATTTTATATTTCAAAAAGTGTTTCATCTGTTATATTTCGAGTTTGAGTCAGCCGTTTAATAAACATTGTTTTATTTACTTTCTAAGATCATATATTTAACAAAATATAACTGGCACTAATCTATCTATACATATATTAGTGTCCATTCTTTAATGTGTATTAAAGGCATATATATATATATATATATATATATATATATATATATATATATATATATATATATATATATATATATATATATATATATATATATATATATAATGTAGTGTTTGGTCATAGAATTGGCTACCGTATAATGTCAGATATTTTATTCTGAGCGTAAAGTGACATGTCTGATAATGAAAGTATAAGGAAAATCATGTTTTCTCATGAAATAGCATATAAAGTGACATTTTTCTATCATAAATTAAACCAGCTACAATTTGATACTTATATTTGCTCCACGTTTCCGCTTTTGATCATTCATGATAAACTATGTTATATCTTTATCTTGAAGGTTTCTTCTGCAACGTTCGTTCCCAGACTGATTTGTCCATGTTTGTTCAAGCCTATATTGATGTTTTCTATTCACCGATTTATTGGTCTACTTTTGGCGCCCGGACATCTACGTCCAGATATTTCTTTTGTTATATTAGTACTAGGTAACACAATTAAATCTCCTGTTACACACTTCACCCTTTCATGCTTTGACCAAAAAATCCTTGAGAATTTAACGAAGTGGTTAGCTTTTTTAAAATTGTATTATGTAACACCCATTTTGCCAAAGTCATATCTACTTTTCTGGTATGAAGTTTATTGTGTTTGTGAAATTGTTTTTTCACTTATTCTTGGTAAAGATATATAGGATTACATTTGCTTAGATGTTATTATGTTTACTAATTCTCCTTTGACCTTTCTTTCTGTCCAATTTATTCTCGAAATAATTAGGTCTTAATCCATTTTGAGCGATATTACCCATTTGTCACTAAATCTCCATAACAGTCTATCCATCTACATTCCTTCAGCACAGAATATGGTACATAGAACTGAATATAGTAAATAGAACTGAAATATAGTACATAGAACTGAATATAGTACATAGAACTGAATATAGTACATAGAACTGAATATAGTACATAGAACAGAATATAGAACATAGAACAGAATATATTACATAGAACTGAATATAGTACATAGAACTGAATATATTACATAGAACCGAATATAGTACATAGAATAGAATATAGTACATAGAACAGAATATAGTACATAGAACTGAATATAGTAAATAGAACTGAATATAGTACATAGAACAGAATATAGTACATAGAACTGAATATAGTACATAGAACTGAATATAGTACATAGAACTGAATATAGTACATAGAACTGAATATAGTACATAGAACAGAATATAGTACATAGAACAGAATATAGTACATAGAACAGAATATAGTACATAGAACTGAATATATTACATAGAACCGAATATAGTACATAGAATAGAATATAGTACATATGGCAGAAA
Source organism: Meghimatium bilineatum (assembly GCA_034231615.1). Lineage (NCBI taxonomy): Eukaryota > Metazoa > Mollusca > Gastropoda > Stylommatophora > Philomycidae > Meghimatium > Meghimatium bilineatum. Next base: position 7,845,352 of record CM067311.1, on the reverse strand, counting down.
CTAATGTACTCCGTTTTAAGAGATGTGGTGTTACTGTTCGTAGTTCTTGTATGTTGTTGAGACACATAGTCATACCCTCTTTGTTCTTCACTGTTTTCTTCTTATTTCTGTAGAAACATATTAATGATTGGTGTCTTCTCTTACTAGCTTGTGTGACTTGAATTCTTCCCAACCGATATGTAAGATTTTTTGAAGACATTTTTTTCTAATGAATTTAATTTCTCCTACGTTGCATTTGTTACTTCTCAGCTTGTCAAATCTCCATATTTTCTCACAGCTAATATATACTTACGACAGAGAACTCAAACAGATTCTGAGTGTTCGGAATATTAATATTTGAAGATTAATGTCTCCGTTTATTGAATTTTCTGTTTATATTACTGTTTAATTTTCTGTTTGCTGATTTGTGCGTGTCGAATGTAAAAAGATCCAGATTGTGAGTGTGACATAATAGTTCGGAAAATGGTGACCAGAGATGGTTTTCATTGTGTATTCTGAATAAATGGAGTTCATTAGTTTCGGGAGGGCAATCCATCTAAGAAAAGGCCCCTCTAAAATCAAACCACTGCTGTCTTGTATGTGATGCTATTTTTATCCAAAGGCTAGTGGAGAACACCATAACCAAACTGATAGAAAGCCAGAGGGAAACTACTACTGTAATATCGCTAGATATTCGTCATGACTCAGTAAAACTAATGCAGTTTCTCACTGATGCTGGCGTAAAAAAGATGAATAATATCGAACATTAAGGGCAGACAGTCAAGATTTATAGGGCCATGTGTTGAGAAGAACACAGCTTGAACACTTAACAACCACTGGAAGGGTCAAGGGGAGAAGAGATAGGGGACGACAAGAGAAAAGTTGCTAGATGGACTAGTATTGTGACACGGAAGAAGTTCACCAACCAATCTTATTGACAACGCAGGAGAAATAGAGTCGTGGGGAAGCATGATCGCCTACGCCATACAGCATGGCACTTGATTGAATTATTGATTATGGAATGTCTGAATATCAGTATCCTTCTGACCATCCGCTATGGAACAGGAAGATCCAGTAGATAACATATCTATATTGTGAGAATTTCCTTTTTGTGGAAACCCCACTGTACTGAATCTGTACCACATACAGTTATGTTTTACTCCTTCTGGTTTATACAGACTTCTCTGTAAAACATTGCGCACTGCTGTGAGTTTGCGTGTTCTGTGTATGAAATACAGCTCTGTAGTGAATTTTCTATTGAACAAGGCAACAAGATGTCTATTACTCGAATATTTTAGGGATCAAAAAGAAATAAAAACAAATAAGATCCACATATAAATGTTTTATTTATCCACGAAGTAATAAATGTATTATTTATCCAAGAAGTAATAAATGTATTATTTATCCAAGAAGTAATAAATGTATTATTTATCCAAGAAGTAATAAATGTATTATTTATCCAAGAAGTAATAAATGTATTATTTATCCAAGAAAGTAATAAATGTACTAATTATCCAAGAAGTAATAAATGTTTAATTTATCAAAGAAGTATTAAATTTATTATTTATCCAAAAAGTAATAGATGTGTTATTTATCCAAGAAGTAATAAATCTATTTATATCTAAGAAGTAATATGTATTATTCATCCAAGAAGTAATTGATGTATTATTTCTCCAAGAAGTAATAAATGTATTATTTATCCAAGAAGTAATAAATGTACTATTTATTCAAGAAGTAATAACGGTACTATTTATCCAAGAAGTAATAAATGTACTATTTATCCAAGAAGTAATAAATATAATATTTTATTCAAGAAGTAATAAAGGTACTATTTATCCAAGAAGTAATAAATGTATTATTTATCCAAGAAGTAAGTTTACATTCTGAAGTTGATACAATGTGTTAAGTATACTAACAATGCCATAAAGAAAGTAAACATCTGGAAATATAAGCTTTGAAATCTCAAATATGGACACACATTTAGTACGGAGTGTTTGTGTTAATCACTTTCAAATAAATATTCTGAATGGACTGGTTTCTTAATACTTATTGTGAATGGAGTCAGCTTCGAAGGGGTAAGTCCTATTGTTGTCGTGTCTATGAACATCTTATGTTTTCCTGGCAAATCATAACAAACACGGTACATTATGCTTTATTTTATTTTATTAACCATTATGTGTACTGTTACTATTCGCTAAATCCGTTGTTGCCTTTCAGCGTCAGGGGTAGAAGAGTTTTTCTGGACATGTCCCTCGTGTGTACTGAGTATATTGTGAAGTTTGTCGTCTTTTTTATTTCGGTGGTCCATCGTTTTCGTGGTCGGCCTTTTATTTACAGTTTATGTACAGTTTACAAAATGTATGTACAGTTTATGTTAAAAATATAAATAAACTGTAGAGATTAACGGGAATTGAACCAGTCCGTTCAACGGAGATGCGGTTAGTCAAATACGGAAGAACGTGTGTGCAATAGTTGCTAGGCGATTTGGTGCCGTTGAACGGATTGGTTCAATTCCTGTTAGTCTCAAGAATTTTTAAATTGTCCTCTGGCTTCCTTCTTAAATTTGCTTGTATAAAAAAAACTGTAGAATCAGGGTATACATGAGTTCTCTTATTGAGATCAGAGGTGGTATAGTGTTAGGTCACTAGCTCACCCACCAGTAAAACCAGGGTTTGAAAGTCATTCATTATTCTTGGTTTGAAATAAACATCTCTATCAACAGTAATTACTTGATGTGGGCTTTGTGCTTAGTCCAGCCTATAGAGGCTGGAAAATAGAATTGGTCGGTCCATCCATGGAATCGAGCAGCATCACAGTCCTTCCCAAGAAGGCACTGGTGCTGAAGTCGGATATATCAGGTCCGAGAGTCGCACCAGTTACAATTATAACACGACTAGATAACATGTCTTCACAACAATACTTAACACTTGCTGCACGACATGCTCAAATTCGAACGAGAAGAAGAAATGGAAATACACATTACTCCCAAGTTAAGCAAGCCACAAGTTGGCATAATATGAGGTCTCTACAATAAAAATAACATTAATAATAATAATAATAATAATAATAATAATAATAATAATAAATATAAGACCTATAACCAGATGGAGCCATAGAAGCGCATTATTGGATAGATGATCACCAGGTGACATATTCTGTCCAGAACGTCGTCTTTCCTATGAATCTCTTGAATTCTCCGCGGTCTTGAGCAAGTTGTCCTGCCTCTTTTAGTGACATGCGCATGCATTCTTGAATGTCAGTACAAAGAAATTCTCCAAGAACCTCTACACTCAGTCATTTGAATAAGTAGTGCAGCGTATGAGTACTTATGGTTTATTGTCTTGTTGATTGTACACATCTTCTTTCGATCTATTTCTTCTGCAAGATGCACCAACAATGATAATCTTTGATCAAAAACATCGTTAAATATATTCTCATTCAATAGTACTCTTTACAGGATTGTGTATTCTCATTCAATAGTACTTATTACAGGATTGTGTATTCTCATTCAATAGTACTTATTACAGGATTGTGTATTCTCATTCAATAGTACTCATTACAGGATTGTGTATTGTCATTCAATAGTACTCATTACAGGATTGTGTATTCTCATTCAATAGTACTCATTACAGGATTGTGTATTCTCATTCAATAGTACTCATTACAGGATTGTGTATTCTCATTCAATAGTACTCATTACAGGATTGTGTATTCTCATTCAATAGTACTCATTACAGGATTGTGTATTCTCATTCAATAGTACTTATTACAGGATTGTGTATTCTCATCCAATAGTACTCATTACAGGATTGTGTATTCTCATTCAATAGTACTTATTACAGGATTGTGTATTCTCATTCAATAGTACTCATTACATGATTGTGTATTCTCATTCAATAGTACTCATTACAGGATTGTGTATTCTCATTCAATAGTACTCATTACAGGATTGTGTATTCTCATTCAATAGTACTCATTACAGGATTGTGTATTCTCATTCAATAGTACTCATTACAGGATTGTGTATTCTCATTCAATAGTACTCATTACAGGATTACAGGAGACATAAGAAAATAGATATACATACCTGATGATGTCACTTTTCCCAACGAATAAATATCCTCTCAAAAAGGCATTGCATTTTCAACCATCTTCTTCTTCTTCAGCGTTCGTTCTCAAACTCCTGCAGATTAGCGGGATGTAGTCCGGAGAACGTAATGCGTTGTGTCAGGATTTACAGCTTATATACAATTTCTGTACCCTTCGGCCTGACATATCCAACTTCAGCACGGATTTTGAGTTACTTTGGCAGTATATGGGATATGACAGCCACGACCACCCCAAAACGTCCTTGGTCACCTTTTGCGACATGCCTGATAGGTAAACGGGGTTGCAATTATTTGCTTAACTTTTGGGCCCGGTAACACATTGACGAACCATATTCGAACTACCTCACAACAGAACCATAATTGTAAAACATCATCACCATCTTCTACTGCCAGGAAAAAGTTAAGGGAAATGAATCTCAGTTACAATTTAGTGATCTAAATTTAAATGAATTATTTCCCTTTATATTGTGTTTTGTTATTCTATCTCTAAGTACATTCAGCGCTGAACACGGTGCATTGGGCAGAAACCAGAGCATCTTCAGATCGAGCGATGTGATGCTATTCTGTGTAATTCTTGTATGTTGTTGAGACCCGTAGTCATAACCTCTTTGATGGTTATTTTACTTACAGTCTCTTTTGATCTTCCTCTCTTCTGTTGCCATCGCCTATCAAGATTGTAGATGTGTGCTTGGGGGGAGGGGAATATATTATATTCATGTGTACAACCCTGCTATATATTATATTAATGTGTACAACCATGCTATATATTATATTCAAGTGTAAATGTAGAACATAGAGTGTGTTTCAAAGTAGAATTCCATTATAATTTCCTAAAGATGTTATTGTTATGATAGTAGTCCGTAGTCGATAAAACAAATTGGTAACATAAGCTTTCATTGTTGAAAAAGACACACGATTTAGTAAGGACAATACGCATGTGGTTGCGTCTGTGGGTCTCACCAATGGCCTACTAGACAAACCACCCATGCAATAGAAAACCTTAGTGGATGACATGCCGTTATATTGAGGTTATCTTCTTATAGAAGCTTCATGGCACGTCATCTATACAATTATGCTTTTATTTTGTTGTTGAAATGTGTTTCATGTTTACCTGAATATATATATATATATATATATATATATATATATATATATATATATATATATATATGCACCCTCTGTGGTTGGGAGGGAGCCAGGGATGTACTGTGCGGCACTGGGGAGGAGGAAACTGACAGCACTGTTTTTTCATATGGCTGAGACACATCATAGAGTCACAGTGACTCAGGACGTGACAATTCTTTTGACTTGAACATTTGGTTGCATGCCTGGAGCAATAGAGAAGTTCGGCATAACCAGTAGTTAATTGATGGCGGGGAATGAGCACAGTGAACTCTATCTTGGCTACAGTGGCTCGGAGCAGTGCATAGGTTGAAGCCTACCTTCCTGGAGGTGTAATAGTTATTCTCTGGCTCTGGCCCGGAGTGGGCCGAAAATCCACAGACTTCCCAGCAATATAATGCCATTTAATGAAATTGGGTCAAAGGGCATGAGCCAGTGGACCGCTGGATCAGCAACCAACCAACCAACCAACCAACCAGAAGGACAATAATTCACTTGTTAACTCAGATGCTACATAGCGGAAAGCAAAGTATATAATTTTACTATTCACAAAATGAACAAGTATCTTCATTTCTTCTGTCAAGAAAAAGCTGTGACTTTTGAAAAAAACATTAAAACAACTCAAATTAACGTAGCAGTATAATATAAGTGTTATACCGCCGAAGACGGAAGTGTCGGGCCATTGGCGCTAATACAACGGCAATACAGCGTATTTCCATTTCCTGGACTACATCCTGCTGAAAATCTAGTTGGACCAGTGACCTGCTACAAGATAGATCCAGTGGGAGTTTGAGAATGAACGCTGAAGAAGAAGAAGATATATGTGTTATTGTGCAGTGAATTAATGTTGATTACTGGAATGAAGTAAAACAAATCTATACACAAGGTAGGGTTCTTGAAAAATATTGAACTGCGCTGAGATCAAACGTATCTAATACAACAAAAACGTAAACGAAGATTGACATATAAATTTTGAAATATATACTATATAGGCTTATTGTGTTCATATTTATATCAACAGATATAAATATATAACATACACCCTCTGACTAGAAAGCCTCTTCAATAGGTATTGCACTAAGTCGAAAGCTGAAGTCTCATTGGTATGAAATAAATATCCCAGAAAGCACCCCATGGCACATAGGAAGAAAGAGAAAATTTATCTCAATTCCTGGAGTAATTGACAACAAATAACAACAAGCATATAACCCACAAAACACAATGTGCAGGATTTCAATATTTTTCCTAAATATTGTTCAAAGATGTGCAGGCGTTACTGTAATATAGAAACGACTCTGGTGGTCAATATATAGCCGTCCCACTCTACTCACTGGAATGTTTGTGTTTTTTCTTTAATGCCATAGAGATCTAGTTCAGCTCCGGCTGCAAATTCTGACACTAAAGATTTCTCATGGTCTTTTCTTTTTTTTAGATTCCCTCCCTTAGATAACTGTGTTAATCAAAATGGCTGTGTATATTATGGAGTTGCATCCCTTACACTATCATTTGATGTTGTCTCGCTTGGACATTTTCTAAAACAATTTTAACCATAGCAATTGTATTTTTTATAGAAAAGAGAGGAAGGAACAAGTGAAGGAAACAAGTTTAGAATGGGACGCGCAACGTCCGTACCAATGTCATTTAGCTCAACCAACATCGTAAACCAACCATCTTTAACTAATCCTAGATCTTTGTATCGATTCTAATTATCTATGTTCCTTCAATTATCTTAGGGTCTTTGTTACCTCTAATATTTTATCTTAGGGTCTTTGTTGCCTCTAATATTTTATCTTAGGGTCTTTGTTGCCTCTAATATTTTATCTTAGGGTCTTTGTTACCTCTAATATTTTATCTTAGGGTCTTTGTTACCTCTAATATTTTATCTTAGGGTCTTTGTTGCCTCTAATATTTTATCTTAGGGTCTTTGTTACCTCTAATATTTTATCTGAGGGTTTTTGTTACCTCTAATATTGTATGGTAGTGCATATTGCTATAACCTAATTGGACTTTGTTGTCTTCTGGTACCTCTCAAACTCATTAACTACCAAGGGCAGAAATCAGAGCTCTCCAGTACGAGCGATGTGACGTTTAAAAAGGGTTTAAAAGCCGTAGAAGATTGACTTCACTGTATTCGGTTTCCCATATGTACTCCGTCACTCTCAACGAAGCGGTACGCCGAGATTAAAATGTCGAGAGTACCACTCATAGCACGTAACTCCGTAGCTTCAAGTGATAATCCACAGGGATTATCCACGGCTTTGAACCCTTGACCTCTTAACCCGAACCCTGACCCGAACAGCTTAACCACTACGCCAGGGAGATAGCCAGATCTCTGGTTAATTCGTGCATGTTGTTGAGACCCATATTCATACCCTCTTTGATGCCTTTTCTGCCAAGAGTCTCTCTTGGTCTTCCTCTTGTTCTTTTGTCATCTTGTACCCATTTTAATGCGTGTATTGGAAGTCTGTATTCATTCATTCTAAGTACATTTCCGATATAAATCCATCATTGTCTTCTATCGGTAGTGATGTAATATATTCCTCACTCTATGGTGTAGTTGTACAGAGTGCTCCTCGGACGATCAAGTTACCAGGTTCAATTCTGCAGGAAAGTGTGCATCGGGACTGTCAATAAAACAATGGCAACCTACTAAAATTATTTATATTGTATAGAAAACCACAGCAGATTAAAACGCTGGGTTGATCTCACATGATATGATGGAAACGAATTATATTTCCATAATTTTCCTCACAGTTAAACGTTCCTCCTTTATCCAATTCTGTTGTTAATTACCTGGCTAAGGAAAACTGTACTGACTATGTCTTACATAATGTCTGTACTGACTATGTCTTACATAATGTCTGTACTGACTATGTCTTACATAATGTCTGTACTGACTATGTCTTACATAATGTCTGTACTGACTATGTCTTACATAATGCCTGTACTGACTATGTCTTACATAATGTCTGTACTGACTATGTCTTACATAATGTCTGTACTGACTATGTCTTACATAATGTCTGTACTGACTATGTCTTACATAATGTCTGTACTGACTATGTCTTACATAATGTCTGTACTGACTATGTCTTACATAATGTATGTACTGACTATGTCTTACATAATGTCTGTACTGACTATGTCTTACATAATGTCTGTACTGACTATGTCTTACATAATGTCTGTACTGACTACAAGAGAGTTCGAGCAAAATAATTTAGTAGGACCGTGTCCAGCTACAAGAGAATTCCAGCAAGAAATCTAGTAGGACCAGTGTCCTGATGCAAGAGAATTCCAGCAAGAAATCTAGTAGGACCGTGTCCTGTTACAAGAGAATTCAAGCAAGAAATCTAGTAGTACCGTGTCCTGCTGCAAGGGAATTCAAGCAAGAAATTTAGTAGGACCGTGTCCTGCTACAAGAGAATTCAAGCAAGAAATTTAGTAGGACCGTGTCCTGCTACAAGAGAATTCAAGCAAGAAATTTAGTAGGACCGTGTCCTGCTACAAGAGAGTTCCATAAAGAGTGTGTGAACGAAACTAACAATTACTCTTGTGTGTTGCTGTTGTTGGAAAAGTAAACCAATAATATTAATACTATGACCAGCCATACATGTTGTAAGAGGTTACTAAGGAGAGTTCTACATGGGATCTATTGCACTGTTAAGTAGAAGATCAAAGATGTGTTCAACACAATTCTTCTTCTGTGTTCTTTCGCAAATTCCTTACATGCAACAGGATGTAATCCCGAAAACTGACTGCTATATATCGTTGCTTACATAGTTGATGTTTGATATGATCTATAATATTTCCACACTCATCCGCGTTGCTGAGGATAGAATGCGCTGGAGGAATCTGTGTGCTGTTGCATCCAATAGGTACCCCTACGACACTGAAGGTTACGGGTTTATTGATTGATTGATTGATTGAAGATCTATAGTTAGAAACGCCAGATTTCAGCGTGCTATTATTGAGTCACTGTAACATTCTATGTTCTTCTTCTTCTTCTATCGTTCACTTGAAACATGTCTATATCTGTAATTCTGTCTCCTTAATAAAACTCCATGTCTTTTGTAGTTCATACAATGTCCCATAGAGCGTTGATTCCAGTGTTGTTTCCTCTGGCCAATATGTCTGCCTCAGTGTTTCATGATCAGAACCTCTTGAAGTATATGTTTGGCACTCTGTGCTGCCTGTCCACATGTACACATGGCCGTGTTGCCAATCTTGAACTTTGTGTACATGTGACTGCGGAGTCGGTTGTGTCCTGTTCTGAGACGTAGAATTACAACTTGTTCTGATCTATTCATAATGTGATAGTCATCTTGTGTTGGTGTTTGTGGCTTTCTTATTGACTTGATCATCTGTTTTTTATGATGGTAGGTGATTGGTATATCTGGTTGGTCTTCGGCAGCACCTTCCTTAGCCAGTTGGTCTGCTTTTTTATTTCCTGGTATTCCACAGTGAGAGGGTATCCACTGCATGGTTACCCTATACTGGTACGACAATTCGCAAAGTACTTTTTTCAAGTATGTTAGTTTTCCAGACTGGAGAGCTTGAAGCACTGACCTTGCATCTGTCAGGAATACCACAGGCTGTAGGCAAGAGTTGGAGTTCAGAAGTTTTTTTAGCTGCCATACTAATTGCCTGGATTTCTGCATCATAATTATTGCAAAATTTTCCTATCTGTGTTCTGATTGTATCTCTAGGCATGTGTGGATATTCTATATATACACCTGCATCTCCATTCCTCACATCATTCTGTACTGACCCATCTGTGTATACTCTGACCCATATATCTTGTGGATATTCCTCATCCAGGAAACTGAGGGTGACTTTCCTTCGTTGCACACTGTTCTGTTCGTCCTCGCTTAGTATTCCTTTCACATGGGTCTGAATGTATATTGACATTACATGCCTTTCACTCCACGGGGTTTGTTCTGGTACAGGCCTTAAAGGGCTGTCAACTTCAGGTAGGTCTGTAAGTTGTCTACGGAGTCGTTTAGCTTGATGGATAAAACTGCTTCTTTTCAGTCGCCCCATTGCTAGATGTTGGAATCTTTCCTTCATTGGATGACGTGGCATACACTGAAACTTTTCTGCTTGAATTAGTACTTTGTGTCTCTGCGTTCGCCAAGTGTTTGCATTCTTCCCATTTTCTGCATCTCTTCTATGGGTGTTGATTTCATTCCTCCCAACATTATTCTAAGTGCCTGGTTTTGCACTTTATCTAGATCTTGTAATGTGGTGTTTGATGCAGGACACCACGCAGCTGAACCATATTTCAGGTGTGGCCATACATGTTGTAAGCGGTTACTAAGGAGAGTTCTACATGAGAACTATTGCACTGTTAAGTAGAAGATCAAAGATGTGTTCAACACAATTCTTCGTCTGTGTTCTTTCTCAAATTCCTTACCTGCAACAGGATGTAATCCCGAAAACTGACTGCTATATATCGTTGCTTACATAGTTGATGTATTATATGATCTATAATATTTCCACACTCATCCGCGTCGCTGAGGATAGAATTCGCTGGAGGAATCTGTGTGCTGTGGCATCCAATAGGTACCCCTACGACCCTGACGGTTACGGGTTTATTGATTGATTAATTGATTGAAGATCTATAGTTAGAAACGCCAACTTGAGCGTGCTATTTTTGAGTCACTGTAACATTCTATTTGATGAAGTACACAATCACACGCTCTACTTATTTTTTAGCCATCTTCTACGACATATGTGACGGCCCATGTGAACACTACTCAAGTAGTGTATCCCACAAAAGCTGGCTTATCATCTGGTTCGATCCCTGACCTCGTAAACAGAAGATAATAAACTCATTCCTCTTTTGTGGACACATCTGTAATAGTATACCTGGTAAATTCAATTTTTTACGTACAAAACCTGTGAGAAAGTAAACTTGTTACATCATCAACATTGTTAAGGTCTAGCTTTTTTAAAGACTGTAACACTTGAAAATCTATTGTCAATTGTTTATCCCCAGGTGGTGGAGTTGGCGTTTCTTACACACTTGCCGTTGAGATTCGTCGATTATGAAAAAGATGTAGTCAGCATCCTGATTCATTATATCTATCTATCTATCTATCTATCTATCTATCTATCTATCTATCTATCTATCTATCTATCTATCTATCTATCTATCTATCTATCTATCTATCTATTTATCTATCTATCTATCTATCTATCTATCTATCTATCTATCTATCTGTCTATCTGTCTATCTGTCTGTCTGTCTGTCTGTCTGTCTGTCTGTCTGTCTGTCTGTCTGTCTGTCTGTCCGCCCGCCCGCCCGCCCGCCCGCCCGCCCGCCTGCCTGCCTGCCTGCCTGCCTGTCTGTCTGTCTGTCTGTCTGTCTATCTATATATCGATCGATCCATCCATCCATCCATCCATCTATCTATCTATGATTCTGTCTGTCTGTCTGACTGTCTGTCTGGCGGGATGTCTGTCTGTGTCTATTTGTCTGTCTGTCTGTCTGCCTGTCTATCTATCTGTCTGTCTGTATTTATCTATCTGTCTGTCTGCCTGTCTATCTATCATCCATCCATCCATCTATCCATATATGTTTGTCTATCTGTCTGCGTGCCTGCCTGCTAGTCTGTCTCTCTCTGTCTCTCTGTCCATCTGTCTGTGTGTCTGCCTTCCTACATGCAACCTTGCCTGTCTGTTTAACTGTCTGTCTGTGTTCTTTCATCGCCGAACACGGTGCATATGGCAGAAACCAGAAATCGTAGTCTTCGTCTGTCTATTGTTCTCTTGCCTAGAGCTTTTACCTCATTGATTGTCTATTGTATTTCCCCAGGTGAATGATTGTTGATCGCATTCACACTTGCCGTTAAGCGCAAGAGTGGGAGTTTAAGTTCATTGATTAATCTTTCTAAATGAGTTTCTTGGCATTGTATACGTCTCAGTAGTTTGCCATAGCTTTCTGAGTCGGTTCTGGTAGATTATCATTTACCGTCCTAGATTTACCCTCAGTCTTCTTCTTCTTCTTCTTTAGCGTTTATTCTCAAACTCCCGCTGAATTTCTCTTGTAATAGAACAATGGCCATATAAGATGTCCAGTTTAATGTATTCCAGAGAATGGAAATGCGTTCTGTTGTCGTTTTATTTGCGCCAATTGCCCAGCATATCCGTCTTCTTTGGACCTCAGTCTAATACGGGACGTTTCTAACTTTCGCCTTAGAAACCATTAGCGGTAATATGATGTTCTACCTTCTCCACCAGCAGCTTTGTGTATGGTAGGGGAGAATGTCACCTTGCTGAATAGTTTTTCGTAGTTCATCCAACTAGCCAAGGGCGTTACCTGGCGATGGCTCTGTACACAAGCGGACCCGTGGGGTCAGACATACGTGATCTAGACAGCAGTTGGTAAACCAAATAGAATTTGGCCATCCCGAGGGGAAGCAACTCCATTTCACACACTTCGAGGTTCTATCCCTCATACACTCCGTCCCTCCCCCCCCCCCCCCACTTATAATCTATAATATAGATTACAAAATTATGTCTATATATCTAACTAATAAGCTAATAATCTACATATTAGGCGTAAAGTAATAATCTACATATTGGGAAGAAAGTAATAATCTACATATTAGGCGTAAAGTAATAATCTACATATTGGGAAGAAAGTAATAATCTACACATTAGGCGTAAAGTAATAATCTACATATTAGGAAGAAAGTAATAATCTACATATTAGGAAGAAAGTAATAATCTACATATTAGGCATAAAGTAATAATCTACATATTAGGAAGAAAGTAATAATCTACATATTAGGAAGAAAGTAATAATCTACATATTAGGAAGAAAGTAATAATCTACATATTAGGAAGAAAGTAATAATCTACATATTAGGCGTAAAGTAATAATCTACATAGTAGGCGTACAGTAATAATCTACATATTAGGAAGAAAGTAATAATCTACATATTAGGAAGAAAGTAATAATCTACATATTAGGCATAAACTAGAAAACTACATATGAGGCGTAAAGTAATAATCTACATATTAGGCATAAATTAGAACTCTGCATATGAGGCGTAAAGTAATAAAGTGCACATGTCGCGTAAATTAATAATCTACATATTAGGCATAAACTAGAACTGTACATATGAGGCGTAAAGTAATAATCTACATATGTCGTGTAAACTAATAATCTACATATGTCATGTAAAGTAATAATCCACGTATGTGCTGTAAAGTAATAATCTACATATGTTGCAAAAACAATATTATACATACGTGACGTAAACTAATAATCTTCATAGACATATGTAGTGTAAACTAATAATCTACATATGTTGCACAGACTAATAATCTACGTACGTGATGTAATCTAATAATCTACATATGCTGCATAAACTAATACTCTGCATATGTTGCGTATACTAATAATCTACATATACTGTGTAAACTAATAATCTACATATTTTGTGTAAACTAATATTCTACATATGGTGAGGAAAATAATAATCTACACATCTTGCATAAACTAGTAATCTACATATGTTGCATAAACTAATAATCTACATATGTTGCATAAACTAATAATCTACATATCTTGCATAAACTAATAATCTACATATACTGTGTAAACTAATAATCTACATATGTTGCATAAACTAATAATCTACATATCTTGCATAAACTAATAATCTACATATACTGTGTAAACTAATAATCTACATATGTTGCATAAACTAATAATCTACATATCTTGCATAAACTAATAATCTACCTATGTTGCATAAACTAATAATCTACATATGTTGCATAAACTAATAATCTACATATCTTGCATAAACTAATAATCTACATATGTTGCATAAACTAATAATCTACATATGCGGCGAAAGTTGATAAGTTTCAGAAAATCAAACTAACATTTTTCTAACAGCCATTATTCACTCTACTAATATTTCAACAATGTACAATAACAAACTGATTTCACGGCATCAAACTTTGTTCCTGGTGTTTATTTCCTGACATATGAATTATATTTTCACAGACCATGCTATGCTATTGCGACTTAACAAATTGACATAGCAAAGCTACCAGCGCCCTTGCCTAGGTATCGGTGACAAAATTCTCACCTTGATTGTTCCTGAGTGGGCCGGAAAGAAGGAACCGTTTCACACATGCACGTGCAGGTGTAAATTGAACCAACTAACACCTGGAACATTCCCAAACCTTGTTTCTTTAGTTTACTTTAAAACCAAAAATATTTGATAGACTTCAATTTTTGTTATAGAAAGAGATGGCGGAATCAGAAACCACGGAAAAAGGGTCTGATTACGATCTAGGAGTGCAAGTACCTTAACACTGAACAATCAATTATTTTGCCCTGTTTGTAGAAGGGAAACAATATATATATATAACTATATGTGATATAAGTTATGAAGATAATAAAATTTAACATTTGTTGATGTCAATATAATGCAGATGACACTGTTCTTTTAGCAGAAAGTGAACATGAACTACAAAGACTAATAGATCAAGTCAATAAATCAAGTAATGAATATGGACTGGATATAAACATTCAAAAAACAAAAACCATGATAATCAGCAAAGACACAGAAGAACAGGAGGTAAACATAAACATACAGGGAGAGAAACTACAACAAGTAAAACAGTATCAATATCTTGGACATATAGTCACAAATGATGGCAGATGTGAAACAGAAGTTAAAAGGAGAATAGGAATGGCTAAAAGTACCTTCAATGACATGAGGAAATTATTAATATCTAAACAAATTACAAACAAGTTAAAAATGAGAATTATAAAATGCTTCATCTATTCCATATTAATATATGGCTCAGAAACATGGACACTAAATAAACAATTAGAAGACAAAATTGATGCCTTTGAGATGTGGGTATATAGAAGAATAGGGAGAACATCATGCAAAGAGAAGAAAACAAATAAAGAGGTGCTAAAGACACTTAATATGAAGAAAGAACTACTAAGAGAAATAAAGATCAGGCAAATAAAATACTTTGGACACATTAAAAGACATGACACCCTATTGAAGACCTTACTTGAGGGTAAAGTCAAAGGGAAGCGAGCAAGAGGTAGGCAGAGATACAAGTGGGAGATTAACATTACACGATGGACAGGTTACAGTCTAGCAGAGTGCACAACCAAGACAAGAGACAGGAGATGTTGGAGATACGTTGCAGCCAACCTTCGTTGCGGAGACGGCACTTGATGATGATGATGATGTCAATTGTTAATATATATCGTCTACACAAGTGGTTCCCAGAGTGGGTTATATGACTCCTCTAGAGGCAGCGGAAACTGAAACATGAAGAAGGGTTAAGGACAAAAGTTTTGAAATTGGGGGTGGAGGGGGGGGGGTTGGGGTGACGCAGACATGCCCATGGTTGTCACTTGAACGATAAACAATAACTATATCGATAAACAATAACTATAACGATAAACAATAACTATAACGATAAACAATAACTATAACGATAAACAATAACTATAACGATAAACAATAACTATAACGATAAACAATAACTATAGCGATCAACAATAACTATAGTGATAAACAATAACTATAACGATAAACAATAACTATAACGATAAACAATAACTATAACGATAAACAATAACTATAACGATAAACAATAACTATAACGATAAACAATAACTATAGCGATAAACAATAACTATAACGATAAACAATAACTATAGCGATAAACAATAACTATAGTGATAAACAATAACTATAACGATAAACAATAACTATAACGATAAACAATCTTGGTGCTTTATAACGAGAGCTAATAATATTTATTAACGCACCAGGGGGTTGATGGGAAGAAAATCTGTCCCAAAAGGGGGCAACGTTTCACAAAGTTGAGAACTGTTCTGTACAATTATAACTATATATCATTTGTATCCCTATATTTGTTAATATAATGTAGATATGTATTTATAACTAACTCAACTGATATATATATATATATATATATATGAGTGAATGTATATGTGCGTGTATATATGCATATGTGTGTATGCATATATGTATGCGAGTAGAGGCGATGGAGAATATGCAGACAATCATGCATACAATTGGAAAGACACATAAGCCGAAAGAATTAAAAGAAAGTAAATCAGGAACGAAATAAATACTACTCACAGTTACTGTATAATAGAAATAAGTTTCTAGTGCTTATTGTATAAAGTAAATTATATATATATATATATATTAAATGTATGTATTTTTATATATTTAATAAACTTATTTTTAAAAAGGAGGAAAAAGTCCCTCCACATGTGCTCCATCACTTCTTAAAGGGGGCACACATCAACAGACTGAGCAAGAACATAGTCAAAAGGGAACAATCAACATCAAGAAACCCAGGAGGAGAGAGCTTAAGAACCAGCTCAAGATTTGAAGCACCATTTCTTTACAATCAAATAAGTCCTTCTTAGGACTACATCCTAACGCCCCCCCCCCAATATTTAGGACACATAGACCAAACCAAAACAACCAGTCCCAAATAGGACAACCCAGGTCATTCGACCACAATCTACGCCCTGATATAGTCACAGGAAAACTATTCCAAGGTTGACAGGGCAAGTCTTGTTCCAGCTAGACAAATCCATCAAAAAACAGACATGGCACCAGGGGTATCATTATCTGACTTGTTATTATTCTTCTGCATTCGTTCTCAAACTCCTGCAGATTAGCAGGATGTAGTCCGGAGAACGGAATGCGTTGTGTCATGGTTTACATCATTACTGCGATATCTGCGCCTTTCGGCCTGACAAATCCGACTTCAGCATGGCGTTGGGTCACTGACCCTATATGGGATGGGACAGCCAACTCCATCCCATAACCTCCTTAGTCGTCTTTTGCGACATGCGTGGATGGTAAACAGTGTTGCTATTCTTTGCTCCCCTTTCGGGCCCCGGCAACACACGGGCGATAATTCTCTGACTAGGAATAGGAAATAAAACAGATTGCATCACTATATATTTTACCAATAAAGATCAGACTTATATACCTGCGTTACCTGGCATATGATAACTGCATGCGTGTTGCAGTTGCGTATGTTCCATGATGAACAGAGAGACATTTGGCTATGTTCTGTCTCCTTTCATGAAACGGCATTGTTCAAAGTCTGGAGTTTACTGATACCTTTGTCACAGTCATCAATGTGAAAATCTGGGTTTTACTGATACCATTGCCAGAGTCATCAATGTGAAAATCTGGGTTTTTCTGATACCATTGCCAGAGTCATCAATGTGGAAGTTTGGGTTTTACTGATACCATTGCCAGAGTCATCAATGTGGAAGTTTGGGTTTTACTGATACCATTGCCAGAGTCATCAATGTGAAAATCTGGGTTTTTCTGATACCATTGCCAGAGTCATCAATGTGGAAGTTTGGGTTTTACTGATACCATTGCCAGAGTCATCAATGTGGAAGTTTGGGTTTTACTGATACCATTGCCAGAGTCATCAATGTGAAAATCTGGGTTTTTCTGATACCATTGCCAGAGTCATCAATGTGGAAGTTTGGGTTTTACTGATACCATTGCCAGAGTCATCAATGTGGAAGTTTGGGTTTTACTGATACCATTGCCAGAGTCATCAATGTGAAAATCTGGGTTTTTCTGATACCATTGCAGCGTCATCAATGTGGAAGTTTGGGTTTTACTGATACCATTGCCAGAGTCATCAATGTGAAAGTTTGGGTTTTACTGATACCATTGCCAGAGTCATCAATGTGGAAGTTTGGGTTTTACTGATACCATTGCCAGAGTCATCAATGTGAAAATCTGGGTTTTTCTGATACCATTGCAGCGTCATCAATGTGGAAGTTTGGGTTTGGCTGACACCGTTGTCAGAATCATCAATGTGGAATTTTGAGGTTGACTGATACCTTTGCCAGAGTCATCAATGTGGAAGTTTGGGTTTTTCTGATACCTTTGCCAGAGTCATCAATGTGGAAGTTTGGGTTTGACTGATAACTTTGCCATAGTCATCAATGTGGAAGTTTGGGTTTGACTAATACCTTTGCCAGATTAATTAATGTGGAAGTTTGGGTTTGACTAATACCTTTGCCAGAGTCATCTATGTGGAAGTTTGGGTTTGACTGATACCTTTGTCAGTCATCAATGTGGAAGTCGGAATGTGAATGAAGAAGTATCTCTACATCTAGTAATGATACTGTGGGAATCATTAGTTCAAAATAGAAAATGAGATAATATCACGAGGGAAATAGAGAGAATGAAATTGAGTATATAGAAATAAACGAGTGTAAGTGGAATGAGGCAAGAGAGATAAATCAGATACACTTGAAATCTGATATTCAGTTGGATAAAAATATGAGGAGTCTTCGCTTTAGATGAAGAAATAGCAAAAACAGTAATGGGTTCCATGACAATATCAGAGCTAATTATATTAGTAAGATTGAATGGTATACTGATATTTTGGAGCTAGTTCGTTCTTACAAAGTCGACCGCTTTCAAGAGCTTATATTGTTCTCATATATCAAATTCGTCTACAGTCGTCATTCCATGTCCGAACTGTCCAAGAAAATTTACAGCTCGAATAGGGCTCATTAGCCATCTACACACTATTAGGGATTATCGGAACTCTAGTTGAACTTTCAAAAGTGGATGTAACAAATGGTCATCATCACTTGTGATGAACGAACACACATATTACCGTAAATGAATACTTTAAACATTTAATGTCCCATACCAGGAACATAGATAAAAATGTATAAACTTTGCTTGGAGAAAGCTAACATCAGACCTCGTAGTTATGAAATTGAAACTCATAATCTAGTTTCGTGTGTGAAGACAGAACAATATAATTTATAAAGGAGGTATTATAAAATGAATGTTAAAGGGAAAATGTAATATTCAAATATGTGTAATATTTTTTTAAATTTATTTAAATCGTGGGTCAATACGGACAGTTGACCTTACAGTCCAAATTTTAATATTACGCGAAGCTTCATGCCAACTTTGCTATAGTAAGCGCAGCTTTTGTGTCGCCATTGGAGTCACTAGCAAACGTGTCACAAAAATAAAAAGGCTAATTTAATCGACGTCTGTTTACTTAATTCGCCAGCTACAGATAAAGATTATGTACGTTTGTTACAAACTCGAGTATTATGATTGCTACAAAATGAAAAGATGTGCGACCAGGGTCATCGAAAGGGGGGGGGGGGTGTAGGCTATAAGTGGGTAGTGCGCACATCTTTGAATCCGTCGGAACTTTTCGCGACTGTGACATGCACATAGAATCTTTATCGATATATATGCTAAACTACTTATCTGCCCTTATGTCGTTTTTCGCAAACATTACAACTTTTAAACATTATAATATTTCGTTTTTCGCTAACTAATATAGGCTCAGCTGCATGCAATGTACCAAATCGTGCTTGAAAGGAACAACTATTGTGAATAGCATTAATGATGTAAACTTTTGCCAAGCCCCCCCCCCCCCCCCGAAACTGCCAAAATATTTACAGGTACCCCCCCCCCATTTGCTGACATATTTCACGGACAGCTCTTAAACAAATTGTCACTAATTTTGAAATGCTGGAAATTCATGAACAGAAGAAAGTGCGCAACTTTTAGCTGCAATATGTATCAGAACCAACTCAGAGAGATTTGTAATCTCTCTGTCAGATTGAAATGTTCGTAATAGTTATAATGTGCAGACTAGTGTCGTTCGGGGTTATCCTGAAAAATACCCTACAACTACCCTTTATGATAATAGTGAAGACTCTAATTATGTACACAGTTCTGTTTGGAGAAGAGGCCAAGCCACTCCTCAACCAGTTTTTCGTTCGACGATGAGAACGTTGACAAATTGTGACTCTAAAAAATGGAGAAGCGATGGGCCGAAAAAGTCACGTCCGGTCAATGTTGGATACTTGGGGGCAGTGGTTGAAATCAAATATATGCATGCCGTGTCCTGAGGGAAGTTTGGCATGTTTGTTATTTCTAATGTGTTTGTTTATTATAAATGAGTCGTGTTGTTTATGTTAATATAGTTGTTGTTATTATTAAGAGAAAGTGTTTGAGTAACTGAATGTTTTGAGATGAACTCGCGATCAAGTAGTGGGCTTTATTCAACTACCGAACGGCGTAAACTTGTGTGGTTTAAACATGTAGCGAGGCAGGACTCACTTCAAGGAACAGTCCAGTATGGAAGGAGAAGAGGAAGCCATAAAAATTATGAACTGATGGCATCAAGGATTGGTCAACGTGATTACGTTTCACTCCTTGGAATAGCTGAGGATAGATATGTTTTGATGACTTTTTGTGATGATGTCGTCAGTGTGTCCGAATGGCTGATGATAGATATGTTTGGAGGACTTTTTGTGATGATGTCGTCAGTGTGTCTGAATGGCTGAGGGTAGATATGTTTGGACGACTTTTTGTGATGATGTCTCCAGTGTGGTACCCCAACGACCCTGACTAGTTACGGGTCTCATTATTATTATTAGTTAATTTCTGGTACATCCAATTATCTAGTCATCCAGACATAAATTAACATCTGAACATTACTTTTCTGAAATGAATGAGGTCTTTAAAGGTCACCAGGTAAGTGATTTGTCGTTGTCATATGAAGCTATCGCTGAAGCCGTGAAATCAGTATGGTTAGGGATACCCCGTGAGGTAATATAATCACACTATCTAACACTAATGATAGATAGATAGAGAGATAGATAAAGATAGATACATAGAAAGATAGATAGATAGATAGATAGATATAAAGATATAAAGATAGATAGATAGAAAGATAGATATAAAGATATATAGATAGATAGATAGATAGATAGATAGATAGATAGATAGATAGATAGATAGATAGATAGATAGATAGATAGATAGATAGATAGATAGATAGATAGATAGATAAAGATAGATAGATAGATAGATAGATAGATAGATAGATAGATAGATAGATAGATAGATAGATAAAGATAGATAGATAGATAGATAGATAGATAGATAGATAGATAGATAGATAGATAGATAGATAGATAGATAGATAGATAGATAAAGATAGATAGATAGATAGATAGATAGATAGATAGATAGATAGATAGATAGATAGATAGATAGATAGATAGATAGATAGATAGATAGATAGATAGATAGATAGATAGATAAAGATAGATAGATAGATAGATAGATAGATAGATAGATAGATAGATAGATAGATAGATAGATAGATAGATAGATAGATAGATAGATAGATAGATAGATAGATAAAGATAGATAGATAGATAGATAGATAGATAGATAGATAGATAGATAGATAGATAGATAGATAGATAGATAGATAGATAGATAGATAGATAGATAGATAGATAGATAGATAGATAGATAGATAGATATAATGATTCATTAACCTACTCTACACACCAACAGACAACTTACACATAACTCACAAAACCAAGCGTTCAAAACAATCATATATTTCTACCGGCGCCAATGACTGTTCCCACGGGATAAATACTGGACTTGTCACGTGACGAAGATGCTAGTTATGTACGGCTCGTTGGGGTGATCTGCAGAAATTTACTGCAAATACCGGTGTCACGCTGCAGTCGCGCGTGACAATCTATTCATTGTGAGTTTAGTAAATTACTGATCCAGGGACGCCGTCATTTAACCTGAACTGAGCAATCCCTTGTGCCTTTTTTGTTTGATTATTAGCCATTTGACTTAATTTATGTATTTCAGGTTCTATATTGCGTATATTTTATGGGAATTATGTTAATTTGAAGATTCACATTATGAGAGTGAAGATACGTTTCAGATTCACATTCTGAGAGTGAAGCTAAGTTTCATATTCACATTATGAGAGTGAAGATAAGTTACTGATTCACATAATGAGATTGAAGATACGTTTCACATTCACATAATGAGATTGAAGATACGTTTCACATTCACATTATGAGATTGAAGATAATTTTCACATTCACATTCTGAGATTGAAGATACGTTTCACATTCACATTATGATATTGAAGATACGTTTCACATTCACATTATGAGATTGAAGATACGTTTCACATTCACATTATGAGATTGAAGATAAGTTGCAGATTCACATTATGAGAGTGAAGATAAGTTGCAGATTCACATTATGAGAATGAAAATACGTTACAGATTCACATTATGAGATTGAAGATAAGTTGCAGATTCGCATAAGTAACATATCAACGTTTCGGATACCTGTGTAATGAACTTTTTAAAATTTATATCTGTGCGTTTGTTTTTCGTCCTCTTGGGCAGAACGTGTTCTACGTAGAACTTTAATCTTATGCTTCTCAGTGTTGCGTTATCCTCTTCTGGGGCTGATGCACTACGTTGAGGTTTTCTGAAAGTTTCCCAAAACTTTATATTGACTTCTGAGCAACATAAAGAAACTGTCAGAAACTCATTGAAGCCTTTTTTCTGCTCGTAGCCTAGTCGTTTGCCCTTTCATCTGCTCATAGCCTAGTCGTTTAAATCATAGCCTAAGATTTTCTGTTGCATGGGTGGTTTATTTGTCTAGTGAGACATTGGTGAAACCCACAGCTGCAACCGCATGCGCAATCCACATGTTGACAACCGATGGACCTCTCTAACACATCCGACTTCAGCATGACTTTGGATCACTTTATGACAATTGCATTCCCAATGACCTTTAGTTGCCTCTTGAAACATCCACTATATGTCAATAAGTGTATTCTTTTCTCCCCTTTCGATCCCAGCCACACTCGAGAGGTAAAATATCTTCCCATGTAGCTAATATACAACCGCCAAATGATCTAAATAGGTAATGCAATCGAGTATTCTAAAACCGTTGTCTCACTAGTCCCCCATTCTATTACCCCCAAAAGAAAAACGCAGTCCATTGTTTTACTGCACACTCAATGTATAGTATTTCAATAAATGGAAAAGCATCTGTTCAAGGCCTTCGTTTACGGCACTTTGTACCGAGGTACTACTCGCTGTAACAGAGTGCGTGACTTGGTCAAAAGACCGAGCGTGTTGCGAGTGAAAAAAGAACAGAATAGTGAACTAAGGAAATGGATGTAACAAAGAAAAGAATGAAGACCTCATAGTTATTGAGTTATTGCGAGATGAGTAGTTTGTTTAAAGCTACATTGATTATTAGGCGAGAACAAAAAGAAATATTGACGAATCGATAAAAGCGCCATGCCTAGTTATTTCTGTGACAATGTTTGCCTACTTGATTTGAATTTATGTTTTTTGTTGTATTGTATTCATTTCTGTAATTGCAATATCATCTTACATTGGATAGAAAATATGCATATTTGTTGAGGGTTTTCTGCTACCTTCAACAAACCACTATTGTCTTTGTTTTTTTTTTAAATAAAAAAAAATAAATGTACACTATATGGACTTTAGCTTGTGTTATTTTCAGGAACGTAGATGCCCTTTCAGTAAGTGTTAGCCCATTATTCTTGTTCAATCACTGTTTGCCCATTATTCTTGTATAATTCTACCATTTTCATAACAATATTCTTATCTTAGTTTTAAAAATCGGTAAATGGGAGCGGGGAGGGGGGGGTGAAAAAGGAAGCCCTGCGATGGCTAATTCCCTAGTACTAAAAGTCAAGTTCTGGTTTCCTGGGGGAGCGGGGGAAGGTTGAACCCAACCTCCCCACCAACTAATCAACGGGCTTGATAATTATATGTCAATGAAACCGTATACTATTCAAGATCAACAAAAATAGGTGGAAGTGTTACCAAATAAGTCATAAAACAAGCTAACGACGAGGTTGTTTTATGATTTATTGTAGTAACACTTCTATCTACTTTTGTTCATTTTGACATTTGCCCTGTGTTACTCCAACCACCAACTTCTTGTTTAGGGTTGTTACCCTATACTGGAACATTTATCCCTCTTATATTAGTCAGTTTTCTTCTGTTTTATAATTCTATACACATGTCTGGCTGTGTGGCGGCGAGGTACATCACGTGTCAAAGACTGCCACTGTATCAGGCTCAAACCCCATGCAGGCAATTGGGCACCCGAACCGTTCAGAAAGCAATGACACCATACTGATGTATTTATATTGCGTAAGCAAACACTATAGCCAACAAATGTAAGGTTGATCGAAGAGGCCTGAATATTATCTACTACCTGCTATACACTTGGTTTCTGCTCATTTCAGTGAATGTTCTATACACTTTTATCTAAATAGACTTCAGTGAATGTTCTATACACTTTTATCTATATAGACTTCAGTGAATGTTCTATACACTTTTATCTCTATAGACTTCAGTAAATGTTCTACACATTTTTATCTCTATAGACTTCAGTGAATGTTCTATAAACTTTTATCTCTATAGACTTCAGTGAATGTTCTATAAACTTTTCTCTATATATACTTCACTGAATGTACTATAAACATTTCTCCTTATAGACCCCAGGGAATTTTCTATACATTATAAACTCCATAGACATTAGGTTGAACTCCATGTTAAATTTGAATGTAAATAACCGAAAGGCGAAGATATTGCAGCCTAGCTGTAATCATGACGCAACGTATTCTGTTCCCCGGACTATATCCTGCCAGCCATCAGGAGTTTGAGAACATAAGAAGCGAACACCCAGCACACACCAGGCCCATCTCGAGAATACTCTTCTACCCCTGACACTGAAAGACAGTAAAGGGTTTAGCGAATAGATAAATAGATTAAAGAAGAGGATTGTGCTTTGAGATATTAATTTATTGCGTATAGCGACCAGATTGAGTTTCTAAGCTTATGTATACGTTCTAAAGAGTTTATGTCGTTCAGATATCAGCTGTAGTTCCACATACTTGTGTCTGTGATGTTTAGTTATCAGATCTGAGGGCTATATTACTACTGTTTTCTCGTCCCAATGGCTTCGAGTTAGTTTTATACGTGAGACGAATTATGTAGACGTTGAATAAAAATGACAGTGGTGTAGTTATTTATCATCATCACGTGCACGTGACATATTCTTTCCAGAACGTAGTCTTTCCTATGGATTACTTGAGTTCTCCGCGGTCTTGAGCAAGTTGTCCTGTCTCTTACAGTTACATGGGCAGGCATTCCTGAATGTCTTTTGTCCAACGGCGTCTTGGGCGGCCTTTGTCCCTGTTGTCTTCTATCATCCCCTCAAGTAACACTCTATCTATTCCGTTGTATCGCTTAATGTGACAGAAAATGTTAGCTTGTTCTTTAATATGGTGTTCAAAAGTCAGTCTTCCTGGACGTTAATTGTTCATAACATCTCCTGGTTTGTTTTCCTTGCTGTGCATGGTATTCTCAAAACTCTTCTATAGCAGTTTAATTCAAATGAAGTTATTCTCTTGGCCAGTTTTATGTAGTGTCCATGCTTGACATCCATATGTCGCCACAGGAAATACACATCTTCGTAGTAAACACAATTTTATTGACCACATCAACAAAAAAATTTCATGGCAATATACTCCTGTAGTTTGCCGTTGCTTTCAAGAGAAAAATCCTATTTAAATTGACACCGAAGAAAACACATACATTCTCACTCGCCATTTTGGCCGGAAGACCAAGTTATCTTTAGAAGGAAGAAATATTTGAAGTCATATGTGGATGCGAATCATATGAAATGTTCTTGTCAGTTTGGAAATCGATTCGAGAAAAGCCAGGTCATGCTGCCACTGAGAAAGAATTAATTTGATGAAACATTACTTTTAGCACAGATTCACCTTAATGATGGAGAAGATGCCATTGCGGTGAATTATGAGTGCATGTTATCGTTAGGACACTTCTGGTAAGTTATAGGTGCTACTTTCCCAGTTTCAATAAATCAGGGTGCAGTGGATCACAGTTCCATTTCGATGTTGATGTATAACTGTTTTCGTAGGTCTAATATGTTGCACTTCAGGGGCCGTTCAAATCTTAACCCCAATCTTTTCAATCTTAAGAGTGATCGTAAATCTCATTGAGGTGGATTATGATGGTAATGATGACTAAACATCACAAATTATATGACCATACAACTCGTAGAGACAGAAATGCAATCTGAACATGCAACTTGTAGAAACAGAAATGTCATCTGAACATACAACTTGTAGAGACAGAAATACCATCTGAACATGCAACTCGTAGAGACAGAAAGTCCATCTTAACATGCAGCTTGTAGAGATAAAAAGTCCATCTGAACGTACAGCTTGTAGAGACAAAAAGGCCATCTGAACGTGCAGCTTGTAGAGACAAAAAGGCCATCTGAACGTGCAGCTTGTAGAGACAAAAAGTCCATCTGAACATGCAGCTTGTTGAGATAAAAAGTCCATCTGAACGTGCAGCTTGTAGAGACAAAAAGGCCATCTGAACGTGCAGCTTGTAGAGACAAAAAGGCCATCTGAACATGTAGCTTGTAGAGACAAAAAGGCCATCTGAACGTGCAGCTTGTAGAGATAAAAAGTCCATCTGAACGTGCAGCTTGTAGAGACAAAAAGGTCATCTGAACGTGCAGCTTGTAGAGACAAAAAGGCCATCTGAACGTGCAGCTTGTAGAGACAAAAAGGCCATCTGAACATGCAGCTTGTAGAGACAAAAAGGCCATCTGAACGTGCAGCTTGTAGAGACAAAAATGCCATCTGAACGTGCAGCTTGTAGAGACAAGTTTATAAGATACACAATTGTAGATATTGGCGCATTCTAACTGAACGAAACATCAAGAAGAAGAAATAATGAGGTTTCGGTATATGCATATTATTTATATTCTTTTACTGTAAACTTTGTATTGTATAGCATAGTAGTGAGCAATAGGCTCACGCTGCAGCCCTATAAGCTATTACAAGAAAATTCTGGCCCGCGAAGCAATTATGAGCACATTTGGTCTGCCAAGCCATTACGGGCAAAATCTGGCCTGCCAAGCCATTATTTTCAGGACGACAAACTGAGCTAAGAGAACTAAACACACTGAACTCATAGTTCCGTGAACACTATTTGGGGCTCTGAAGGACTACGAAACATCATTTTGGCGTTTCACCACACAAAAAACTTCATGTAAGCCCACCAATCTAAAAACGTTTGCTCATGTGTGACTTAAAGTGTAAAATTTGTGTACGTATGGCCGTGTGGTTAGAACGCCGTTCTCAGACCATTGAGGTGCCGCATTCAATCCATGGCTGGGACAGGATTTTTTCTTTCGGAGGTACACTCAAACCCCTTCCTGTACATGTCGTGGCATCTGCTATTGCACAGGAGACTTTATTTCCATAGCCCATAGAAAGCCTCCCTGCACTCCTTCACAGGAAAACAAGAAGTAACGGCAGAAACTTATTTACGTAAGTGAAACTGCAATAGATATATTACAAAGAAATATTCTATGTGTGTGATACCAGATAATTAGGATGATATATTGCAAAGAATAACAACAACAACAAAAAACATTGATTTTTACAACATAATGCACGTGTGTCATGTGACACCCTAAAAATGGCTACTTCTAGAACTGTTATTTTATAAGTACTAAAGTCATGTCCGAAAGTGATGGCTACAAAATTTCCACTTTGACCTACTCAAAGATAAAAGTTGTCAGGCTAAGGAAGACGTGACTACGTGACATACATTAAACCACTCAATTTGTTGTCTCCGCTGCCTTCAAGCTTCATCATGTTGCGTGTTTAGGTTTCAGGTGTAAGATCACGCTTGTTTCTAGTTGTCCTAGTACACAGTAGCAATACATGGACTGATAATGTTTTTGAAGGTCTAGTGTTCATAAGTGTTCTCCAGTATATGGCTGATCTATCTATCTATCTATCTATCTATCTATCTATCTATCTATCTATCTATCTATCTATCTATCTATCTATCTATCTATCTATCTATCTATCTATCTATCTGTCTGTCTGTCTGTCTGTCTGTCTGTCTGTCTGTCTGTCTGTCTGTCTGTCTGTCTGTCTGTCTGTCTGTCTGTCTGTCTGTCTGTCTGTCTGTCTGTCTGTCTGTCTGTCTGTCTGTCTGTCTGTCTGTCTGTCTGTCTGTCTGTCTGTCTGTCTGTCTGTCTGTCTGTCTGTCTGTCTGTCTGTCTGTCTGTCTGTCTGTCTGTCTGTCTGTCTGTCTGTCTGTCTGTCTGTCTGTCTGTCTGTCTGTCTGTCTGTCTGTCTGTCTGTCTGTCTGTCTGTCTGTCTGTCTGTCTGTCTGTCTGTCTGTCTGTCTGTCTGTCTGTCTGTCTGTCTGTCTGTCTGTCTGTCTGTCTGTCTGTCTGTCTGTCTGTCTGTCTGTCTGTCTGTCTGTCTGTCTGTCTGTCTGTCTGTCTGTCTGTCTGTCTGTCTGTCTGTCTGTCTGTCTGTCTGTCTGTCTGTCTGTCTGTCTGTCTGTCTGTCTGTCTGTCTGTCTGTCTGTCTGTCTGTCTGTCTGTCTGTCTGTCTGTCTGTCTGTCTGTCTGTCTGTCTGTCTGTCTGTCTGTCTGTCTGTCTGTCTGTCTGTCTGTCTGTCTGCCTGCCTGCATGCCTGCCCGCCTGCTCGCCTGCCCGCCTGTCCGCCTGTCCGTCTGTCCGTCTGTCTGTCTGTGTGTCGTCTATCTGTGTGTCTATCTACCTACCTACATATATACCTACATATCTAACTATCTGTCTATCTGTCTGTCTGTCTATATATCTATCTGATCGTGAAAACGACGGATCACCGAAATAAAAGAGGCGACAAACTTCACATTATACTCAGCATGTAATATCTCCAGAAAACTATTCTCCTTCTCCTCCTTACGCTGATGAAAGCCAACAAAGGGTTTAGGGAATAGATAGAGATTATGTGCGTGCTTGTGTTTGTGTGTGTGACTATGGTTTTGAACATTATATTCTTGTACTTTCCACAATTTCATGTATTTTTCCTATAAAATAATGTGTAGAGCATATTTTCTTGATTGCTCTATCTTTGACCAACCGACATCATGAAACACAACGAGCTTCAATAGACTTTATTAAGAATCGTTTGGAAATGTTTGGAAATGTTTGGAAATGTTTGGAAATGTCTGGAAATGTTTGGAAATGTTTGGAAATGTGTGGAAATGTTTGGAAATGTTACAATTGTCCATCCTTCTCTCTCGTGATATATTATTATTCTGTCTTATTGTTACTCTCTTACAGAAACATTACTTATGATGTTACTCTCTTGTAAGTTTTATTGTTACTCTCTTACAGAAACATTACTTATGATGTTATCTCTTGTAAGTTTTATTGTTACTCTTTTACAGAAACATTACTTATGATGTTACTCTCTTACAGAAACATTACTTATGATGTTATCTCTTGTAAGTTTTATTGTTACTCTCTTACAGAAACATTACTTATGATGTTATCTCTTGTAAGTTTTGTTGTTACTCTCTTACAGAAACATTACTTATGATGTTATCTCTTGTAAGTTATTATTGTTACTCTCTTACAGAAACATTACTTATGATGTTATCTCTTGTAAGTTCTGTTATCATTTGTTCATCCTTCCATCTTTCTTCTAACATTTCATTCCTTGAATTTCCTCATCTCTCGTTTTATCACGAACTCGCATTTGACTAACTAAACAGAGAAATGGCTGTAACGGCAGCTTTGATTTTTTTTTCTTTTCGATCTTGAACAAGTCTCAGCAAACGAGGACTTGATTCAAAGATGGCGTGACCCAAACTTCCTATCCCACCGTGCATCTCTTGAGAATGTCATGGGTGCGGTGTGGTTGCTAAGCAACATCACAGCCGACAACAGCCGTTTTGTTTTGTTTCGACCCTGGGATTTCCAGTTCTAATCTTTACTTTCCAACGTTATAGAGACAATAATTGGATCGAGTTCTCATCATTGCGGAGAAGTATTGGTTCAAAACCACTAGTCCTGAGAATATTTTAAAGCGAGCATCATTTTATATGTCCGTCTAACGTACTTATAACTCTTTACCAAATGTACAAAAATGAAGCACAGGGTACCGGATTCATCCTGACCCTTCGGGAAGCACTGGTAGCCTACTAAATATAAATACTACCAAGATTATTACTACATCCGCTATATGCTGGGTCAATGACTACTACCTAAATAGGATATCATAACAATGTAGATACCAGATACCGTACTTAATGCCTGAAACGCCAATTCACTCAATAAAGTCCTGCAGTCATATGAACTATGTACTCAATAATGGCCAATATTGGTACCACAAAATGATTACAAATATTTATGTGATTATAGATGGCTACATTAAAAATAATGGAACATGTCTTCTAGATACATACATTGATCCTCTCTGACCGTGAACATTTTTTGCTCTAAGCATTGCATTCTATAGAGAATTAAATTGTTCTGAGTATGGAAGAAGGATCCGGACAAACTCAATTTCGTGAAAGATAAATAAGAACGTCAGCTTTCGTGATTCCTTGTTATCAAAATAAATAAAACAAACAATAAATAATGATCAAATGTCCCAATAAAATGAAGATCAGATAACGTATATATATATATATATAAGTAAAGTAAGATAACGGTATATCCCTTTATTGCAATACAAAATGCTACCAATGTCAACAAAAAAATCTTATCCAAAGTATCTTCATTCCAACCCTGTGCTACCAATGTCAAATATCGTCCTTAACAACAAAACATAAGAGACAATTGGTAACAACATAGATGAGATGTCTGAGAAAAGCCACAGGAGTGACCAGAAGACACAGAATTAGAAACGATGTCATAAGAGAAAGAGTGGGTGTCATATCAATTCTACAATACATACAAAACCAACAGATACAATGGTTTGGTCATCTGAAAAGAATGCCGTATGATTCATTAGTTTATAACGCATATACGAAGAGAGGAGAAGCAGAAAGAAGAACCAGGGGTAGACCTAGAGTACGATGGATCGACAACATCAAAGAGACATTACACGAACACCAAGTAACATTACCTGAAGCTGCCAGAAAAGCGAGAACAACAAACATTGTATCTCCCTCGACACTCGTAAAGGGTAAAAGAGGAAAGAAGAAGAATAACAAGATAAAGGTATGTCCCATTGCAGGCATGTCCCATTGCAGGTATGTACCTGTACTCTGAATGAAAATAACTTATCATGTACTAAGCCACAACAACTATTAGGCGGGCTGGCATGTTCTCTTCCTTTCTGTCTATGCCTTCCTTATAGATGAAAGGATTTTCTAAAGCAAATCATGGTCATTGTAAACTTTGAATAATGACCTAAACTGTATTAAAATGATTTATTACAAATTAAACACAATGTGTATGTATCAGTCGTGGATTTTACACCATGCCAGAAATGAAGAATCAAGTCCTTAGTCAGCAGTGAAAAATCAAGTCCTTAGGAGAATTGTCATATTTAATTAGACTAAGTTTATTCATATAGTTGACCGTAACCAATGGATTCTGATGACAAAATGAATTAATTTATGCAAATATGCAACTGGGCTGCATGTGTCATTGTGTCTGTTGTTCCGGTTATTCAGTCAAGAAAGCGTGTCATGTATGTACTCGTATTTACACAGCTTGAAAGTCCTGGTAGTATGAGTAATATTTGGTAACCATATAGCTACTTCATTGTCAGACCAGGCGGTCTAAGGGTAGTCAACTAATCATGTAATTTCATTGTACCACGAGGATTCAGACAATCCTCAGACTAATCAAAAAGTAGAATGATCATGCCTTCTCAATGTAGCAATCATCGTAACTAGATTAGAGCAGTAATGGGCAACCTTTTCGACTGAGTGGGCCGGGTTGAACAAATCTCTTGTGTTATGAAACCAACTTTTTCTTTGGTAGCATGTCATATTCGGGACGTGGCTGTCAACCCACCTTTTTTTTGGCTGTAGTGATTTTTCTAGGCAATATAAATACGTGAGTAGTTTGCTAGCACTTTCTGAACGGTCCGGATCCACAATTGCTGTGGCGGGGATCGAACTCGGTACCTTGACAGTCACAGATTGGCCCTGTACCACTCCGCCACAGAGCCGGACACTTTTTCTTTAGTCCTTTCAAATACTAAGTATTATTTTATAAGCTCAGGGGTCACTTCATACTGTAATTTTAAATTAGCGTTATGACCCAGCAATAATTGTGGGATCTACAAGTAGATTGACGGATCGGATTTGTCCGCGAGTCGTATTTTGTTAATACTTGAATTAGAAAATCGTATATATATATATATAATCATCAGGTGCCATGCCGGCTGGCGTAGGTGGTCATGGCTCTCACAACTCTCTGTCTACAGTATTATGTATCAAGGTCGTTGTTGTTTCCTTAACGTGCCAGGTTGTCAAACTGTCTAGTATTTTCTCACGTTGTCGCCCTCTGTCTCTGTTGCCTTCAATTTTGCCTGTTGTGACTATGTTCTCTAAACCTGCCTGTCTCATGAAGTGGCCAAAAAAAGAAGATTGTCTTTTTCTTATATTGTTCATTAAGGTCCTTTTCGCATTTTACTCTTTCAACACCTCTACATTAATTTTTCTGGCAGTCCATGGTATTCTCAGCATTTTTCTGTAGTACCACATCTCTGTTGCCTCTAATTTCCCACTTTCCATATATATATATATATATATATATATAATACGAAAATCAATAAATGATAATACTGCCGTGAAATGTAATAACAATAGTACTTACGTAGAACACAGGTTTTTAGTTTCATTTGACAACTGACAGACTATCACTAAATGGTTATGTGGTGAGAACATGAAAAAATACAAATTACAATTCACATGAAATTTTCAATGTTTCGAACCGTTAGGTCTTTGTCAAGAATACACAAAACAAACAGTTAAAATACAATAAAAACAGTAAAAACAATATTACTACCGTAGATAAACAGGAACGCAGATATGTAAACATACGAAATTCAAAGTGACAATAATGTACGTATAAACGCGTCGATTCTGCACCACAGATGATAGGTCTAGGTACGCTCTTAAAAATTGATTTATTTTTAATTTAGTAACCTCAACATTTTTGTCATTAACTCCGAACATTCATTTGTTCAAATTTGTGTTCGTGTGGTTCTTGTTATATTGCTGTTCATGTCGTTTTTGGTAATAGTTTTTCCTATCTGTTCTCATATCCCGTCCTGTTTTCAACAAAACCGGCTTCCGTGACTACATGTTATAGCCTGACGTTATAATATGACACTACAATACGACACTGTAACATGACACTACAACATGACATTAGAACACGATACAATAAGATGACACTATAATATGACACCACATGATACTATAATTACACCACAACATGACACTATAATATGACACAGTAACATGACACTACAACATGACATTAAAACGCCATACAATAAAATGATACTATAATATGACACCACAACATGATATTAAAATATAAGACATTACAACACAGATGTTCCATCACATAGATATTAAAAATGGCGCAGAAGATATATAAAACGTGTTGTGGACTGAAAGGGGCAGATATCAAATCCTAGCTGTAAACCATGACACAAGACATTCCGTTCTCTGGACTACATCCTGCTAATCAGCAGGGGTTTCAGATCGAAAGTAGATGTTCTCAATCTATACATGTCGATAAATGTTTGATATTGAATGCAGACTCTAACTTACTGATTTCTCGAATATTTGCGTGAACCAACTCGAAATTTTATGCCGTAATTTGCATACATTTGGAAAACACAAACATGGCGGGTGTGATTGCTGTGAAATCAGTCCAATTTTGGACAAATCTTCAAACATGCTCAAAGCAAACGTCACTAGTCCTTGGCGGGCGATGTTTGTTTTTAAGAAAACGAGGAAAACTCGACAACGTCCCCCTCCTTTGCCAGTTATACCAAGTTGTCTTAAGTTAACATTTTAGAAAACGGTGGGATGGAAGGCCGTAAACATTGCCTTGTCAGCTAATTTGCTCACGAAATCACGTTAAGGGTAATGTAAGCTGCGGGCAGAGTCCTAGCTGCACGTTTGACACTCAAGGCAGAGCAGTGACACTAGCGGACAAGCTAGCGGACAGAACGACGATTACAGTGTTATTTTATGATGGCCAAAAAATAACTGAGGAACAAAGCAGAGATTTTTATAATAAACAACAGACAAGAGACTAGTTTGTATAGTATCTTAAGTGTTGTAAAAGTATCAAACAGTATTGTGTAGTCGATTACAGTATTGTGTAGTCGATTTCTCTTCTGATGTTATCACCAATTGAGACATAAGCCATCAAGAAATGACATAGTTCAGTCGTATTACGCGTAAAGAATATAATATAAAAAAATATAACAGTGGTTAAATAAAAGTTTTGAGTGGAACACCACATTTAGTTGACGTTTCGACCTAGAGGTATTTATCTAGAGAGGGATAAATGAATACAGAATGGAACCATTAAATCAAACAGAGACTGATTGTCATCTTTGTGGTGACTAACAGGGAAGGAATATAACAACAATAGACGAAGGGAGGTGAGAACGACGGGAATGTGAGTAATTTCAAGTAGAGAAAGCAGTGTTCAAGTAAAATGCAGAACAGAAAACAAAAATATAAATAATGTTCATAAAACAAAAAGGTCTTAGCGGCCCTGATCAGACTTGTGACTCTCAAGTGCGTGATACAAGTTAGTTAGTTAGTTATTCCTCTAGGGCCAAAGACGGCACATAGGGTAGATGTCGTAGATGTCCATGTCTCTCGTTTCATTGCAACTTGCTTTAGATCTTTATTCTTTCTGATACCGATGGTGAAACGCTCTTTTGTAATAGTTCTAAGTAAAGTTTCTTATGGTCTTCCTCGTTTTCTCTTGCCCTTTGGTGACCACATCAAAGTTTGACAGGGGAGTTTTTCGGTATCCATTGATAGCACGTGCCTGATGTAATTCCAGTGACACTTTCTAATATAGGTGGATACATATTCTTGTTTTGATTCTTGTCTGACAACTGTGTTTGATTTGAAGTCTGACCAACTTATGTTCAGTAAGTAGCCATCTAAGACATTTATTTTCAAAGGTGTTTAGTCTTTAATCTAAGTTTGATGTTGCTTTTATGTATCACCTTGAAACGGATTTAATGTGATACATGTGTCGTGTGACGTATTCCTTCCAGAACGTTGTCTTCCAAATGATTTCTCTGAACCTCTCTCTGTCTTGGGCACAATTTCTAGCGGCTTGCATTTTCTAGCGATGTATTCATATTATCTTTAAAGTCGTCAGTCCATCGTCTTCTTGGTCTGCCCTTTCTCCTCACTCCAAGTACTCTTCCCTCCCTTATTTGTGTTTCTAAACAGTTGTGTCTCTTTATATGACCAAACAGGTGTAGTTTTCATTTTGTTATTGTGTATTGTGATGTTTTCCTTCCATGATATTCTAAGTAGCCTTCTGTAGCATTTCAGCTCGAATGCGTTGATTTTCTTTGCCGCTGTTTGACAGCCATATGTTGCAACCGGAAAAATAAAATTTCGTAACATTAGCAATTTAATTTCTATTTTGTTGTTTGTCCATATTTTCTTCAACTGTGTTATTTTACAATATGCCATTGCCAATCTCTTCCTTATTTCTGCCATGCAGTGGTACATGAGAGACCTGATATTGGAAATATGGAAAGATTAGGGAACAACTGATGACACGTTCTTCCAAACTTGGGTGAGCGATTTATTTGTATTTAAATCAAGCACAAGAACAAACACCAAGCACTTACAGGAGAGGTGTGTAAGTACAGTAAAGTTAACCCATACAATTTATTAACGCCGAATGGGTGTGAAATGTTAGCAATCTCACATTTCGGTGGCTCTGCTATATGAGGGCGGTAGCCATCTCATCTACCTCGCAGTCTTTAATTCCCTGACTGATCTGGTACCCAATAAAGACTTGAAATGAAAATTGAAAATCAATATCCGCCTAAACTAGGGAATTAACCCAGGACCACTCATATGTGAAGTCAATTCGCTAATCACTGAGCTAAGCGGCCATGTGTGTACAGGAGAAGGGAAAGAAAGAGATCTATTTAAAAATATGTGATGGATGTTGGTTTCCGTGGGCTCCAGCACCCCATGGTAGAAATCTTAGTTACAGTGGAAAACTTTTTATATGCAAGATCTCCTAACTTCCACATTCGCCACTATATTATACGCAAGATCTCCTAACTTCCACATTCGCCACTATATAATCCTTGAACTTCTATTTTTTTAAAATCTTTCATTCTTTCTTTCAGTCTACATAATATGTTTTGATCTCAAAACTTTCGTAGTTTATAAAATAGAACCATTAATAGTGACTTCTTCAGATGTTCAGAACATCCCGTGGTTCAGGAGTCTGTATCAAAGGAGCAGACATAGGTATAAGTGTTACCAAATAAGTCGATAAAACAATATAAAAACGAGACAGTGACAGGCGATGTTTCGACTAAAAAGCCTTCTTCAGGACAAACAAAGACCGAAGTAAACAAATCTTACATAGAGACACACATGCGTTGTGATAGGAAGGAAAGGAAAGGCGAGAAGGACAATAGCGACATATTTATCCCTTCAGTAATCAGTGATGTTCCTAACTGTGGACTGAGCCCAGAGACTGCAGAACACATTCTTCATGCCTGTCAACTCTACCAAGAAGAGAGGGAGAAAATATGGCCTACTGAGACGGCACTGCTTCCAGACTTGAGGGGTTCCATGGATGACCTGACTCGAATCACACAATTCATTGAAGCTATTGGTGCTGTAACCTGATGTCTGACTGAAGCTATTGGTGCTGTAACCTGATATCTGACTGAAACTATTGGTGCTGTAACCTGATATCTGACTGAAGCTATTGGTGCTGTAACCTGATATCTGACTGAAGTTATTGGTGCTGTAACCTGATATCTGACTGAAGCTATTGGTGCTGTAACCTGATATCTGACTGAAGCTATTGGTGCTGTAACCTGATATCTGACTGAAGCTATTGGTGCTGTAACCTGATATCTGACTGAAGCTATTGGTGCTGTAACCTGATGTCTGACTGAAGCTATTGGTGCTGTAACCTGATGTCTGACTGAAGCTATTGGTGCTGTAACCTGATGTCTGACTGAAGCTATTGGTGCTGTAACCAGATATCTGACTGAAGAACGATGAAGAAGAAGAAGAAGAGTGATGTTCCTTTCCAACAACCAAATGTTGGTAATTTTCTTAAACCACTGCAGATCAAGGAAGTTAGGCAGCCAAATATATGGACAGATTCCGTCCTTGAAAGTTTTCACAAAGAAATATTTTTGAAGGGAAATCTTATATGTATTTCCCTTGTATATGTGAGTCGTTTTTCATTGGGTTGCATGGCAAAGTATATTGAAAGTAACCAATGAATAACCCAGTAATCTTAAAATACGAAAGCCGTGGTAACACATAGCAGGGGTAACTATGAATGGTAATAAATAAAGTGTTACCACTAGTAACAGAACGACATACCACAATATTGTCATTAAAATTAAGAAAAAAAGAAAGAATGTTTATTGCGTGGCTATCGTCAAGTAGTACTACAGGCCTAATAGTTCAATTAATGAGGACCCAGTTGGTTACGTTTTTTATTATTATTTGGCGTTTGATTGGTCGCTATTTTCATACTTGGAATCCCATGCCAAAAATAGCCAAGGCCAGCCAATAGATTTCACGCTTATTAGAAACTAATTCATGTTTACGTTTTAGTTGACAAGTCTCCTATACTGTAGAAGGTCTCGGTTCATCGTTGTCTGAGAGGCATACAGAACGCTGCACTATATCTTCCTTGGCCATATCAATCTCTCTTCGTTATCCACACACTTCTTATTAAGAATCTCCACAAATATGTGAATGAATGTATATGTCGTTACTTCTGGCGTTAATACGAACATCTCTGTAATTGCTGTGCAGTCGTCGACAAAAAAGAAATAACGCAACTCCTTAATTTTTTTTCAAGTCACGCTTTAATTTTATAGAAGTAACCTGATCACCAACAAATTAAAAACTAGTTTATAATGTTGTCAAATAAAGCTCATCGTAAAATAGATTTCTCCGTATAATAAAATTCTATATAGTTTCTCAGTATAATAAAATTCAATATAATTTCTCAGTATAATAAAATTCTATATAGTTTCTCAGTATAATAAAATTCAATATAATTTCTCAGTATAATAAAATTCAATATAATTTCTCAGTATAATAAAATTCAATATAATTTTTCAGTATAATAAAATTCGATATAATTTCTCAGTATAATAAAATTCAATATAATTTCTCAGTATAATAAAACTCTATATAATTTCTCAGTATAATAAAATTCTATATAATTTCTCAGTATAATAAAATTCTATATAATTTCTCAGTATAATAAAATTCAATATAATTTCTCAGTATAATAAAATTCAATATAATTTCTCAGTATAATAAAATTCTATATAATTTCTCAGTATAATAAAATTCAATATAATTTCTCAGTATAACTTACAACGTATTTAATGTGATGATTGAAATTGTAACTATTTAACTTACTTCTCACATTTACGGTTTAGTTTAAGTTAATGCGAAGCTCATTCTCAGTCATTCTCGTGTCATTCATGTCAAATATCACTCTCAGAATTTAGTATATATTTTGTTTTGGTTTTCGAATGAAAAAGTGTTAGCAACCCATTCTCATAGACATATGTAGAAATAGAGAGAATATAATTCACCAATTCAAACACTAAGACCCCTTAAAGTGAAAATTTAACATCAGTCATTTTTGTTCAGTTTACTGCTTCAGTCGCTGACCCCAACTGAAAACCCCTACGACACCATTTCGGGGTCAACATTCGTGGCGTGACCATCACCTGTACTATAAGATCTAACTGCAAAAAGTAAACAGGCCTTCATTCGGTACGTTTCTGATTATTGTCATGTTCCCATTAATTACTCTTTATATACTTTGAGTAGCCTTAGAAAAGTTTGGCATGCGATTTCAAGTAAATACATATTTACCAACGGAAAACACGGGAATAATCAAAATGAGAAACGAATGAAAGCCTAATTAATTCAAAGAAAAGGACTTCTGCTGACGATAGGCCGCGCCCGTGGACAGGTCTAAAATGGTCTAAAATGGTCTAAAAGTATATCATAGTCCATTTAAAATGAATTTGTCTCTATTTATATTGATATAAATGTATTATAATGCTTAGTGTGCGACGTATCAACCTTTAGCTCATTTCTAAGCGTTTATGTTTTGTCTCGTCTGTTGATGATATTCATCTTTTCTACTTATCCTTCAATTTCTCACAGACCACACCCATGACCCATTCAGTCGCTGTCTCTTACATTGACCACATCACAATTAAGATCACTCAGAAACAAATTATACTCTATTGTTATCATATATTTCTATCGCACTGAGAACTAGAAAAAAATATATCCTATGAATTTCTTCACGAATTTCGTTCCTAATCCGATTAACTGACTCTGATAACTTAAAGATTTATTCTCAGTCTCCATGAGAGGCTATTCATTGTCGTAGGTGTTCCATTTTTATGACTCTATAGGAAGACAAACACAAGAGGAGAGTACGCTTCTTAAGTCTAGCAACTTCAAAGGGTGTACACATACGATATACGTTATAAGGTAGCGGGTGTTGAATTGTATCGAAGAGTGTAACAATGAACTGCTTCCAGATAGATTATGTTGTGCGAGTCTTAGACAATTCGTCCTCTGTGTTTAATTTATTTGAGAGGGGGAGAATTCTTACTTAATGCTAAAACTTGTGTGTTGGAGATATGGTTCTGCTCTCTACGTTATAGTATAAACTAGTACAGTACAAGTAGACGCCACCACATGTTTAATTATTTCCCTTGTCTACGTTTGTAAATTTCATGGTCATCATTTAATAATTGAAATTATTTTTTGTATTGTTGCAGTTAGGATTAGTTATGTAAAACACAACTATTCTATCTCTAGCCCTAACTTAAACCCTAAAATAAATTAATATTTCAATTATTAAATAATTAATATGAAATTTAAAATATAGACAAGGGAAATAAATCGACTTTGTGGTGGTGTCTACTTGTACTGTACCATTATTGAACAACTTATTGACTTATTGAACACCTAAATTGTCCAGAGCATTACATGGATATATTGCCCTGGTCATGCTGGGGTCAGAGGAAACGAGAGAGCCGACTTATTTAATTTGGAAATAGAACTAACCACTGAACTACCTCTTCCCCAATTAAATAAGATTATATTGCAATTTTTGCAGTTGTCATGAAGTGTTGTCAGCTTTTATCAGCTTCATTAGTCATCAAGTAAACGCTTCGTTTACGCACGAAACTATATATTTATATATTTATTTAAAATCCGGAAGGTCATAGTTCAAATAAGGACCCGGATTCAAAATTTAAAATCCTCTTCATTTTCATGTACTTCAATTCCACAGGGGAAGGAGGTCAACCTGCCATTGCAACGCATTGTCAACATTATTGAAAACCATCAGCTTCCATACAAAGGGCTTTAGCAAACATGACAGAGTGTAGGAAGGTTATACAAGTCACCTTGAATCTCCCATGAATCTTCATTTCGTAAATACAAGCGGCACTTCAAGGTTTCCTTAGATTCTTGAATGAATCACTGCATCTCTATATGTACATGATACTCTGGGGGATTTGTCACATCACCTCAACGTCGGCCGAAGTTGGATGTGTTAATTCATTGTTTCAAAATATCATAATTTAAGAGACAAAAGTTGTAGACAAACGCTGCTTGAAGTTCCTGTCAATTGCTGCGAGTTTTCTTCATAAGTTTCTGATACATATGCTACTTTTTCTTCTTCTTCTTCTTTCTTTCATTTGAAACATGTCTATATCTGTAATTAGGTCTCCTGAATATAACTCTCCGCCGAAGACGGATGTGTCGGACCATTGGCGCAAATAAAACTGCGACACAATGCATTTCCATTCTCTGGACTGCATCCTGCTGGAGATATAGTAGTACTGCTACAGGAGAGATCCAGCAGGAGTTTGAGAAAGAACGCTGATGAAGAAGAAGAATATAACTCGTCCTTGTTTTGCCGGGGCCCGAAAGGGGAGCAAAGAATAGCAAAATTGAATACCCTTCACGCATGTCGTAAAAGGCGACTAAGAAGGTTATGGGATGGAGTTGGCTATCCGATCCCATATAGGGTCAGTGACCCTAAGCCATGCTGAAGTCGGATGTGTCAGGTCGAAAGGCGCAGCTATCGCAACAATGCTGCAAAGCAAGACACAACGCATTCCGTTCTCCGGACTGCTTCCTGCTAATCTTCAGGAGGTTAATTACGAGCGCAGAAGAAGAAAAGGAAACTCAATCTTTTATAGTTCACACATTGGCCCATAGAGCTTTGATCCCAGTGTTGTTTTCTCTAGCCAATATGTCTGCCTCAGTGTTTCATACTCAGAACACGCTTGAAGTATATGTTTGGCACTCTGTGCTGCCTGTCCACATGTACACATGGCCGTGTTGCCAATATTGAACTTTGTGTACATGTGACCGCGGAGTTTATTGTGTCCCGTTCTGAGACGTATTAACTACATCTTGTTCTGATCTGTTCCTAATGTAATAGTCATCGTGTGTTGGTGTTTGTAGCTTTCTTATTGACTTGATCATCTGTTTTTTCCAGAAGGTACGTGATTGATACATGTTTTGTGATAGGTTTCGGCCCCATCGAGGCCAGCACCGTAAAGTGGTGATGGGGCTTAGTTCAACCATCAGGGGCTGGAAACTAAAACTGGTCCAAGTAAGTAAGCTATTGAAGACGGAGGCAACCAGGCAAAAGGCACACAATTAATCAGGATTTATTCATTCATTTTCCTTTAGAGCTGAAGTTAGCGCATAGCGCAGAGGTCAGATCTCTCCAATTATGTCTGTTCAATGCTATTCTGTACAGTTCTTGAATAGTATAAATATTGTTTGTTTTACTTTCTCTAAGTATTGTTCTTCTGGGTGTTTCCTTTGGTCTACCCCTGGCTCTTTTGCCTCTAGGTATCCATTCAAGAGATTAGTGGTGTATTATTTTGATGTCTGAGCGTAGGACATACCCGATATAGAACCAACGGTGTTTTCTAATAATATCTGCGATGTAGTTTTGATGTGTCTCTTCTCTGATTTTATCATTTGATTTGAAATCATGATATCAAGTACAAAATACAATGGGAACATCCTACTTGTGACTAATATCATGATGAATGGACGTAAGCTTGAAGAGGTGAATACCTTCAAATACCTCGGATCCAGTATATGCAGCGATGGTAAATGCAAAGCATAACTAAAAATAAGGCTGGAGATGGCTTTAGCGTCCTTGTCAAGGCTAACTGTGATTTGGAAAAGCAACATCAGTGTTGGAGTGAAAATCAAACTGTATAGGTCGCTGGTGCTTTCCGTTGTGTTGTATGGTTGTGAGAGTTGGACACTCACTGCGGACATGGAGAGAAGATTACAGGCTTTCGAGTATAAATGCTAAAGAAGAATTCTATGAATTTCCTATAGGGGACATAAGACCAATGTGTACGTAAGAAATAAAGTAGAGATGTGTGCAGGTGTCCAGGAGCCATTGCTTTCAATAGTGAAACGACGAAAACTAGCATGGTTCGGACATGTATGCAGGCACGATTCCTTGTCAAAAACAATACTGCAGGGAACTGTCGATGGTGGAAGAAGCAGAGGAGGACAAATAAAGACATGGACAGACAACATCAAGGAATGGACAGGGCTAGATATTTCCACACTCATCCGCATCGCTGAGGATAGAATTCGCTGGAGGACTCTGTGTGCTGAAGCTTCCAATGTGGTACCCCTACGACCCTGAAGGGTTATGGGTTTTATTGATATTGATTGATTGACTTGTGAAAGACATCATCATCTAAAATAATATAATACTTTGTAATGTAATGCTCAATGTAATGCTCAATGACTTAGGAGTTGACACGTCTTCTGAAATGACTCCTTTGACTATTATATCGATTTGTGTCTGACTTATTTTGGTAACACTTTTACATATTTTTATTTAATTTGAATCATTGGTTGGCTTGTCGAACATGTCGAGACAGATTTTCTTTGTGATGGTCTGTGTTTTGATTGGGTCTCAGAGAGGATTGTTGAAATGAAACTATGGGGGGAAAACACTACGAAATGATAACTTAGAAGTTTCATGAAAATTTTTCAAACTCAACATTGCATTATGTGTCAAAGAAAGTTTTTCAAGTCTAAATTCGACTGAGATCAGTTTCAAACAAAAATTGTGTTTGAATATCAAGTACATATCTAAGGATGGGCGTCCTACCAGCGAGAAGGCAGTGTTGGGTTTCTAAAAAAAAAAACACCTAACAATCTCGGCAACTGAGAAACAGAAACATTCAAGAAGGTAATAGAAACTGGCTGGAGAGTTGGTCTGTTGAAGACATTGTGGTATTGTCTAGGTTGAAGAAAACAAATATGGAGTCTCCTGTATTATGTTGTCCCAGAAGAGACAGGATCAAGTAGAAACATGTCACTGTTTCACGGTCAAAGGTCATAGTAAAGTGTACATTACACTATTTGACGCTTTCTGAGGTGCAAAATAGCGCTGCCGTATACGTAGACAAGCAATACTGGAAAAGGAAGAATAGACTGTGTTCCTTTCGTTACGAATATGAGCTAGAACAAACACAAGTAGCGATCCAGAACACGTTTTTGAAAGGGTATTTAGCTTGAGTGACTGTTTCACGAGCGTGTTTGACGGACTAGTGATGATATGTTCCCAAGTCTTCCTTAGGTAGAAGCACCATGGCGCCTAAAAAATAACTGACACAAACTACCACATTGTTGAGAGAAACTGATTTCGTTATAATATACATAAGTATTAAATAACTATTAAAAAACTAAATATTAAATAACTAAATATTAAATAACTAAATATTAACTAAATATTAAATAACTAAATAACTAAATATCAAATAACTAAATATTAAATAACTAAAT
Organism: Meghimatium bilineatum; assembly: GCA_034231615.1. Classification (NCBI taxonomy): domain Eukaryota; kingdom Metazoa; phylum Mollusca; class Gastropoda; order Stylommatophora; family Philomycidae; genus Meghimatium; species Meghimatium bilineatum. The sequence goes on along the minus strand of CM067311.1, from coordinate 7,801,218 downwards.
AACTAAATATTAAATAACTAAATATTAAATAACTAAATATTAAATAACTAAATATTAAATAACTAAATATTAAATAACTAAATATTAAATAATTAAATATTAAATAACTAAATAACTAAATATCAAATAACTAAATATTAAATAACTAAATAACTAAATAACTAAATATTAAATAACTAAATATTAAATAATTAAATATTAAATAACTAAATACTAAATAACTAACTATTAAATAACTAAATACTAAATGACTATTACAAAACTAAATATTAAATAATTATTAAATAACTAAATATTAAATAGCTAAATGTTAAATAACTATTTCATAAATAAATATTAAATAACTAAGTATTAAATAGCTAAATATTAAATAACTATTACATAACTAAATATTAAATAACTAAATATCAAATAATGTATGGAATTCATCCAATTATAATGAATGTAAAATATTCTGTATTTGAAAGATGACAACCAGGAGACAGCCTGTACATTTTAATATTTTTGCGACATCAGACATAACATTAATGTTTATCTACTCGATCTACAAAAAAAGACAGATTGTATCACATATTGATCAAGAAGTTCGATCTACATAGTTCGATTTACATAAAAGACATATTATGGCAGATGATCTAAAAAATAACAAAGAGTTTTCTGTTGCAGAGCTGTCCATCTGGCAACTTGAGATAAAATACAGCATCCAGAATCATGTTTTGAGGCTTTCTACAGATTATAAGAAATTGTAAAAACTAAATTATCGCAATATGGTCAGACCTCCTTAGCAAAATGTATTGGGGGAGAACGGAATGAGTTGTGTCATGGCCGCGATAACATTGCGTTTCGGCAATATACACCCGACTTCAGGAGTGCGTACATTCCTGTTAACCTGTCCGATGGTAAAATCAGTCCTATCTTTGTTAGTTGGTGGGTTTGTGGTCCTAGTGGATGACACGCCCTTTCAACCTTAGAATGGTTTTCCTGTGGTTACATCAGGACGTGAATCCTATCTTCGTACGGCATCAATAATCAAGTATTCGACATTCATGTTTCTAATCAAGAATCAAGTATACGACATTCTTGTTTCTAATCAATAATCAAGTATTCGACATTCTTGTTTCTAATCAAGAATCAAGTATACGACATTCTTGTTTCTAATCAAGAATCAAGCATACGACATTCTTGTTTCTAATCACGAATCAAGTATACGACATTCTTGTTTCTAATCACGAATCAAGTATACGACATTCTTGTTTCTAATCAAGAATCAAGTATACGATATTCTTGTTTCTAATCAAGAATCAAGTATACGACATTCTTGTTTCTAATCAAGAATCAAGTATACGACATTCAAGGCACGTAACTGTGTTGCGATTAATTATTCCTCGTTCGAGCCAAGACAGAATGAAACCGTCAGCAGTATGGGAGACCTGTTTGCAGCGTTACTTAGACCTTTACTCGTTCTTTTCCTTGATTGTTCTCTTGTTTTCCCTTGATCATCTTTATATATTTCTAATCGCATGCCAAAAATAGCAACGGCTGCTCCAAGTATATAAATAGCAGCCAATCAAAATCACAACAATAATCAAAAACGTTACGAATGAAGGCCTAATTATTTCTGCTGAAAGACTTTATTTGAAACGGTATGTTCGAACTCCATCAGACACGGATTAAGATATATTAAATATCAATAAAAAAAAATACTTGCATATAGTACTATCTCATCGTCACTCAACGAATTTCAACAGTATTTTACCGAGTGTCAGCTCATGAATGCCATTCCTAGCATATCAAATTATGAATTGTGATTTGTAGCTTTGAACTCGGTATGTTGGTTGCTATGTTACTTATGTCAATTGAGATGTTAACAATACAATAACTCGTTCAAATTGAGGGCATTCTTTTGAACTTAAAGCCAGCATTCAACAACTTTACACTTTACTTAATTCACTTACTTGTTGCATTAGCTGTATCGCTGCAAAGACATTTCTCATACTGTGCAGAGAGCCCTCGTCATACATTCTCTTCTGAACTTCCATTTACCATACGTAGACCACAGCTGCCATAACTGAACCTCCGTTTGTCATACGTGGACCCCAGCTGCCATAGCTGAACCTCTGTTTGCCATACGTGGACTACAGTTGCCATAGCTAAACTTCAAATTTCTATTGCTAGACCTTCAGTTTCCATGGATGTAACTTCAGTTACCCAAGCTAGACATTTAGTTGCCATAGCTGAACCTCTAGTTTCCATAGCTAAACCTTTAGTTGCATAGCCGGACCTTCAGTTACCATAGATGTACCTTCATTTGCCCTAGCTGTAGATTCAGTTGCCATAGCTGGACCTTCAGCTGCTATACCTGGGTCTTCAATTGCCATAACTGCATATTCAATTATCATAACATCTTGAGAAATGAAGACTGCGTATTATAGTGCAAAATACTTGGCATGGTCACTACAACATTGTTTCCAATAATACATTTCTGAATATGAAACATTAAGGCACATACACTGAAGCAAAATACAACTATGGCTGCAAAACTATACGATTTCTGTATGAATTACAAATCACGGTCACATTTTTAGAAGAGACACAATTGCAGATATAGCACATTCCCGGCGGACGAAAGAAGAAGAATGATTTCCATTCCAATAGTAGCAATATTTTTGCAGTAGACACCTGCAGCTGTCGTGGCATTTGCTATCTCTACTAAGTCCCTACTCTTGTGTGTTCATGGTTAACCACAACGTTACATATACTGATTTCCTTATCACAGTTTCTGCTGTTCGGATATGCTAAAACCATATCTTATTTTCAACACCTCTGACTATTTACAGGTGACAATTTATCACCTGTCGCAACAACTCTCTGACAGATTGTTGCCAAGAAATGGTGATTCAAGTCTCTAAGGTTGAACATGCATTATACGGGCATAGCTTTTTCACACTGACGTAATGAAGTTACAACCTAAATATTGAAAAAGATAAATAAAATAAGTAAATGCAATATGTCGAACGTATAAATATACAAGTGAGAATACAAAAGCAGTTAAAGTCGAAATAGTAGTGACGACTTGATTGCCAGAACCGCGACCTCCGATATGTTTTAATGGTAAAGCGCTCAAAACTAAAGTGACTACCGTCAGTGTTAAAAGTAGCGAACCCGAGAAAAAGAGGCACTGTTTTAAACTTAACCGCTAAAAGACACGAGGACATTGTAGTGCAATATCCGCTAAAAGACACGAGGGCAATGTAGTGCAATATCCGCTAAAAGACACGAGGACATTGTAGTGCAATATCCGCTAAAAGACACGAGGACATTGTAGTGCAATATCCGCTAAAAGACACGAGGGCATTGTAGTGCAATATCTGCTAAAAGACACGAGGACATTGTAGTGCAATAATAAACAGATGAAAGTAGATGAATGTTACAATAAATTAAGTAAGTGGCGAGGCGTTCATATAAGTAATGTAAACCGCGCTTACAAATTAAAGTTCGATTACCCTTCTTACAAAGTAACAAAATGCGGTATAAAAGTATATACGCCTGCAGTCAATTTATTTGTCAGTATTAATTTTGAGTAATATCCCAAAAAAGTGCGTGGTGAGGAGAAAATAAAAAGGACGCTATTATCTATGACAAGATATCTTATTTTGTAAGTATTACCTTCGACCACTTACAACTATGACGGAATACAATGATTGGTTTGAGGTTTCTTCACAACATGAGAGTTACAACACTCGGTTAAAGACGCGTTTGTAACCAATACTGAGAGCAGTTACAGAGGGTTTGATCACATTTAATTGTAAAGATTATGCACACAGGTATGTCGTCGTTTTCTTGTTTAACACAAATCATAGCGTTAAGCAGCGAATGTAGTTGTGATCTGAAAGATTTATTATTTGTGAAATCTTTTGGTGTCAGGAGTTTCAGATGTTGTGATTACTTCTAAATGAAGTTATAATATGTCTCTAGAAAAAATGTGTGAAATATGTCTCACAGCTCATGAGTTCGAATCGGTTATAAGTGGATATTTTTCAGAAGTTATTTTTTTATGCGCAGATATAGTCATATGTTCCATGTGTCCCATCATAATCATATGTTATATGTTCCATATTTCCCATCATGAGTATATGTCATATGTTCCATATTTCCCATCATGAGTAAATGTCATATGTTCCATATGTCCCATCATGAGTAAATGTCATATGTTGCATGTCCCATCATGAGTAAATGTCATATGCTCCATATTTCCCATCATGAGTAAATGTCATATGTTCCATATGTCCCATCATGAGTAAATGTCATATGTTCCATATGTCGTATCATGAGTAAATGTCATATGTTCCATATGTCCCATCATGAGTAAATGTCATATGTTCCATGTGTCCCATCATGAGTAAATGTCATATGTTCCATATGTCCCATCATGAGTAAATGTCATATGTTCCATATGTCCCATCATGAGTAAATGTCATATGTTCCATATGTCCCATCATGAGTAAATGTCATATGTTCCATATGTCCCATCATGAGTAAATGTCATATGTTCCATATGTCCCATCATGAGTAAATGTCATATGTACCATATGTCCCATCATGAGTAAATGTCATATGTACCATATGTCCCATCATGAGTAAATGTCATATGTACCATATGTCCCATCATGAGTAAATGTCATATGTTCCATATGTCCCATCATGAGTAAATGTCATATGTTCCATATGTCCCATCATAATCATATGTTATATGTTCCATATGTCATAACATAATCATATGTTACATACGTATATTTTTAAAATATTACGGTGTGATAAAACAAAGACTTCTAAACATATAAAGCTATATATGCATATATCTAGACGTATGTGTATAAAGTCACACACTAGTGTTAATTTATCTGTTATTGCTTAGATAACTGAGAAATTCACGCGTCGCTACTGATTCAAGTCAAATACACAGTTTATAATCTATAACTGATCTATGTCTTTCATGTCAATGTAATCCTTATGAATATTTATTTAAGCATATCTTCATCATCAAGTGCCGTGCCGAATGGCGTTGGCGATCATATTTCTCCATGTACATCGATCTCTCATATATGTCATCATCTCTGTTGGTGTCGTCAATCGAAGCCATTTAGTCAAACTGTCCAATATCTTTTCTCTAGGTCTTCCTCTTGATTTTTTTCCCTTCTATCTTTCCTGTTGTCACTATATTCTCAATGCCTACTCTTCTCATTATGGCCCAATAAATGTTGACTGTCATTTTCTTATATTATCAATAATGCGTCTTTTCACATCACATTTGTTAAAGCATATAACATACGTGATATAACATACGTGATATAACATATGTGATATAACATACGTGATATAACATACGTGATATAACATACGTGATATAACATAGGTTATATAACATAGGTTATATAACATACGTGATATAACATACGTGATATAACATACGTGATATAACATACGTGATATAACATACGTGATATAACATACGTGATATAACATACGTGATATAACATACGTGATATAACATACGTGATATAACATACGTGATATAAAGATGCAATTTTAATAGTTAACTTTATTTCCGTTTTAGACCGACAAAAACATCCAGTTAAGAGGATCGCTTCTGTCGGTAAGCCATTATAACCTCCATTTCTATAATAACTACTAAATACATCAGAGAATGTAGGGAAACCGTACAGAGAAAATGTAAAGAATGTTTGAAGGACTTTTTATGTAGACTTCTTTGTCATGTATTCTTCCATTCATTGGTTCTTGGCGACAATCAGAGCTGAATTTGATATGTATACTCATGCTGAAGTCATGATGTGTCAGGCCGAAAGGCGCAGATATCGCAGCAATGCTGTAAACTATGACACAACGTATTCCGTTCTCCGGACTACATCCTTTTATCTGCTGGAGTTTGAGAACGAGCACAGAAGAAGAAGATATGTATGCTTCAGAATGTTGCGGCTGATTATTGTGGAATGAAAAATTAGTTATATAATAGCACTAGCAATAATAATAGTAAGACACAAAAGATTCATATTTTGTGAGATAGGCAGGGGTACATAGAAGATAGCAGCACTAAAAGGTCGCAAAATACCACAGCCCTAAGTCAGAACAATGTAATTTTTGCCGGATAAATTAATAGATTTTATCAATCTATTTTGAGAGACAAAATCAGCAATGAAGCACTAAGGAAACAATTAGGGATCAAGTCAGCAATAGAATACATACAGAAACAACAAGTTAAATGGTACGGCCACATAACCAGACAGAAAGAGCAAAGTATTATCCAAAAAACACTTAACAAACGAAACGAAAACAGGCGACCTATTGGACGCCCTCGTAAAAGGTAGATAGATAGTGTATTAGAGACACTCGGAAATATAACAGCAGAGGAGGTAAATAGAAGGGCAAAAGACCGTACACTCACTCTACCCTCAACACCGAAAGGTACATGAGGACAGAAAGAAGAAGAAGAAGATTATTTTTTTTATAACCACCTCCTACTTTTTTGTTCCTTAACTCTTCCTTATATAAAATAGTTTTAGAAAATAAACTGCACCCGTTGTATGCCAAAAACAAGAAGAAATTCGTCATTTACATAATTATTTAAACACCCCGGAAATAGACCTCATAAAAAGGGACACTGTTTGGATATTATACGTTCATTTTTCTATATTATCTTTATAAATATCTACGTTCCTGTTCATTTAATTATTGGGCAAATGTTCCTGACATCTACCCTCACACGAGTCTGCAACTGAAACTGATGTGGACCACCACAACGAAGCTTTAATACTTAAAAGATAATATAGTGTCCATAGTCCATAGCGGAACAACAGTGTAAAATTATACTGCAATTGATTTCATCTCGTTGTATATATCTGTAGATTATCACTTGAAGTTACGGAGTTACGTGCTATGAGTGGTACTCTCGGCAGGCGGCGTGCCGTTTCGTTGAGAGTGACGGAGTACATATGGGAAACCGAGTATAGTGAAGTCAATCTTCTGCGGCTTTTAAACCCTTTTAAACCTTTTCACTGTGAAATAAGAGGGATGATCAAGTCACCAATGACGGCTCTAACATATGTATCAATGAGCTATCACCAAAAACAAACGATAAAAGCACAGCGAAACAGAAAAGAACAGGTCATCATATTTCGACTCAAAACTGAACACAATAGACTAAGCAACCAAATGAAGACAAAATAAAAAAATTGGCAGATCAGCAAAGTATACATGTGATTGCGTGAACTAAAATGTGGAGCATATTCTTCACGAATGTGCAATCTATGACACATTAAGAAAACCTACTGGTCTTGTGATACGCTTATGAATATTATATTCTGGTACACAACATGAAATAGAAAACACTGTCAAATGTATACAAGAAACAAAAGTGCGCATACAGATATATTATTAGCGAAAGAAAGAAGAAGATGGAGACTTTAAATATGTCCTAAAATGGTGAAGATGGACTTCCGTACAAACTCTCATACAATAACAGGATGTAGTCTGGATTAACTACTCGCTGTATCATAGTTTACTGCTTGGCTGCAAAAGCTACGTCTATAGACACAGTACATCCGAGCTCAGTACATCCGAGCTCAGTACATCCGAGCTCAGAAAGATTTATAGGACACATTAACACTATTTTTCATCGAGCAGCCAACCATTTTCCAAAATCTCCTTAGTTTCATCTGACAACATACATGACAGGTCACAGTAGAGCTATTGTTCTACACATTTCAGAATCAGTAGCACTCAGTACATCTCCTCTATGCTATCACATATACATCACATACCTACAAGCACTTCTCTTGCACAATCCCGCACTTAACCTGAACACTTCTGCGTCGACTGTTTATAACGTTTAAACCAATTAACCGAAAAACGGTAATCGTATATGGCGTGTAACATGATAGTGCTCTTCCGACTGACTATGATTATTGATCCCCATGGATTTGTCTGGACTGTGTCTGGATCACCTGACATGAGTAGATTTAGTTCTCTGTCAATTCTACAGAGTAAATCTATCAGAGATGTGTCTGCAACAAGTGGAGAATACAATTCGCAAAACATCAAGGCATTCATTAGTTAGACATATTGAAATGATTTCTGTACTTCAAGTTTTTGCTGTACATGAATTATGGAAGGAGTTTAGCTGTTGTAATAACGACTGCTTTGTCAAAACGTAGTATCTTTGCGATTCATTCATTCATTTTACTTTAGCGCTAAAGTTAGCGCAAGTAGTATATGGCGCGGTTTTCGAGGGGTTTTTTCCTACCGCAAAGAATATATAGGGATTAATCTGGCGCAAAGACATAATAAGGATTAATTCCACAGAAAGGAATGATTGCCTGACCTTTTCTGTGGTTGATGCTCAACCCGGGCCCTTTCTATTTTAGCTGCGTTTATTTTATCGCGCTGTTGACTTGTCATACTGTGTAATCGCGTCCCGTCCCTGCCCAAAAGTATTGTACCCAAAAACCCTCGGACCGTATCTATAACATGTTATTGCTAATTACTTGTTATCATTGTATCTATGTTTTTAGGTATGTAAGTCATTTTGAGGTTCGTTACATATTGTTATATGTGGTAGGCCTCATTGGTGGTTATGTATTTCATGAAAATACATGCTGGTCACATATATACAGACAAAAATAGATAAAACATAAAACTTTTGAGATGTGTTGAATAGTTTTTATTCAGTTTTTCCTAATTTTTAAATAAACATGTCACATAATTAACATAAAAATTGTGTTTGTGGATGTTTTATTAGTAGCAGCGTCATGATTAAATAGATAAAAAAGGGTAATACATAATATTTCAAAAGGTCATTCATTACATAATTTACATAAAAGTAGGTTTGTATTCACCTTTGTGTAGTTTTCACATAGACATAGCACATAAATATACATAGTTAACAGGCAAATTGCGTTTATGTATGTTTTATTAGTAGCCTATATTCATAAATATACAGGGAAAACACTTTTGGTAGTCACTTAGTTCAGGGAAATACAGGATGTTTACACATATGCATACAAACATAGATTTAAAAAATGATGTTTTTGCGTAGTTGAAATCCTTTTTTGGTCTTTTGATGGGGTCCGTAGCATGAAAATATGTTTTATTCATAACAGTTTGGTGGTGTAAAATAGATAAAAGGACTACAGCTATCGTCCATGCATCATATAATTTCGTGTCTGTTATTATATACAGGAAAATATATATGGATGAGTGGTTGTCGTAGAACTAGGTAAAAAAAATAATTTCATATGTCCAGTGGTATAGTCGAACTATCATCGGCCTGTACCTGTCTCTTTATATAAAAATAGGACAGAGCGGCTCTATCTTGTTCGTATGTGTAAATGGCTGACTTTTGGACTTTGAACCCTACATTTTTACCACCGTGTGCCCTTTTTGATTTTAGAACATCTAAAAATATGTTTCTGTCAAATGTGTTATGTTGATGACTCAAGCCTTTAGTCGATATTTTATTATAGTCACCAAAGAAAAAATAAGTTTTACTACAAAGAGCTATAATGCCTTTTTCGGAATATTCGAGTTTGAATAATCCTGGACATCTCTTATCAAAGACTCTAGCTTCAACGCAGTGTGGACAATCTTTCGGGGGATTGAGGAGCAGTTCAGTGTGCATCTGGCAGCATTCTCGAGGAAACCACTGGTCATAAACTCTGAGAAATTCAGTTTTCATGTCTGGTTTAATGACATCGTGGAGCTCGGGTGCTGATAAGGCTAAATATAATGAATCTGTGTCTTTCTCCGTTAATTCAAAATCAGCCCTATCGACAAATCTGTCTAGGAAATCGTAGTAAAATTCCAACATCCTCATCTTGGCGTATTGGTAGACGAAAAACCCTATCTGCAATGGGAGATCCCAATTAATTCTCTTTTTACCCATCTCTACTTCAAAAATGTCATCAGCTATCTCCGTCATGTTTTTAAATCGTGGGGAGTTTATTAATTTTGATGTTTCGTCACCTCTAACATAGGATACATCTGCGTGTCGGGCCTTATTAGTCAAAGTTTTCCCATATGCCGAATTGCCTAATAACTTCATAGTGTCACTGGTGATTGACTCGCCTGGTGAAAGGTCCCCATTACGTCTAGCTGTCGTGACAGTATTACCAAACTGTTTGAAACAAGCCACAGGTTGATACTCAATCACTTGATAAATTTCGGTTACCTCCAATCCATGATCCAGATACCATTTTAATAATGGTGTAGCTAGTAGAATTTTTTTACCGATATAACTACCGATTAATGTTCTTCTAGGCGTCGTCAAGAGCTTGTGCTCTTCTGCATATTTCTGCATCAGAGGGCCAATGTCTGCTCTAGTAACTTCTATATTTTTGAATATAGGCGTCATTTCAGCAAAGTGAGCCTTTAGGTGGTTTGGTACGTGGATATCGCACTCGACTAGTCCAAATAAAGTCTCGTCAGTGACAGAAGCCAGAATATGTTGAACCGATAACGGGTATTTTCTTTTGGTGTAAGATGGTTTTTGGTGAGGGAAGGTATCGTTCAGAAACTGGGTTATCGCTGGGTCAGCTCGTTTTAGTTTCTGCCATGTGCATTCCCACATCACCACCAAATTTACATGGCAATCCTTCATTAGGTAATGAGAAAGCTCGGTAGTGTTCGCATACAACTCGATCAGGGATTTCTGACTGACTGGGTTTATATCACGACCTCTGGTGATTGGGCATTCTAGATGTCCGTGGAACAGACAACCATGAAACTGGTAAGCTGTTCGAGTTTCACTATCCCAACCATCGACTCTAATATGTCTACGACCCAAAACCATTTCTTTCCCGTTGAACTGAGTCCTCAGGTGTACATTATTTGTATGGGCCACCCAAGTCAGCCATGCCCGACATTGAATAGTGTATTTATTGAGTTTATGGAGCTTGAAACCGTCCTTTTTATATCTTCGAACTGGAAAATCTGTGGGCATATTCTGCATCAGTGCCCATAAATATAGAGCGTTGGCATCATAACCCTTGATAGTCTGCACAACTTTACCCTTCCTAATATGAGTATGGCCTGCTTCGTGGTGTCTATGAAAAATTATCGAAGGACCTCCAACAATATTGTCTCTAATCAGCTTATGCAAATCCTTCTCATTTTTGGAGCATAAAGAAAAGTTTATATTCGGCGGAAGGGTGCTGAATAGATATTTTAATGTGACCCCTGGGACTGATATGGCATCTTTAAACATGTCTACCTTGAGGTTTGCATAGAATGACACCTGCTTCTCTAGGGCCTCTAACATAGGTCTGACATCTCTAATGTTGTACCAGATCAGGAAATCTCGTAAAGTTTTCATTTTATGTTCTCTCCAAATCGTCTGACAGTAATCATACTCCTCAGCGGAAATATTGCAATTTTTCAGTTTCGAGTGAAAGGCCGTGTGTGGTGGTAAACAATTATCCTGTAGCTTAACTGGATCAGTTATGTACTCATAACAGAAAAAACCCTTTGTCTCTTTGACCTTATAGGCAGCCAGATATTTGCTGTATGAAAAACCTGGCGCTAGAAAATTCATGATGTCCAAAAATTTTAAGTTTGGTGTAGATATACACATAAAGGCAGGTCCTCTTTTCACTATAAAATTGAAATTTCGCTTGTCACTCTCTTCTTCTCGGTCACCGACAAAATACTTAATAAAGCAACCTTTAATAATATTAAGATCATAAGACGAAGAATTGAACCCTATTACTGGTAGTTCCCGCAAATAGGCATCTAACCTAGTCACAAGACCTGGCAAATCCCCTAGCTGCGTATATACATTGGCAAATCGTTCCAGTAGCAACGTATAAGCGTACTCTGAGATTCGAGTCAGGTGATCGAGCATCCTATTCACCAACTCCTGGGGGTCACCTGTGGTGATGAAGCAAACGGGTTCCTCCATTCCTGGTACATTAGAGGCGACAGAACACGATAGAGGTATGTGTTTTGCTGTAAATTTGGTTACATTTCCTCCAACTGGTAAATTCGTCTGATCGAAATAACACTCGTAATCGTATGTCGCCCGATATGGGTATACAAATTGTGTATCTACCTCTATCCCATGTGCTGCAATAGCTTCCCAAATGGTTTCCTGTGGTCGATAAACCCCACCCTTGAATATTTCTATGGTCATGTCACCATTACAAGTTTGTGCGTGTCGATCTAGATCCCAAAAAACCTTCCAAAGTTTACCACATTTGGAACATGAGAATGCCCGACATACTGCATTGATGTCAGTTATATACATAAAATGATCTCTAAAACATAAAAGTCGCATTGTGTCCTTGTAAGTTGTAGTACCTCTGAGTTTTGGGGTAAGGACCTGGGCTTCATCAAACTCAAAGACATCTATATTTAAACCAAAACATTGTTCCAACGCTGGAATCTGCGCTAAAGTTACACCAGCAAACTTTTTTGTAAAGACTAGGGACTGATCTTCACACCACTGTTTAAGGAGTCGATAAACAGGTTTGGTTAGGGATGTGATAGAAGCGCCTCTGTATAAGGCTAAGCATCGAAAGAAACACATGTTATCTATATAAGGTTTCTTAATAAAGGCCTTGCTCTGCTGTAAAGTGTGGATGTATTTGTTATTTTTAATGTGGTCTGGAGTATCAGTTAAACAACATCCTATGGGGTAGTCTTTAATATGATAAAAGTAGAAGGAGGTTGCTGGAATTGTTTCAACAACGTACTTTGTATTTGGGCGGTTATGGTGGATGTGACTAAGGGGATCACTATCATGTAACTTGGCGATAAACGACTCATAATCTGATATATTATTAATAAGCACTGGTTTGTCCAAGACACAGGCGTTATTGATAGATGCATGAAAAAATCTAAACTTATTTGTTTCCCTATGTCGTAAAATAGCATGATGACTGTAATTTACTTTAAATCTCTTGTTTTGCTTTACAAAAAGAGGGGTCAATAACAACCTCCAGTCTATATGCTGGTCACTCTCTGGGTTATGAAAAAATGTATACGACGAAAGATGTCTGTTCACGTTGTTATGTGTTCGAATAGCTGACCAATTATCTATATATAACTGCTCTACTTCAGCTGGTAATGTGTTTATAGTGTCATATTCTGAGCTCACTTTCTGTCGTTTGTTAGACCCCGTGGTGGTGTTCATGGTTGGTCGTTTGCCTATGATTGATACTGTTAAAGAGTCTGTCTTGGGGGTCTCTGAGGATCTTGAAGTTGTCGTTTCAGCAGAATCTTCGTGTATAGGTGATAGGGACACCTGTAATGTATCTGCTGTATCTGTCGTAGCACCAGACTCCTGAGCTGTTGAAACCTTAGATGATAATGTAGTCGGCTGTGTGTCTGTCACGGGTATATAAGGTGCATAACCATAATCAATACCATGTTCGTCTTTGATGTGGTGTTTCAAATTACTAACTCTGGTAAATACCCGACGACAGAGCAGGCATTCGTTCTTGTGTCCTCTGTGGGTGTTATCTATGTGTCTGGTTACATCGCCTACTCGTGTAAAGAGATGACCACAGGTCTGGCATTCATGTCTCAGTCTTTTTGGTTGTTTCTTATTAATGAATGAAGCCATCTGCAAAGATATAAATAAAAGATATTAGTCAACCGAATATGGAATCTAGTTCATACTCATGTCTCATATACATGAAGTTCAAAATAATACACATTACTCAACTACTAAGGTTCACAGTAGGTCGAAGATCTCTATAACCATTTTCCTTAGTGTAGCTACGGAGAGATATAATATCGATTAACAAACTAACCTTAAATGGCTTTAGCTGTAAATAAATAGTTCATTCTTACCTTATAGTTGACAATAAATACACGTAGAAAATACTTCTTGAGTGTGCTGGTTCAGGATGCTCGCTAATACTGAGCTTTCTAACTTAACTTCTGTTTATAGTAGAGTGACTCGTGAAAGACAGAGATGTTTCCAACGCGTGTCAGTTTCTATAAATGATGTTTTTAGAAAATGTGGGCTGTATATATACATACCTGCCAGGTGTAGTGATATCATAGGAAGAAAAAGTACCACAGTAAAATAGTCCCGACTGGCGGGTGGTTCACGTAGTGGTGAACACAAAACAAATTTAGACACATCTTAACACCCCTGAACAAGATAACTCACTCTCCCCCCCCCCCCCCACTACGAACCTCACAATGACTTATAAACCTAAAAACATAGACAGAGTGACCACTAGTAATTATAAATAACAGGCTATAGATAGGGCCAGATGACTTTTGTGAACCATTCTTTGTAAAGAGAGGACGTATTCATATATAAGACTCCACGTTGTTATATCATGGAGTTACACCAAACAGTAAACACAGAATAAGACAGATACAATTATACCAAGCTGGTTATAACAAAACATCATAATAACAAAAAATAAACATAGAATTTAGGCACGTGCACAGTACAAGAGGGCTTTTGAAAACCATCATCACACACTATTTCAGTTTGCTTATAACATAACATCACAACAATAACAATCAGTAATGGCGGAGACATAGTAGGGTACTACATTTAAAAGAAAAGATTAGAAAATGACAAAGGAAAAAAAAACAGGAGAGTGTATACACACCTTGCTTTCAATCACAAATAAAAGACAGTTGTGATCGAAAGAACTGCACCAAAATAAAAAGTATCTATAATAAATATTACAGATATGCATTTAACAATTTTAAATTTCACTAATATCAACCTGCCTCACAGTTAAAAATACGGTGCATTACTTTGATTGTGCCATAATAAGATCGATATTTTTTATTATATTAACAATAACACTGAAGTATATTATATTTTATCTTGTAGAATACAATATGTTCTACACAAAACAAGCATTATAGTAATTACATAGTCAAAAACAAGTGTGATTTCTATCATATGCCCGCTAAGTAAGCAAAAAAAAGCTATTATCTCCCCAAATATGAAATTCAGTACCGATGTTTATGTAAGGGGAGATAAAACTATTATCTATAAAGATAATAGTTTTATCTCCCCTTACATAAACATCGGTACTGAATTTCATATTTGGGGAGATAATAGCTTTTTTTTGCTAACTTAGCGGGCATATGATAGAAATCACACTTGTTTTTGACTATGTAATTACTATAATGCTTGTTTTGTGTAGAACATATTGTATTCTACAAGATAAAATATAATATACTTCAGTGTTATTGTTAATATAATAAAAAATATCGATCTTATTATGGCACAATCAAAGTAATGCACCGTATTTTTAACTGTGAGGCAGGTTGATATTAGTGAAATTTAAAATTGTTAAATGCATATCTGTAATATTTATTATAGATACTTTTTATTTTGGTGCAGTTCTTTCGATCACAACTGTCTTTTATTTGTGATTGAAAGCAAGGTGTGTATACACTCTCCTGTTTTTTTTCCTTTGTAATTTTCTAATCTTTTCTTTTAAATGTAGTACCCTACTATGTCTCCGCCATTACTGATTGTTATTGTTGTGATGTTATGTTATAAGCAAACTGAAATAGTGTGTGATGATGGTTTTCAAAAGCCCTCTTGTACTGTGCACGTGCCTAAATTCTATGTTTATTTTTTGTTATTATGATGTTTTGTTATAACCAGCTTGGTATAATTGTATCTGTCTTATTCTGTGTTTACTGTTTGGTGTAACTCCATGATATAACAACGTGGAGTCTTATATATGAATACGTCCTCTCTTTACAAAGAATGGTTCACAAAAGTCATCTGGCCCTATCTATAGCCTGTTATTTATAATTACTAGTGGTCACTCTGTCTATGTTTTTAGGTTTATAAGTCATTGTGAGGTTCGTAGTGGGGGGGGGGGGAGAGTGAGTTATCTTGTTCAGGGGTGTTAAGATGTGTCTAAATTTGTTTTGTGTTCACCACTACGTGAACCACCCGCCAGTCGGGACTATTTTACTGTGGTACTTTTTCTTCCTATGATATCACTACACCTGGCAGGTATGTATATATACAGCCCACATTTTCTAAAAACATCATTTATAGAAACTGACACGCGTTGGAAACATCTCTGTCTTTCACGAGTCACTCTACTATAAACAGAAGTTAAGTTAGAAAGCTCAGTATTAGCGAGCATCCTGAACCAGCACACTCAAGAAGTATTTTCTACGTGTATTTATTGTCAACTATAAGGTAAGAATGAACTATTTATTTACAGCTAAAGCCATTTAAGGTTAGTTTGTTAATCGATATTATATCTCTCCGTAGCTACACTAAGGAAAATGGTTATAGAGATCTTCGACCTACTGTGAACCTTAGTAGTTGAGTAATGTGTATTATTTTGAACTTCATGTATATGAGACATGAGTATGAACTAGATTTCATATTCGGTTGACTAATATCTTTTATTTATATCTTTGCAGATGGCTTCATTCATTAATAAGAAACAACCAAAAAGACTGAGACATGAATGCCAGACCTGTGGTCATCTCTTTACACGAGTAGGCGATGTAACCAGACACATAGATAGCACCCACAGAGGACACAAGAACGAATGCCTGCTCTGTCGCCGGGTATTTACCAGAGTTAGTAATTTGAAATACCACATCAAAGACGAACATGGTATTGATTATGGTTATGCGCCTTATATACCCGTGACAGACACACAGCCGACTACATTATCATCTAAGGTTTCAACAGCTCAGGAGTCTGGTGCTATGACAGATACAGCAGATACATTACAGGTGTCCCTATCACCTATACACGAAGATTCTGCTGAAACGACAACTTCAAGATCCTCAGAGACCCCCAAGACAGACTCTTTAACAGTATCAATCATAGGCAAACGACCAACCATGAACACCACCACGGGGTCTAACAAACGACAGAAAGTGAGCTCAGAATATGACACTATAAACACATTACCAGCTGAAGTAGAGCAGTTATATAGAGATAATTGGTCAGCTATTCGAACACATAACAACGTGAACAGACATCTTTCGTCGTATACATTTTTTCATAACCCAGAGAGTGACCAGCATATAGACTGGAGGTTGTTATTGACCCCTCTTTTTGTAAAGCAAAACAAGAGATTTAAAGTAAATTACAGTCATCATGCTATTTTACGACATAGGGAAACAAATAAGTTTAGATTTTTTCATGCATCTATCAATAACGCCTGTGTCTTGGACAAACCAGTGCTTATTAATAATATATCAGATTATGAGTCGTTTATCGCCAAGTTACATGATAGTGATCCCCTTAGTCACATCCACCATAACCGCCCAAATACAAAGTACGTTGTTGAAACAATTCCAGCAACCTCCTTCTACTTTTATCATATTAAAGACTACCCCATAGGATGTTGTTTAACTGATACTCCAGACCACATTAAAAATAACAAATACATCCACACTTTACAGCAGAGCAAGGCCTTTATTAAGAAACCTTATATAGATAACATGTGTTTCTTTCGATGCTTAGCCTTATACAGAGGCGCTTCTATCACATCCCTAACCAAACCTGTTTATCGACTCCTTAAACAGTGGTGTGAAGATCAGTCCCTAGTCTTTACAAAAAAGTTTGCTGGTGTAACTTTAGCGCAGATTCCAGCGTTGGAACAATGTTTTGGTTTAAATATAGATGTCTTTGAGTTTGATGAAGCCCAGGTCCTTACCCCAAAACTCAGAGGTACTACAACTTACAAGGACACAATGCGACTTTTATGTTTTAGAGATCATTTTATGTATATAACTGACATCAATGCAGTATGTCGGGCATTCTCATGTTCCAAATGTGGTAAACTTTGGAAGGTTTTTTGGGATCTAGATCGACACGCACAAACTTGTAATGGTGACATGACCATAGAAATATTCAAGGGTGGGGTTTATCGACCACAGGAAACCATTTGGGAAGCTATTGCAGCACATGGGATAGAGGTAGATACACAATTTGTATACCCATATCGGGCGACATACGATTACGAGTGTTATTTCGATCAGACGAATTTACCAGTTGGAGGAAATGTAACCAAATTTACAGCAAAACACATACCTCTATCGTGTTCTGTCGCCTCTAATGTACCAGGAATGGAGGAACCCGTTTGCTTCATCACCACAGGTGACCCCCAGGAGTTGGTGAATAGGATGCTCGATCACCTGACTCGAATCTCAGAGTACGCTTATACGTTGCTACTGGAACGATTTGCCAATGTATATACGCAGCTAGGGGATTTGCCAGGTCTTGTGACTAGGTTAGATGCCTATTTGCGGGAACTACCAGTAATAGGGTTCAATTCTTCGTCTTATGATCTTAATATTATTAAAGGTTGCTTTATTAAGTATTTTGTCGGTGACCGAGAAGAAGAGAGTGACAAGCGAAATTTCAATTTTATAGTGAAAAGAGGACCTGCCTTTATGTGTATATCTACACCAAACTTAAAATTTTTGGACATCATGAATTTTCTAGCGCCAGGTTTTTCATACAGCAAATATCTGGCTGCCTATAAGGTCAAAGAGACAAAGGGTTTTTTCTGTTATGAGTACATAACTGATCCAGTTAAGCTACAGGATAATTGTTTACCACCACACACGGCCTTTCACTCGAAACTGAAAAATTGCAATATTTCCGCTGAGGAGTATGATTACTGTCAGACGATTTGGAGAGAACATAAAATGAAAACTTTACGAGATTTCCTGATCTGGTACAACATTAGAGATGTCAGACCTATGTTAGAGGCCCTAGAGAAGCAGGTGTCATTCTATGCAAACCTCAAGGTAGACATGTTTAAAGATGCCATATCAGTCCCAGGGGTCACACTAAAATATCTATTCAGCACCCTTCCGCCGAATATAAACTTTTCTTTATGCTCCAAAAATGAGAAGGATTTGCATAAGCTGATTAGAGACAATATTGTCGGAGGTCCTTCGATAATTTTTCATAGACACCACGAAGCAGGCCATACTCATATTAGGAAGGGTAAAGTTGTGCAGACTATCAAGGGTTATGATGCCAACGCTCTATATTTATGGGCACTGATGCAGAATATGCCCACATATTTTCCAGTTCGAAGATATAAAAAGGACGGTTTCAAGCTCCATAAACTCAATAAATACACTATTCAATGTCGGGCATGGCTGACTTGGGTGGCCCATACAAATAATGTACACCTGAGGACTCAGTTCAACGGGAAAGAAATGGTTTTGGGTCGTAGACATATTAGAGTCGATGGTTGGGATAGTGAAACTCGAACAGCTTACCAGTTTCATGGTTGTCTGTTCCACGGACATCTAGAATGCCCAATCACCAGAGGTCGTGATATAAACCCAGTCAGTCAGAAATCCCTGATCGAGTTGTATGCGAACACTACCGAGCTTTCTCATTACCCAATGAAGGATTGCCATGTAAATTTGGTGGTGATGTGGGAATGCACATGGCAGAAACTAAAACGAGCTGACCCAGCGATAACCCAGTTTCTGAACGATACCTTCCCTCACCAAAAACCATCTTACACCAAAAGAAAATACCCGTTATCGGTTCAACATATTCTGGCTTCTGTCACTGACGAGACTTTATTTGGACTAGTCGAGTGCGATATCCACGTACCAAACCACCTAAAGGCTCACTTTGCTGAAATGACGCCTATATTCAAAAATATAGAAGTTACTAGAGCAGACATTGGCCCTCTGATGCAGAAATATGCAGAAGAGCACAAGCTCTTGACGACGCCTAGAAGAACATTAATCGGTAGTTATATCGGTAAAAAAATTCTACTAGCTACA
The DNA here is from genome assembly GCA_034231615.1 of Meghimatium bilineatum. NCBI lineage: Eukaryota > Metazoa > Mollusca > Gastropoda > Stylommatophora > Philomycidae > Meghimatium > Meghimatium bilineatum. The sequence goes on along the minus strand of CM067311.1, from coordinate 7,781,415 downwards.
CCATTATTAAAATGGTATCTGGATCATGGATTGGAGGTAACCGAAATTTATCAAGTGATTGAGTATCAACCTGTGGCTTGTTTCAAACAGTTTGGTAATACTGTCACGACAGCTAGACGTAATGGGGACCTTTCACCAGGCGAGTCAATCACCAGTGACACTATGAAGTTATTAGGCAATTCGGCATATGGGAAAACTTTGACTAATAAGGCCCGACACGCAGATGTATCCTATGTTAGAGGTGACGAAACATCAAAATTAATAAACTCCCCACGATTTAAAAACATGACGGAGATAGCTGATGACATTTTTGAAGTAGAGATGGGTAAAAAGAGAATTAATTGGGATCTCCCATTGCAGATAGGGTTTTTCGTCTACCAATACGCCAAGATGAGGATGTTGGAATTTTACTACGATTTCCTAGACAGATTTGTCGATAGGGCTGATTTTGAATTAACGGAGAAAGACACAGATTCATTATATTTAGCCTTATCAGCACCCGAGCTCCACGATGTCATTAAACCAGACATGAAAACTGAATTTCTCAGAGTTTATGACCAGTGGTTTCCTCGAGAATGCTGCCAGATGCACACTGAACTGCTCCTCAATCCCCCGAAAGATTGTCCACACTGCGTTGAAGTTAGAGTCTTTGATAAGAGATGTCCAGGATTATTCAAACTCGAATATTCCGGAAAAGGCATTATAGCTCTTTGTAGTAAAACTTATTTTTGCTTTGGTGACTATAATAAAATATCGACTAAAGGCTTGAGTCATCAACATAACACATTTGACAGAAACATATTTTTAGATGTTCTAAAATCAAAAAGGGCACACGGTGGTAAAAATGTAGGGTTCAAAGTCCAAAAGTCAGCCATTTACACATACGAACAAAATAGAGCCGCTCTGTCCTATTTTTATATACAGAGACAGGTACAGGCCGATGATAGTTCGACTATACCACTGGACATATGAAATTATTTTTTTTACCTAGTTCTACGACAACCACTCATCCATATATATTTTCCTGTATATAATAACAGACACGAAATTATATGATGCATGGACGATAGCTGTAGTCCTTTTATCTATTTTACACCACCAAACTGTTATGAATAAAACATATTTTCATGCTACGGACCCCATAAAAAGACCAAAAAAGGATTTCAACTACGCAAAAACATCATTTTTTAAATCTATGTTTGTATGCATATGTGTAAACATCATGTATTTCCCTGAACTAAGTGACTACCAAAAGTGTTTTCCCTGTATATTTATGAATATAGGCTACTAATAAAACATACATAAACGCAATTTGCCTGTTAACTATGTATATTTATGTGCTATGTCTATGTGAAAACTACACAAAGGTGAATACAAACCTACTTTTATGTAAATTATGTAATGAATGACCTTTTGAAATATTATGTATTACCCTTTTTTATCTATTTAATCATGACGCTGCTACTAATAAAACATCCACAAACACAATTTTTATGTTAATTATGTGACATGTTTATTTAAAAATTAGGAAAAACTGAATAAAAACTATTCAACACATCTCAAAAGTTTTATGTTTTATCTATTTTTGTCTGTATATATGTGACCAGCATGTATTTTCATGAAATACATAACCACCAATGAGGCCTACCACATATAACAATATGTAACGAACCTCAAAATGACTTACATACCTAAAAACATAGATACAATGATAACAAGTAATTAGCAATAACATGTTATAGATACGGTCCGAGGGTTTTTGGGTACAATACTTTTGGGCAGGGACGGGACGCGATTACACAGTATGACAAGTCAACAGCGCGATAAAATAAACGCAGCTAAAATAGAAAGGGCCCGGGTTGAGCATCAACCACAGAAAAGGTCAGGCAATCATTCCTTTCTGTGGAATTAATCCTTATTATGTCTTTGCGCCAGATTAATCCCTATATATTCTTTGCGGTAGGAAAAAACCCCTCGAAAACCGCGCCATATACTACTAGCGCATACAAGAGAGTTCAGATCTCTCCATTTCTGTCTGTTCAGAGCTATTCTGTGCAGTTCTTGAATAGTATGAATGTTGTTTGTTTTCCTGCCTCTAAGTATTGTTCTTTTGGGTGTTTCGTTTGGTATACCCTTGACTTACATTGCGATTACTGAGTACACATTTTAATTGCAAATTATTCAGATTTAGAATCTAAGCAGCCCTTCTGTTGTCGGAGACCACGAGGGACGCAAATAATAGCAACAACTGCAAATCATTCCATAGGGGCTATTAAGAGGTTTTTGCGGTTGCATTGGCTGCCCAATCTACAGTCTAAGTTACCAAGAAGCTAAGCTGAATCGAATTTGTCAGTCTGAAAGGAGTAGATTTTGCAGCTAAGCTGTAAGCTATGCAACAATTCTCTTGATTTTTGATTCTCTTGATTCTTAATTCTTCATTAAAAACTGGTTTTACAGCATGCGGGACATTCCCATAAGTGCACAGCCCTCCGCTCCAGCAGCCATCCAAGTGTATATAGAATCAGAGTCCCAGTCAGGTGTTGAACGATGCATTACGTTATCCTTGGTAAGTCTTGCTAATCAGAAGACGTTTGACAACGAACGCGGATGAAGACATTAAACATATGTTGTAAGACGATATTGTAATTCAACTATTGTTGAATTAATCGACGAATATGGATGTGTTTGGCCATTAGCGCAAATAAAAAAGGCAACCTAATTAATTTCAATCTCTGGACTAGATCCTGCTAGACAACTAATAGGACCATAGTTATGCAGCACGAGAGAACCAGTGGGAGTTTGAGAATGAACGCCGAGGAAGAAGAATACAGATGTACCTTAAATACATGCAGTCGTATCGCTAGCACAAGGTTGATGGTCAGAGTTCGAACCACGACCTAATTCGACTAGGCGAGCTCTGTATCAATTCTACCATTAGGTCGACTATTCAGATTTAATCGTGTAAATGTTAGCAGTTGGATGGATGGTAGAGTGGTTAGTAGGCCCGTCTTACAAGCTCTGCTCGGTCCTATGTGCTCGTGGTTCGAACGCGGATCGTCCACGTTGTACTGGCGATGTTATAGGATGTATTAGTTACTCCTAAAGGGACGGGAGCTGAGGTAGGCAGAGATACATCTGGGAGAAGCAACATCAGATTTGGACAGGTAAGTTAAGTGTTAAGTCTAGTTAAGTACACCACCAAAGCAAGAGATAGGGGATGTTGGAGATCTGTTGCAACCAATCTTCGTTGCGAAGACGTCACTTGATGATGAGTGGCTCCTCACAATTCAACAATAGATGAAACGCTATGTCCTATAGAGAATATACTTCAAAATGTGTGTTATGCTAAGCTAAAACAAAACCTTTTCAGCAAGTACCTCTCATAATTGCTTATATACTCATTCTGTCATCAAATAATGTAGAATATGCAATGCCGTCTCTAATAAGGCCTTCCAACAGAATTAATTAGGACATCATTCGTTACGTAGTTTATTTTATTACTGGGATTTCGGTTGGTCACTATTAACATACTTGAAATAGCATGTCAAAAATAGTCAAAGCGACTTCAGGTATATAAATAGTAATCAACAGAAATCCATACAATAATAACAAATGTAAGGAATGTTGTCTTAATTAATTCTGTTGGAAGGTCTTCTTTACTACAGACAGTCTCATATATATATATACACACCATACCTGCCACTAATATAGAACTTACTAATAAAGTGGATACCATCTCACTGTGGCATACCAGGAAATTAATAGACAGATATGTTAGAAAAAAAGATGGAGTAACACACGAAATCACCTACCAGGAAAAGGGAACACTCATCGGAATTATCAATTCTTAAGTCTAACGGGAATTGAACCAGTCCGTTCAACAGCACCAAATCGCCTAGCAACTCTCATACACGACATTTTCCGTACTTGACTAACCGCATCTCCAAAAACCATGCGATTTTGTCAAAACATTCAAACTGTGCACTCATGTGCATGGGAGTCGTGAGGAGCTTTCAAATACATCAACATTTGTCAAGAAAACTGAACTTGCTGTGTAGACGTATTAAACTTCAAACGAGAAGACAACCAGCTCGCTAATAGAAAATCAAACCATTTAAAATGACTCATTAGATAGTTCCCTTGAATGTCTTTGAATGTCACACAAAATATAAACATAGTTAGCAATGTATATACACACAAATTCCCGTGACTTATTGTTTATGTCAGAATTTAAATTAATCATCTAATGTGGCTCGTCTCTTCCTGTGCTAGACGTCACACCAGATTACTTCATTCTTAGCTTTGTCACATCCTGGAACATCTCCATAAGCTGTCAGGCTAATCAACTTTTCTGTTTTTGTACCGTGACCGCCGACAATATAAAATATACTAGTTAATGAAAGGAAAATATTTCTAAAAATGACTCATTTCGTTTTTCCCTTGATTTTAATTGGTTGTCTAGGTAAGTATAGCATGCTCAATGCAAACCATAAGAAATGGCAAACGTGTCACTTTAGGATATTTTCCTATTAGCCACTAGGTCTTATATACAGTGTGTGCGGCAGAATTATTACCAATAATACATGCAAATATTTCTTATATTATCAATAACAGGCTGACCGAATATTGATTATCTGCTAGGAAAACGCAACAAGTTTCAGTAGCAATGTGTCAAGTTTTAGTAGCAACTCAACAAATTTCAGTAGCAATTCATCAAGTTTTAATAGTAACTCAACAAGATTCAGTAGCAATTCATCAAGTTTCAGTAGCAATTCATCAAGTTCCAGTAGCAATTCATCAAGTTTCAGTAGCAATTCACCAAGTCTCAGTAGCAATTCATCAAGTTTTAGTAGCAATTCACCAATTTTCAGTAGCAACTCATCAAGTATTAGTAGCAACTCCGGCCATGTATACATGTGGACAGGCAGCACAGAGTGCCAAACATATACTTCAAGAGTGTTCTGAGCATGAAACGCTGAGGCATACATATTGGCCATAGGAAACAACACTGGAATCAAAGCTCTATGGGACACTATATGAACTACAAAAGACAGTGAGTTTTATTAAGGAGACAGAATTACAGATATAGACATGTTTCAAGTGAACGAAAGAAGAAGAAGAAGAAGTAGCAACTCAACAAGTATCAGTAGCAATTTATCAAGTTTTAGTAACAACTCAACACGTTTCAGTAGCAATTCATCAAGTTTCAGTAGCAATTCACCAAGTTTCAGTAGCAATTCATCAAGTTTTAGTAGCAACTCAACAAGTTTCATTAGATCTCAACATGAACGTCTTTAGTAACCGGAAGAATGTCAAGACGCTACTCTATCTCTGTCTCCGCGTGGTTTGAAACACCTGAGGTGTGACCTATGCACCACTTGTCTATTATTCGATGCCGACGATTATCCAGTCCCACACGTAGTTTTATATGCAAAGATTTGTTACGTATCCCCATAGAAAGAAACCTAAGGACATACGTCAAATCTGAGGACATTGGTGGCCATTCAATGTGACCTAATCTTCAAGGAAATCTATCTTGATATTTTTTATAAAGGTAGTTACATACTTCAGTGGCATTTTGTGGAGGTGCTCCATCTTGCTGGAATACGAATCCTTCTATTATCCTAAGGACTCAATTTTTCAGCTTGATTACTTATGTTGTGGTTCTTACTTCGACGAAGAAAATGACCCAACCACAGGCTTCAAGATTTACGCATCATCACACCACATGGTAAGTGTAGGGCTGGCTGCCTCGTTCATGCTCCATTACGACGTTTGGGTTTTTGTCACTGCTAATAATGGTTTCTATTATGGGGAAACATTTTAAAAAAAAAACACTTTTATCTTCCATGGATGAACATTTATTGACTGTTGGTGATGATTCTGCCGGACATCTGCGGTTTCGTTTTTCACCGTCTCTGTCAATAAACCTGTTCCATGTCCATCGCTAAGAACGTGGAATAAGATCATGGCGACAAATAAGAACTATTATTGCGGAAACTGAAATATAGATAATAGTTTCCTGTACAAGCAATAATATTGTATGTAAGCTATAGTTTTGTGAATTCAAGAGACCAACGGAAGTTGAACCAGGTCAGTTCTAACGGCACCAAATCGCCTTGCAATTCAAGTAAACAATTTTTTCAGTACTTTACCAACCGCATTTCTCAAAAAAAAGATCCTTGTCTCGATTGGTCCTTTCTCGGTGACTTGAGTACACTGTTTCAATGTCTTGACAAAATCGCATCTTTTTCTGAGATGTGGTTGGTCAAGTGCGGAAAAAACCAGTTTACTTGAATTGCAAGGCGATTTGGTGTCGTTAGAACGGGCCTGGTTAAATTCCCGTTGGTCTCTTGAATTTTAATTTGTCCTGTTGCTTCCTACTTGAGTTCAGCTTTGTGAATCGTATTGCATAGTTTTCCCATGTGGCATATTCTTACTGCAAAGTAATTTTCTTCATGACTGATCTGAACTTCTCACGGTTCTGGGGGAGTTGAGCATGACTGCTCCTCGCGGTTCTGGGGGAGTTGAGCATGACTGCTCCTCACGGTTCTGGGAGAGTTGAGCATGACTGCTCCTCACGGTTCTGGGGGAGTTGAGCATGACTGCTCCTCAAGGTTCTGGGTGGAGTTGAGCATGACTGCTCCTCACGGTTCTGGGGGAGTTGAGCATGACTACTCCTCACGGTTCTGGGGGAGTTGAGCATGACTGCTCCTCACGGTTCTGGGAGTTGACCAGCCGCGGGCCAAGACATTTTATACAATCTGATATATTTCTTATTAATTGTCGTCTTTGGCGCCTATGAGTGGCTAGTATCTATAGCTACTATCAACATCGTATGGATCTACTGCCCGGGACATTCGTGGTAATGAAAGAGCGGACAGCCTTGTGTTCCATGAATCTATAGTCGGGAAGATTATAATGAATAAGGAAGACGCACTGAAACTGTTTCTTGTGAGCCTGCTGGATGCTAGTGCAGGAATTGACGAGGCATCAAAGTTAAGATTCGGAGAATTTGTTATTCAAAGTAGAATGGCATCTTCAGTGTATAGTGAGGAGTGTATTGAATCAGCGAATCACATAAACCATTGTAATGCATGTCCTTAGAAAATTCTTGGTTTAGACTGGGCACCTACAGGTTGCCCAGGGTGAAGTGGCATCGGTTCATAACTTGTAATTAACATAGTACAAACAAGACATATTAAAACATGATGCTCATCTGTTGTGTCATGTGATGTATTCTTTCCATAACGAAGTCTTCCCTATGAATGTCCTGAAATCCCTGAGGTTTCTAACAAGTTGTCCAGCTTCCTCTAGTAACATATGCATGCATTCCTGAATATCTCTTGGCCAACGATTTTTTGGTCGGCCTCTGTCTCTATTGCCTTCTATCGCCACCTTCAACAACACTCTTTCCATGCCATCGTGTCTCTGCACATGGCCGAAAAAACCTAACCTACCTCTTAATATGGTGTTTAAAATCCAACCTTCTTGAATGTTGATTTTTCTTAGCACGTCTTTGTTGGTCTTTCTTGCTGTCCATGGTATTCTCATGACTATTCAATAGCTATTCATTTCGTATGCTTCTATTCTCTTGGCTGAATTTTTTTTTTTTTAATTTTTTTTAGTTATGCTCATCTGTTACTGACAGAACATGGAATATTGTGATATTCGAATTCATAGTTTACCAGAGAAAGTTTCTCGGATTTCAGTAAATCGCCTTTGGTACCTTCGGCGTAGAGGCACCTTCGGCGTAGAGGCACCTTCGGCGTAGAGGCACCTTCGGCGTAGAGGCACCTTCGGCGCAAGAGGTACATTCGGCGTAGATGCACCGTTTGCGTACCTCTAATAGCGATGTAATCCCTCGTTAACATCGAACGTGAATCTAATTAGGCTATATCAAAGTTTTGACAATTCACAATACGGCGGCTTTGGTTCAGGTAATCGTTCCATAATAAACTTCGAGAATTGTCAATAAATCATTTTTTTTTTTAGTTTAAGAAATATCATCGCTGATTAACGCTCTTTTTAAACGCTGACGTTAGCCCAACTTCGTTATATCACAGGTTTTTTTTTTACTATACAGAATAAACTAAATCGTCATTCTGATAACCTAGTAACCACGACCTACGGGACATACATATGCTAACTAAATCATCATTAAATTGCATGTTTTTATATACCTGTAAACATTCAGAAACGCACAATACCATGCCACACAAGTCTGCTTTTCCATTTCCAGATTTCATATCTAAGGCATTCTACGGCATGTTCAATGTACCTGATCCATGACCGTTAAATCATTAGCAGACCTGTGTACTGAAAACGTAAACATAACTAGGAAGGTCCATTCTCATTATTTCTGTGCTTTCGTTGGTCTATTTTGGATATATTTGGCATGCGATTAAATTATATAGATAGTGACCAACAGAAATCATCACAATATTATAAAAACGTAACAAATGAAGCTCTAATTAATTATGTTTAGAGGTCTTATACGTCGTTAAAGTTCACACCTGATCTCACAATCTCATTACCGCTTCCCTTAATGTCTATAAAAGAAGAGCGTTTCTGCCTCGATTAGCGACTTACCGTCATTGGCTGTCTCCAATCTCACGTGCATTTCACGCCCCTAGTCAAGGAGAGCACCCCCCTAGGGGTCGTTTATGGACACTCATGGCTATGTATTACATTTTCCGTTTCTCCTGTGGAATTTAAGAGATGAGATTGTCTGTAATAACGAGAAGTAGAGGAGACTAATCATGCGATAGGCACGACTGAATGTGGGAGGGAGTAGATTGCGGTGATTAGGCGTCGGCGATATAAGAATTTAGAGGGAAGAGGGGTATTAGAGAAATGAGGAAAAAGTGATAGAAAAGGTGAGCCATATAGAATCATGTTGGGTTTTCTTTTCTTTATTTTTTTGTGTATCTTTGATTCTTCATTGATCAGGTGCCATGCCGGCTGTTGTAGGCGATCATGACTCTCCACAGCTCTCTATCTCCAGTTTTATGTATAAAGATCGTTGTTTCCCTGCCGTGTCAGGTTGTTAAACTATCTAATATTGTCTAACCTTGTCGCCCTCTGTCTCCATTGCCTTCAATCTTGCCTGTTGTGATTATGTTCTCCATGCCTCCTTGTCTCATTACGTGGCCACAAAATGAAGGTTTGTCTTATTCCTATATTATTCATTCCCGCCGAAGACGGATGTGTCGGGCCATTGTCGCAAATAAAACTGCGACACAACGCATTTCCATTCTCTGGACTACATCCTGCTGGAAATCTAGTAGGACAATGGTCCTGCTACAAGAGAGATCCAGCGGGGGTTTGAGAATGAACGATAAAGAAGAAGAATATTATTCATTAAGCTCCGTCTCGCAGTTGACTCTTCCAACACCCCTCCATTAGTTTTCCTGGCACTCCATGGTATTCTTATCATTCTTCTGTAGAACCACATCTCTGTTGCTTCTAGTTTCCCACTTTCCAGTTTGTTTATTGTCCAAGACTCGCACCCATATGTTAGTATAAGGGTTATTATAGCACTGCAGAACTCTCTTTCTCACCTCTAATAACGAGGTCATATTACACAGAATATTTTTCATTTTTCTGAATTTTGTTTTTGCCTGTCCTATTCTGAATCTTATTTCTGTTGAACTTCTTCCATCTGCTGTAATCGTTGCAACAATTACTACATTACTGTGATTACTACATTAATTAATTCTTGACAATCTTCCTCATTTTTAGCAATGAGAACCAGCGCCGGATTTAGACTTGATAAGGCCCTAAACTTTTTTAGATATGGGGCCCTTTAACAATCAAGAAGTATATAGATAGTGGAATTTAAAAAAAAATTAGAGTGCTCCCAAGAAAGTGGGGGGGGGGGCCTAAGCTATAGTTTGTTTAGATTATAGGTACATCCTGCACTAATGAGAAGAACAGTGTCATCCGCATATCTCAAATTATTTAATGTTATGTCCTCCCACTGATATTCCCACTTTTATTCTTTCAATATTTATTTCTTACTTTGGGGAGACACAAAGAAATATTAGTTCATTGTGTTTATAACGAATAATTTTTATATAACGAATTCCATAGTCACTGGGTTGAAAGTTCGTTCCCGAACGTTGTGGGTTGGTAAACACAATCAGTATAGTCCTCCAACCTATAACATATAAAATTAATCGATAAGAGAGTGGTAGCAAGGATAGTTTCTAGAGTACAGAATATCGTTAGTTTCCGTTTGTCTACTTTCTCAATTAAGATTTTCTAGCAATTGTAAAACTAATTCTTTTTATATATCGTATTTCTTCTTCTTCTGTGTTCGTTCTCAAACTCCTGCAGATTAGCAGGATGTAGTCCGGAGAACGGAATGCGTTCTGTCATGGTTTGCAGCATTGCTGCGATATCTGCGCCTTTCGGCCTGATAAATCCGACTTCAGCATGGTCACTGACCCTATATGGAATGGGACAGCCAATTCCATCCCATAACCTCCTTAGTCGCCTTTTACGACATGCATAAAAGGTAAACAGTGTTGCTATTATTTGCTCCCCTTTCGGGCCACGGCAACACACGGGTGATATCGTATTTGATGTTCTGAAGACAACCCGTTCTGTGTCAGTCAGTCAGTTTCTATTTTGCCAAGTTCGGCACATGGGGGCGGGTGTTTATAGTTCTCCATGCCTGTCGGTTAGTTGCTATGGATGGCAGGTCTTGTGTATCTATGCCTGTTGATTTTAATTCATTCATAAATGTTCTTCTGAGCGTTGTTTTTGGTCTTCCCTGGTTTTCTTCACCCGTCTGGTGTCCACATGAAGGCTTGTCGTGGAATTCTCTCTTCCTTCATTCTAAGTACGTGGTCGATGTATGTCCAGCGGCATTTTCTGATGATGTTCGTCACATATTCTTGTTTTGTCTCCTCTCTTAGTATGTCGTTTGATTTGAAGTCTTTCCAATTAGTATTTGTGATCTTTCTGAGGCATCTATTCTTGAAGGCAACTAACTTCTTATCCATTATTGCGGTAGATTTCCAACGTTCACATCCATTATGTCAATGATGGAATCACACTTGCATTGTTCTGTGTAGTGATTAAATAAGTAAGTATAAATTTGTTGTTGTTGTTTTGTTGCAGTTGTTGTTTTGTTGCTGTTATTGTTGTTGATGCTGCTGATGTTGTTGCTGTTGTTGATGTTATTGTTGTTGTTACTGTCGATATTCAAATGCTGATAAGTAGTAAGGCAGCCAATTCTTGCCAGCCCAATGTCATTCTTAAATAGTGCAGGTATTTTTGATTTGATTTAGTGATATAAAGAGAGAGTCAGTTATTGGACTTCTAAAGTTATCTGGGACTATTTACTGTGCTTTTGTAGATCAGTTCCTGTCTTTAGCTCTCTCTGTCTCTTGATTGTCAATGTCGTCTAACGAAATGAACTTATTCTTCTGCGTTTGTTCACATTTATATTGATTAGCATTGCCTCATGCTTTACAGATTAGGTGCAATTTCTATGCCTTTTTCACAAACACATCCAATTGCAGAATGACTCTTGAGTCTGTGTGGTTATCTATTTGTTCCAACAGTCAACCCTCACAACAAAAACGCTAATCCCCTTCTTACGAAGTTAATCGCAGATTGCAATATCGTTATTCTGTGCTGCCCTATAGGAACCTGGTTTTCGCAGTCGCTAGATCTGTGAATCTTACAAGTCTCCTACAAGACAAATCAGCCTGCTATATGCTATATTAAACTTCTAGTCTAGTGCTTTCTGAGTTTTCAACCGCCGTGCCGAGACAACATGTCTATCGGGCCACAAAAGCTCCTTAAATTGTACAGTTATTTATAAGTATAAATATATTTTTGGACCGAGCCATTGTTTTAAATTAAGAATTCCGTGCCTTGGACTCACAAAGTTTGAGAAGCACTGCTCTAGCTAGCTGATTAGGCGTTCTCAAACCGGTGCTCGCGAGCACCACGCTGCTCTCGTGATATGTTCTAGCGGTTCGGTAGTTGACAAGTGCTCGCGAGCACTAACGATCATGCATTCCATTTACAGTACAAACTGTATAGTACAAACTGTATTGTACAAACTGTATTGTACAAACTGCAGTATACAAACCGAAATAATGCTACTTTTCACAATAATGTGGAGAAGGAAGTGAGAGGGCACATAAACGGCGCAATAAATAAGGTTATAGTGATATAAGATAGATATAAGCAGATAGACGGCGGACGGAAACACGGACGGACTAACTGATGCAGGAGGGATGGACTGATGTAAAATGCTAATGACTCCTCAAAATAGATGAGCTATAGACAAATGTTCGGCTCTATTGCGGCTTGGTATAGAATGAATCTATGACGGCCAAGGTACCGGGTTCGAATCCCGTCACAGGCAATTGTGATCCTTTCCGTTCAGAAAACAAATGCAAATTATTGAACGTAATTATATTGCTTAGGGCAATAATATAGGGCAGCACAGATCACCCAAAAAAAATAAAAAAAATAAAAAAAATTATATTGCCTTAAAAATCATTACAGCAAAAATTGCTGGTTTGATGGCTAGGTCCTGAATAAGATACACCACAAATGTAGGCGAAGACAATTGAAATGATAAACTATATTGTGGAGAGTGAAGTTACCTTTCGTGGACTTTGCATTCGTATTTCATTAACATGCATGGTTTTTGTTTATTAATAAATGTTTCATTGCACAAATATTTGACTCGTCATACTACAACAAAGATTTATTTATTGAAATCATATTGTTCACTGAAATGAATTTGTTCATATTATAATAATTCACATTTTTATAGTGTATGCATAAAGGACAACAAATGGAAAACAATCATTGTTACTCGACGCATTTCATTAGTTCGTTAAGTGAACAATGCATTGCATTTAAGTAGTGCCGGATTTACGTATAACCTACACAAGCTATAGCTTAGGGTCCTCACTTTCTTGGGGGCCCCCAAAAAATTGTTCGATTGAGTAATTGTCATACATTGCGTATAAAGGACGTATATAGGGCCCCATATCTCAAGTAACTTAGGGTCTCAAGTCCATATCTCAAGTCTAAATCGGCCCTGCATTTTAGCTGAATAACCCATCAAACCTTCTATTAATTTGAAACTACAGCGACATATCAGATATCATAATTAGCAATTTGGAAATATTAAAGGAATGCAGTTGTTGGCCGATTTTCGGGGGGTGTACACAAAGAGGGGGTCCATAGTTTTTCACACTTAATAAGTGGACAGGGTCTTGTTGGCGGCGTTGGTTTAGGCAGATCAAAGCTTGGAAAATGACCTACCGTTAGTGGAACTGATTGACTTAGATTTCAGGGCGCTCGTTTCTATAGTTGATGTGAAATGTGGATAAAGCAGGGGTGCAGTGTATTAATCACCTCATTTACATTTAGGGAATTCGGTCTTTTCATCCTTACTACTTATCTAAGACTACATTATTTCTGTCTGCACGGTTGTTATTTTTCCTTTTCTCTGTCGTCCTGCCTTCTTTGTGAAATGGGTTGTTCTAGTTCTTTTAGAATTGTTATAATTATCTCGTATGATTTTACCTAACATATACACAGAAGTAAGGGTTGAACAGGTGTAGAGGATAAACATCGTTGTACTAGGGTTTCCCCATATATATATATATATATATATATATATATATATATATATATATATATATTATATATATATATATATATATATATATATATATATATATATATATATATATATACTATGCCAGTCTCAACGTAGCGACATTTAACCTGCAGAGAGTATCACTTATAACACGTAGCTCCGTAGCTTCCAGAGATCGTTTTCAAGATCTCAAAGAAATGAACATTGGAAACAATATGTCAAGGTCGGATTCGAATCCGCGACCTCTTGAGCACAAGATGAACATTTAATTACTACACCACGAACCCACCCCCCCTTACTTACACATACATATCGATTTAATCTTCCTTATGTTTG